>JAQJVK010000007.1:18747322-19218390 GCA_035578135.1 Flexamia atlantica
TTTATGAGGTCCCTGATACATCCCATGGGCGAACACACCAACGTGTGAAAACCTCTTTTCTTAATGTCTTTGGTTAAGTCGTTGAATGCTGTGTCATTGCTGGTTATACTTGGCTTACCATAGTATTGTTCTTTAGTCACCAAACTATAGACTGCTGCCTGCTGGTCGGCCTGTTGAAAAGTTAGACTTTTGGTGACACAGTCCTTCAACTCAGGTCTACCAAATACTTTTCTGAATACAACTGCGACCCCCGCAGTCATGTGTCTAGGGTCGTCAAAGTCACCTGAAATAGTTTGAGCAAAGGCAATGGAGTTATTTTGTTTTAGTTCATCAATAACATTACTCATATCGGCCTCCAAAACATGTACTCCTTTTAACTCTTCAAAGTTAATATTTGAATCATGTTTACTTAGTTTTGAGCTTGTAGGGTGTTGTGTTTTTTCTGTGTTTCCACAAATGAGTTTCTTAATCATTTTTGCAACCTCCTTTTTCCCTGAACGATTGAAGTGCAATCCATGTTTTGTGTACATGTGTCGGGGAAGATGGTTTATCGGTAAGAAGATAGCATCCTGGTACAGGAGCAGAAGTTGTTCAAGTTCCATATTTATCCCTGCAATTCGGTCGTTCAGGCCTGGTACATCATGTCGGTAAGGCACAGCGGCAGTCAATACATTGGTATGTGCTGTAAGGTGAAGAATGTTTTTAAACACCTCAATCAATGTCTTTTCATTATTTACAATATTGTCATTAGTGCCTCCTATGATAATAACATGGTCACTTTTTGTAAAATTTTTGGTTAGGTTTTCCAGATTACTTACAACAGCAGACAAGATAGCATTAGGCTTGAAAAAACAAGAGATATTAACATTTTTTGCAGTCCATAAATCAGCCAGATGTCTGTACATATTCCGCCCATGGCTGTCAGCTACCAAGAGTATATTCTTGCATTTAGGCCTATAGTTTACTGGACGCTTTCCTTTAGAAGGCTGTTTTATGTTGCTGGAGCATTTTGAGTTTTTATTTACTTCCTTAGTTTCATTTACAATGGGTTGGTTTTTGGTTTCAGTTTGGGTAGTTTTCAAATTTATCTCTTCCTGTATGGACATGCCCTCGTTATTCATTAGTAACCCATATTTATTTGTTAATTGAATAAAGCCTACATTATCGTTTCCAGTTGTATTAATGTGCTTTGTAGTTTTTTAGGGGCATGGAAAAGGCAGTCCTCAATGTTGATTAACATTTTTTCTTTTAGCTGTTTATTCTCTTGTTCCAGATTATCATTTTTTAACTTTACATTTTTTAAATCGCTTTCCAATAGTTCTATTATTTCTTGATATGTCGCTAACTCTGCAGCTAGCTTCTGCTCTAAAAGTTTATTTGTGTTTTTTTTACAGGGTGTCTACCAGTCGGGAATTCGGGAAAATTCGGGAAAATGTCGGGGATTTTGTAAGGTCGGGAATAGTCGGGAAAAAGTAATGAATTTCAACTTTTGGTCGGGAAATTTGAATTTGGCTATAAAACAAAACGAAATGACCGTTTTCTTCGTTATTGTCATCGTCTCGGCCGGCAAATCTCTCGAACGAATCGTGGCAGACAAATTTTTAGCTATATCATGACCAGAAAAGCTGTCGCTTATTCCGCTGCCGCAAGTTTCTCGGTCCTAATACAGGTGTAAAAACGCTCGCTCGTTTCGCGGCCGACAAGTCTCTCGCTCTTTACGCAGCCGACAAGTCTCGCTCTTAACGCACCCGGCAAGTCTCGCTCTTTACGCGGCCAACAAGTATCTCGCTCTTTACGCGGCCGACAAGTATCTCGCTCTTTACGCGGCCGACAAGTATCTCGCTCTTTACGCGGCCGACAAGTATCTCGCTCTTTACGCGGCCGACAAGTCTCGCTCTTTACGCGGCCGACAAGTCTCGCTCTTTACGCGGCCGACAAGTATCTCGCTCTTTACGCGGCCGACAAGTCTCTCGCGCTTTACGCGGCCGACAAGTCTCTCGCGCTTTACGCGGCCGACAAATATCTCGCTATTTACGCGGCCGACAAGTCTCTCGCTCTTTGCGAGGCCAACAAGTCTTGCTCTTTTACGCGGCCGACAAGTCTCTCTCTCTTTACGCGGCCGACAAGTCTCTCGCTCTTTACGGGGCCGACAAGTCTCGCTCTTTACGCGGCCAACAAGTCTCTCTCGCTTTTTACGCGGCCGACAAGTCTCGCTCTTTATGCGGCCGACAAGTATCTCGCTCTTTACGCGGCCGACAAGTATCTCGCTCTCTACGCGGCCGACAAGTATCTCGCTCTTTACGCGGCCGACAAGTATCTCGCTCTTTACGCGGCCGACAAGTCTCGCTCTTTACGCGGCCGACAAGTCTCGCTCTTTACGCGGCCGACAAGTATCTCGCTCTTTACGCGGCCGACAAGACTCTCGCGCTTTACGCGGCCGACAAATATCTCGCTATTTACGCGGCCGACAAGTCTCTCGCTCTTTGCGAGGCCAACTTGTCTTGCTCTTTTACGCGGCCGACAAGTCTCTCTCTCTTTACGCGGCCGACAAGTCTCTCGCTCTTTACGGGGCCGACAAGTCTCGCTCTTTACGCGGCCAACAAGTCTCTCTCGCTTTTTACGCGGCCGACAAGTCTCGCTCTTTATGCGGCCGACAAGTATCTCGCTCTTTACGCGGCCGACAAGTCTCTCGCTCTTTACGCGGCCGACAAGTATCTCGTTAGTAATGCTACCTTAAAATCGTGTGCTCTTTTCGTGACTATCACATCTATTGGCCACATGAAGGCCAGAATATCTATAACCCGGCCGGCAAATTCCTTGGTCGTTTCAGGGTCAGCAAACCTCTCGGTCACATTGGGGCCGTCAGATATCTCACTCTCTTTGTGGCCGTCAAATCTGCCGCTCTTTTCGCGGCCAACACATCTTTCGCTTTTATTGGGGCCGGAAATCTTTCGCTTTTTTGCGGCCGGCAAATCTCTTGGACGCATTTCGGCCGATGACTTCATCCCTCTCTTAGCGAGCGTTAGACCTCTAGGTCGTATTGCGGCCAGAAAATCGCTCACTCATTTTGGGACCAAAACATTTTAAGGTCGTCTCGTGGTAGACAAATGTTTTGCTCTTTTCGTGGTCGTCACATCTCTCGATCGAATTGCGATAAGAAAATCGCTTGATCTTTTTGCGGACGGAATATCTAACATTTATACCGTAGCCGGCAAGATTTTCGGTCTCGTTGCGATCGGAAATCTTTCGCTTGTTTTGCGGCAGGTTAATCTATTGGTCGCATCGCGGCCGATGACCTTACTCATTTCGCGGCCATTAGACGACCTCGGTCATATTGCGGCCGGAAAGTCACTCCTTTTAGGAATGAAACATTTTTCGATCGATTCGCGGCAAACGAGTTCCTTGCTCTTTTAGTGGCCGTTGTTGCGTTAAATCGCTATTTTTCGAGGCCAGAGATATTGTAATTTACAACATGGCTGGAAAATCTTTTGGACTTATTGCGGCCGGAAATCTTTTGCTTGTTTTTCGGTTGTCGGGTGGCTGATTGGTTCTTGATCGTATTGTGTCGCTTACTCTTTTCATAGTTGTTACATGATTCGGTCGTATTGTGGCCGGCAAATTTCGCTGTCGCATCGTGGCTGTCAAATCTCGGTCGTTTATACCACGGCCGGAAAATCTCTCGTTCTTTCCGCAGCCGGAAATCTCGGTCGCATTACGGCTAGCAAATATATTGGACTTATCACAGTCATCTTGCTCATCTTTTGGCGATCTTTCGCTTGCATTGTAGCCGTCTAAATGTATTTCTTTACAAATATCGTTCTCAATATTCGTTATATGAGTTAATGGTCATGTTTCCAATGGTCGGGAATTTTATGAATTTGTCGGGAAAAGTCGGGAAAAAGTCGGGAATTTCATATATGAAATTTGGTAGACACCCTATTTAAGCTTTAGTTTTCATTAAGAAGTTCAGTGTCTGGTAGAGGACACGGTCGTATAGTTTCCAACAATTGTAGATTTTCTTTTTTCAGGTCGTTTATTTTTTTTCCAAAAATGTAACCTGCGCGCTGAGTTTTTTATTTTCATCATCATAAGAGTCCTTGGAAGATTGCTCTTTCATGGTCGGAGCATTAGCGAGATCCACTACAGCAATAATGTTTCTGCTATTTAGCTGGCTTTTTAGATTCTGTATTTCATTGCTCTTACACTTGGATTCATAAGTTAGGGTGTCTGAGAGATTTTTTAAGCTTTCAACCTCTTTTTGTAATCTTTTAGCAGTATCTTCTGCTTCTGTTTCAAGCATTTTTAATGATTTTTCTGCATTTTTTTTCAAACTTAAATTGAAGTAATGTTTCAGACATTCGGATTAGTCTGTCATGCAGTGTTGAGTTTGAAATTTCTTCGTCTACTTCGTTAGTGAATAGTACTGGCTCCAGTGTTAAATCGGTGCTTCAACAAAGTTATTTGGTGAAGTTTCATCGCGAAGGTCATTTAAACCTAATAGGAATGGTTGAGGACTACTTGTATGTAGCTGAGGGTTCTGACAGGTTCAGCTGTGAGTCATGTTTATAAAAATTACCACTATTAGTTGCGCCACTTAGATTCTTTGTAGCTGTCACAGAACTATTCAAGTTCTGTTCGGCTTCTTTCATAGCTTTTTTAAATTCTGGTCTTTTTAATTTTCCTAAGCGTGATTTGTTTTCTAAAAATAAACATACATCGATTTCCTTGACACTAGCCACCTCTTTAGTACCAAAAAATTTCACTATGTATTTAGCTGAATTAGTCTTAAAATCAAAATCAGTAATGATTGCAGGCCATGCTGAATGTCCCCGAACTTTGGCAAAAACCTTTTCTCCTATACTGAACTTGTGTTTTCTTTTTGACTCATCCATCATAAAATTCAAAAATTTTTAAATGGTTTTTATTATTTTTTTGGATGTTATTTGGAACAGTTTGAAGAAAATAAATAGTAAAATTAATAAGTTCTCATTTAGCAGTCCACTTTAAACAGCTTATTTGACAGATCCAGTTAAATTAATATTGGCACAAGGCTTCCTTGTTGACTTGCCTAATGTAAACAAACAACAGTTTGGTTATTGCTGTCAAAATGCCTAAGGTGCGTAGGCTATCATTCACCAGATCAAAGGTCAAGCCACTCACTTCGATTGCTGAGGTCTTATCTCTGGTCCCATCTCTGCACTGATTATAAAATAATCCTGTATTTAATCCTGTATTTATTTGGAAAAACGCAAAATGGGCTAAAACTGGTTACTTTTAATAAAAACCGGTTGCATACTATCGCACAAAAAAACAAACAAAATACTTTAGTATCAATCAATCTTTATAAAAAGTGCATTACACTGCTAAAACTTTGCAATAACTGAAGAGCACTAGTGACACAGATCTTGTAGCACAAGGGGCCTCCCCCACTCCCTCCATACTTTCTCCATATACTATGTATAGGGGGGATAATGTAAAAATAATAATGATGATAAAAAATCGAACTTTTTTTAGCAACCCCTTACTTTTGAATAACGTTTAACATTCATAGTTTATCCCCTTAGACGATTTCTTCATATGAATTTCCAAATATTTATTTCACTTAATAACACAAGCAGGTATTCATTATAAAAGATTTAACTTATATCACTGAAAAGCTGTTAAGTAAACAGGACTGCACTCCATATACATTTTTTATTGTTCTATAAACAAATAAAAAAATACAATGAAAAGGCTTTATGTAATGATGTTATGTTAATTAATTCATATTGACATAAAAATTCCAGTCTTCTCCGAGGCTACTTGTTGACGCTTCACAACTGGATCCTTTTTCTAAGGTAGGGTAGTTGGCCCTACGCTCAACCCCCAATGTGAATGGAGGACTGCACCTACTTATGGTCAGCGGGTCCCTCGGACCTAGCCGGGAGGACTGCATCAGCAGATCCACCGACCTTCCCCCTATCCGCCACCCAGGGGACGCTCCGTATACGCTGAAGTAGGACAGCGCACGGATGACAAAGAATGTTATATCCTGTTCATTGATTTTGTAAAAGCTTATGATACCATAAAAAGACCTAAACTCTGGGAAACAATGCAGAAAGTTGGCATACCGGACAAACTAATAAATATAACAAAAATGTGTGTTGAAGGATCCAGAAGTAAAGTTAAGATAGATAATGAATACTCAAAAACCTTCCGAACCCACTCAGGAGTTAGACAAGGAGATGGACTCTCTCCAATTCTATTCAATATTGGAATAGAAGAAACCCTAAAGAGCACAAAAAATTTAGAATATGGTATAAACCTAGGATCTAAAATAAACACACTTGCTTTTGCAGATGACGTTGCATTCCTAATTGCAGAATCAAAAGAGGACCTAGGAAAACTTACCAAAATTATCATAAAAGAAGCAAATAAGATTGGACTTCAAAAAGTGAAGAGAAGTCGAAATACTTGAAAGTAGGAAGAACCCAAATCGAAACGGATGAACCTCTAAAAGTTAATAACTATACATTTGAAAAAGTACCTGAATTTAAATACCTAGAAGTATCAGTTAATTGGAGCAACGAAAGAGGAACAGAAATACTTCTAAAGAAAGAGGAGCGACCAAATGCTTCTGGAGCTTATCAAAATTATTAAACTCCAAAATATTATCAAAAAACACAAAAATAAGAATTTATAAAACTATTATTCAACCAGTTCTTTTATATGGCTCAGAAACATGGACAATGACAAAATATCATGAAAACAAACTCATTATTTTTGAAATTAAAATTTTAAGAAAGATTTTTGGACCTATAAATGAAGAAGGTGAGTGGCGAATAAGAAAAAATCGTGAGCTCCGAGAACTATACCAAGATCCGGACATTGTAGCCACAGTGAAGAGTAGACGACTGAGATGGGCAGGACACATAGAAAGGAGGGAAGAAGAGAGTGTGCTGAAGAAAGTAAAGAATGGAAGGCCACGTGGCACTCGTCCGCTGGGAAGACCAAAGCTGCGGTGGAGGGACCAGGTCCAGAAAGATCTTCAGAGAATGGGAGCATATCTTGCGCAAGCAGCAGACCGGCAGCAGTGGAGGCAACTTGTTGGCAAGGCCAAAAACCTACTTAGGTTTGAGTGGCCAAGGAGGTAAGGTAAGGTAAGACATAAAAATAATTAAACCTAAATTGAGGTTAATACTAGTAAAATTGTAAAAAGAACAAACGAAATAGAATTTTTTTTATAAATTAAATGTTTTCATTTTGATACCAAAGAAGAAACTAAATAATTATTTTTATTAATTTTTTCAACACTCTTATTGCACTTTCCTTAAATTTGTTTTACCTTGCTACATTTTAATTTATTATAAGTTTTATTAGGGGGGACTAAGTGAGAAGTTAATCTATTAAAACATGAAAAATAGGTTAAGGTTAATGTTTATGCTATGTTACATATAAATGTGTTAGGTAAAATGTTACATGTTTTTTTATTAAAGAATTAAATTTTAATAGACTGAATTGTCTGGTTAATGTTTTCTGAATTATTTCGGCTACACATCATTATTAATATTATGATCTAAACAATAAACCATTTAAAACCCGTTTGTTGTTTCGATAACAATATTAATAATGATGTGTAGCCAAAATAACTAAAAAACATAGAAGAAACCATCATAAAAACATACAGGCAGGAATGCCTGGTTTAGTGGTAGACAATCGTATTCTTAATGTTGTACTAAAGTCTTTAAAATGTTCCTATTTTGTATAAATAAAAATAATGCGTCGGATACTACCAACAACACCAACGTAAACAGCAGTTTTACATGTTTGCATCAAGTGCCCAGCATCTGAGCTGGACACATAGTGTAAAAGAAATAATTACAGCAAGTGCCCCACTTCATTAAATTGCCCAGTTTGGTCACATACTATAATGTAATTTTTAATTAAACAGTTCAGTTACACTATGTGCCCAGGCGAGCTGGGCACTTCATGAAGTGCCCAATTACAGCATATGGTTATGACATATATCTATTATTTTCAGAAGAAAGCAATATTAAAACTGTTCAATTTAGTTCCAAAGGAGTCTTTGAAACTACTCGCTATTGAGGTCAGTCAACATGGGCCCGTGTCATAGGCGTAATTCGGAAGGGGGGAGGAAAGAGGGGGCACTTGTCCCCCGAATTAGTTGGGATTATAATTTATTAACCAAACCTGAATGATTTATTTAATTTATGGCCTGGAAATGACTTGGTCGCATTGCCGCGGTCTGTGATTCTTTCGATTGTTTCGTCACGATCATCTCTCGGTCATTACGTGGCTGCCGAATCTTCCTCATCGTCTTTTTTTTAATCGGACGTTTTGAACCGAAGCTGAGACTACATCGGTTGTATCATGGCGTAAAATCCTTGTAAATCCTTTGCAAGGTGTCTACCAGTCCGGGATTCGGGAAAAAGTTATAAATTTAAACCTTTGGGCGGAAAATCAAAAATGGACATCCGTCAAAGGTAATTGGGGACCAGTGGAGTTATCTAATCTATATTTTGTATAGAAATATCTGAGGAAGAAATAAACTTAGGGGGTTTATGTCAAAAGTTACTGATCAATTGCGTGTTATGTATGCGAAACAAGTATTTTGAAGTACCATGAATAAGCTTTAGATCATTCCGCAAAATCGTAGCCATGACGAAACAGTGAGATTATACGTAGTGCACGAATCACCTTGATTTTCCCCAGAAAACTGTTTGTACGGTGTAAAAAATGTACACCTAGCATTATCTGAATCTTGAATTATTTAGATGTGCTCTTTCGCAAAAAAAATTGAAAAATTTCAGTAAAATTGGCTTATTGGGTTTAAACTTTTATAGCGCCTTCCCTTAAGTGAAGACGCGTCTAGTACGAAGGCGCGACTGCAATAGGCCAATGTACACAGTTAAACTCTTGCAATATTAACACGACTGATGTGTTGTATAGTCTGGAGACATGATTTGCAGCATCAATACAGCAGAAAATACAGTAGTTAACTATGAATACAATGTTATATGCCTTTAGATTTATCTGGAATTTAAAAATCTATTTTTGATCATACTGACATAGAAACATCTGTTTTCAGTTCCTTTTTGTTGGCTCGAAAGTTACTCATTGCCATCCTAGGCCGGCAAAAACGTTTTGCCCGTCCGGCAAAACAGTACTTTCCGGCGTAATATAACGTAATATACTATAACTTCTTATCAACATGATAGCTACAGATTACTTAACTTAAAAGAAGTTATTCTTTGCAATCCGGATCAGTACTCTGTGTTGGTTGCAGGAGAACATGAGCGGGGACGTGGAGGCCACTTGGGAGGTTCCCCTGCCTGACGGGATCCACAAAGTGGAGTTCCAGCATGGCACTGCCAGCGGCAAACGAGTCATCATCATTGATGATAAGGTCATCCAGTTTTCCCAAATCTTTTAACATTTCTTTTTTTACACAAACAAAATAACAAATATTTTATTAGGGACAGTATTGATTTTAGAGTTGTGTCGCATCAAACGTTCTTGAAACGCGCCCGTTTGTCCTGTTAGCGAGTTTCCCCTATAGGGAAGAAGCATTTACCATAGGTCTCATGATAAGATCTAAGCCCAAGACCATTATAATTTTTCGTTTCAAAGTCCCCAGATGCCCATGGCCGCCACATAGCCGGGCCCAGGACCAGATTCTACCCACGGGCCCTCACTATTGTATTGACAAATAATTACTTCCCTCTTCCTGCAAAAAAAAATTATAATTTATTTTAAGTTGCAATGAGTGAATGAAATGTCCAAATATCCACTTAACAACCACTTTCCAATCAAGTTTTTTATTTTCAAATTAATAAATAAGTTAAAATAGTGAGGTAGGTTAGTATAAAAATATTAGGTTTCTGGCTACCACTATGAAACTTTGCATAATCATTAATCATGCATTTTGGAACTAAATTCAGCCCAGACCCCAAAAATTAGACATCTAATTTTCAAAATGGCGGCTAAAAATTGTTGTAAGAGGACAAAATTTAACTATTTAGACCATGAGCCGCCAATATGAAACCCTCTCCCTGTGAGAATTTTCGACACATGTATTTTTTTGTTGCTACTGACATGTACTTTAAGGTTTTGCTTGTTTGTGACGTTTAAATTACAGCATAACCCAGAAAAACAAAAACTATCATTGATAAATCGTTAAAAAAATAACATGGGATCTTATTGAAAAAAGTCACCTGACTGCATTTTTGACATGCAATTTTTGAGATATTGACCCGGGACCAACGCCTATCATTGTTGGGTGGCTAATCCTTTATTTTGGCAGGATAAAAATTTTTGGCCGCCATATTGGATATGGATTTTCTTGGATCCGCCATATTGGATATCAATTTATTTTTTTAAATGTAAAGATGGTGTTATGGCACATCATTATGAACTAGATTTTTACGCTGATTACAATGCTGGAATCCGTTTTTGAAAATATGCATTCGTTAAAAAGATATGCACTAATAAAAATTCATCTCTATACATTTCTTATGGACGTTTCGTATTTTCACTATTTCTTTGGATTATTTTTCTTCTAGCTCTCATTATAATAAAGATATGTAGTTCGTTTTAGTCTTAAAATACTCAGTGAAATACCGGCTTTAATTTGTGATATTAATCATCAACATCGGACAAGTAACAGATGAGCTATAAGGCTCAATTTAACTTAAAAATCAATTTTTCGGGAACTTTTTTTCAATCAAGTATTTATATCTCTGGTTCTAAATATGGTATTTAGTTCATTTTGGTCTTAAAATAAGCAGTGATATGTCGGCCTTTATTAGAAATATTGATACATAAAGTCGGTTAAGCTGTAAACGAATTTTAAGGCTCGTTACGATATAAAGTTTAATTATTTTTTAATTTTACTCTTAATTTGGATTATAACTCACCCCGAATTTGAATTAAATTATCACAATCTCAAACGAAAGCTGATATTTTACTGAGTCTTTTAAAAACATTCAGAACTTCAGACCTTTCCTGGAACTGCAGATATCAGTCCTTATATAAACGAAAATGTCTGAAAATTTTAATTTTATGTGGGTTTTAGAACCACAACTTAGTTGAAACTCAAAATATAATAATAATTTTTGACTCAAATGAAAGCCAATAATCTAATAAGTCAATTAAGACCTTTACGATTTCTGAGTCTTCTTTGGAACTAGAGAAATCCTTCAAGAAATGTAAAATTATGCAAGTAAAACGAATTTATGTTGAGTGAAAGCTCAAAAGTTACATAAACTTCACTCTAATATTATTGAAAGTCAGCTTACATTAAAGCTGATGATTTACTGAGTAATTTAAGACCAAAATGAATTCAATACCTAATTTAGAAGCGGAGATATTAATACTTGACTAAAATTAAATTTCTGAAAAATTGATTTTTAAGTTAAATTGAGCCTTACAGCTCATCTGTCACTTAACCAATGTTGATGATTAATATCACAAATTAAAGCCGGTATTTCACTGAGTATTTTAAGACTAAAACAAACTACATATCTTTATTAAAATGAGAGATAGAAGAAAAATAATCCAAAAAAATATTGAAAATACGAAACGTCCATAAGAAATGTATAGAGATGAATTTTTAGTAGTGCATATCTTTTTAACGAATGCATATTTTCAAAAACGGATTTCAGCATTGTAATCAGCGCAAAAATCTAGTTCATAATGATGTGCCATAACACCATCTTTACATTTAAAAAAATAAATTGATATCCAATATGGCGGATCCAAGATGGCGGCCGAAAATTTTTATCCTGCCAAAATAAAGGATTAGCCACCCAACAATGAGAGGCGTTGGTCCCGGGTCAATATCTCAAAAAATGCATGTCAAAAATGCAGTCAGGTGACTTTTTTCAATAAGATCCCATGTTATTTTTTTCAACGATTTATCAATGATATTTTTTGTTTTTCTGGGTTATGCTGTAATTTAAATGTCGCAAACAAGCAAAACCTTAAAGTACATGTCAGTAGCAACAAAAAAATACATGTGTCGAAAATTCCAACGGCGGGGATGGTCTCATGTTGGCCGCCCATGGTCTAAATAGTTAAATTTTGTCCTCTTACAACAATTTTTATCCGCCATTTTGAAAATTAGATGTCTAATTTTTGGGGTCTGGGCTGAATTTAGTTCCAAAATGCGTGATCATTGATTATGCAAAGTTTTATGGTGGTAGCCGAAAACCTAATATTCGACCCAAAAAAATAGCTGTATTATGATTAGGATTTTTGCGGACATTTGCCATCACTGATTGGTCACCATCACCAACAATGAATTTCAAACAAAGAAAATAGCTATACTACCTCACTAAAAGGAGCTAACTGAAAAATTGAGAGTTCCAGTAATTAATTACTCTGATAATTAATAGTAGGATTTTGTTATTTTTTCATCTTGGATTAGAACAAATTGTGATAAGAAGCCACATTTGGAAGTTTCTAGGCTTTCAGAAATTACGATTGACTCAGTTTTATTACCACGGCACATTAATAAGCTTTTTTAAAATTGTATGGGCGGATTAAAAAAAGAAATACTCTGTAAGAAATACATGGCTGAACGCTAAACAGTTTGATTGAAACACAGAATACGTTTGAATATGTGCATTTATTGAAACGCCCCTCCCACAAAGAAATGCTACGAAAAATTGAATTGCTTGATTAAAGTTTATACATTTGTGCTGAAATTACGTATAGTGAAGAATTAGATTAAATTATTTGGGAACTCGGTCCACCCTTCAAAATGATTATATGACTGCATAAAGAAGACCGTATTTACATTTGAAAAATATATGGTAACACACTTAATACTTTGTCTCCATTTAAAATTACAATGCTCGGAGAACCTTCAAATACTTAGCTTGGGGCCCCGGCTTATTGGTATTCAATAATGCTGAGAAAGAAACACGCCATCGTCACAGGAGTGTTTCAAAAAATGCAAAATGCAATAAAATATGCAGATACTGATAAACACAGGAACTAACAGTTTTCCGTAAATAGCTTACAACAGTTGAATTGAGGGGAATAGAATCAAAGTGCTCATGTTCCAAAAAATCGAAATCGAGATATTGGTACCTTTTTTTAGCCTCGCCGTGCACAATGCTATGCATATGGTTTATTCGAAAAAATCATGTTCCAATATTAATTTAGAGTTGAAAAGTGAGCTTGGCAACACAACTCTCTTGTTCCACCAGAACATGTGGGTTTTAACAGACTATAAAATCAGCCAAGTCACGTGACTCCTCTCCACAAAAAAAAACAGAGTCGAGTGCAAAACCAGCCGAGCTAACCTAAAATCAGTTTTTAGTAATTTATTAGTGTAATAGTCTATTGCAATTTTTACAACATTACTTTTCGATAAATGGATGAATTTGTGACACTTATAGCTAAGAATTTAGCCATGGAGTTTAAAAATTGACATTCACTTTTTACTTTGTAATCAACGTTTCTTTGCATTATCACAGATGAAGTGGCATTATTCATTGTTTTTTTTTAATTTCCTCACCTTTTTTGAAATGGTTTTTAAGTTCAGTTTTGACAGTATTAAGCCAGCTGAATCTTTACGCTCTTAATACATAAATAACTATTTGGGTACACCATTAAAAAGACAAGGAGTTGTAGAGTGTTTTTTGTTCCTCAAATAGTTTATGTTCATATATTACTTAAAAATATACATGGTGTTAAAGTTGGTCAACTTCAACGCAATGTATCTTCAGATTACGTAACCATGAACGATTTGGGATTTGCAATAAACATTCTATAACCCTTTATCTTTGAAATGGTATGTTAAATCGAATTTTATTTTTAAAACTGAAGGCGCTAAATTACACCGCGCGGAGCGTGTTTTAGGCATATTTTGGCGTAGGTAGGGAACCCTCTTAACAGGCTCGCTAAAGTCAGTCTATATTATTCTTTGGTTGCTGATTGAAACATATTATAGAAATAGAGGTATTATTACTGTAATTATTTAGTATGGAAATAAAGCACTACATACTTCAAAAAAAAGGTACGGCTGGGTAAATTTTATTTTCACTGTTCATTTCATTAAAAATAAAATAATTAAATTTTATCATTATTCACACGTGTCAATAGATGTTTCTTTGACAGGAGATTTTTAGGAAAGATTGGATGTTCAGGCTGGTGGGCGAGGAGACATTCTACCTGGGGAAGACCAAGTGCGTGGTGCGGGTGGAGCCCAGCGGGGGTTTTGCTTACGAGTATTCATTACTGGTCGATGGCAAGAGTCTCAACAAGTTTGTGGAAGCCAAGTCTAAGTCTTGTTGTACTTGGTTGGTGCAGCTTCCAGATGCTATGTACAGAGTCGTCCTAGGTAAATACTGTATACTAAACGTTATTAGGAGAGAAGAGCTATTAAATTATATTGATCCTTGTCATTAACAATTTTAAAAATCTACGTTCGATTGGAAAATATTTATAGTTCACTAAGAGGCCGCTTGAGGTTTGGAGAATGAGGAGGTGGTTGTCTGAAAATGCTATACTAACAGATAAGATAACTTTCCAAGTTCAAGTTCAAAAACATTTGGACACAATGTCTTTTAGCATTACTCATCATCCTATAGTGACACAGCACTATATTAATTAAGACTGAGACTGAACCACAACATAGCCGCCTCTAACGTAAGAGACGGCTATGCCCACACTCACAACTGACAACATTTAGGGGCCATCCATAAATTACGTAACACTAAATTCGGCCTTTTCAAACCACCCCTCCCCCCTTTTAACGGACTTGTAACGCTGGCACTAACCCCCCTCAAAAATTACTTGACGCTGTACTATCACCCCCCCTTAAAAAGTAAAATAAAATATTTTGAAGACAATTGAACATTTTTTAAAGAATTTAAGGTATTAATTATTAAGATTCAATAGTTACATAACGTTGCATTGAACCCCCCTCCCTCCCTTGTAACGGTGCATAACGCTGCCGAACACCCCCCTCCCCCCTAGGGGCGTTACGTAATTTATGGACGGTCCCTTTTACGGCCACAGGACAAAAGCAACTCAACAATATATGGCAACATTTGTGGGGCATTTTGTTGCGAGTCGTCATCGCAATTGGCAAAAAGTGTTTTGCGTGTCTTCCATTCCCACGTAGGGTTGTAGGTTCGTCAGTACTCATCCCGGTGCTTTGAGGCTGCCAGGGATGGGTTGGTAAAAGGATTAGGAATCATCTTCTCTTCTTCAGGTACAAAAAAACATCAGGCCTATCAATCATTCCATACTTTAGCTTAGGGAGATGAAAAACTCTTTTACTGAGTAAAACATTTTTCAATTAGGAAATTTGTTGAAATTAAAAAAAAATTTAATATGATTATCTATTAAATTGATTTTATCTGGCAGATTTTGAAAAAAAATTCGGACCAAGATACATTGCTTTCTCTTCAGACAGTTTCAGGTTCTGAGTTATTGCTGAACGATGTAGCATATTTCTAGTATTGTATCCAGATGTAACTGGATATGATATATGGTTTATTCATGATTGAATTGTGTTTATTGGTTATTCCAATTTGTTCTGGATGTGTAGTCGATAATTTCATAATACTGAATAAACTAGGAACAAACAAGATCTTAACTGCTTAAAATGCTCCGCTTCGGCTTTTCCTAAAACCCAAACCTGTAACTACCCTAATGGCTCTTTTCTGCAGTTTGAAAATTTATTCCAAAATTTTCTTTGTGGAAGTTCCCAAAAGGATAATTGAATATGAAATGTGGGATTTAAAAAGACTATGGTAAACTAGCTTACTGAGGTCAATGTTTTGTATTTGAAAAATGTGTAAAATAACAAACAGGCCAGACGAAAGCCGTGAACCTAGCATTTCAACATGGGAGTTCCAATTCAAACCATCATCCAATCCCACTCATAAAAAGTTAACTACATTTGATCTTTCTAACTGAACCTCATGAATGAATATATATGGAGAAAAGGTATTTAAGTTTTGCCTCTCAGTGGTCTGTATGTGAATGAACTTTGTTATACTTGGATTTAAAGAGAGTTTGTTATTAAAAAAAATTAATGAATATATATGGAGAAAAGGTATTTAAGTTTTGCCTCTCAGTGGTCTGTATGTGAACGAACTTTGTTTTACTTGGATTTAAAAAGAGTTTGTTATTAAAAAAACTGAGCTAAATAATTCACTTTGATGAAGCAGGTGTCGACTTTTAGAGAGGCAACATCCCTACCTTGAGTGATCAATGTTGTGGTATCGACGTGTACTACTAAATTTTCAACTGGCATAAAATCTGAGATGTCATTATAAAAATAAAAAAAGAAGGGGGCCCAAGATTGGGCCTTGAGGCACCCAACATTGGATTGGTTGCCTATTTAAAAAAAAGTTAATTTCATTCCATTTTTATTGACAAAATCTATTTCAGTTACTTGCTCTCTATATTGGCTAGGTAAGACCTAAACCAATTCAGAACACAATCTTGAATTTTTGCGGACATTTGCCATCACTGATTAGTAAAAAACAAGGGTTTTCTAGGTTTTCTGATGTTCTAGGCTTTTTTCCACCTGAAGACGGGATCAGATTCCAGATCCCGAAACGTCGTGAAACTTGTTTTTTACTAATCAGTGATGGCAAATGTCCGCAAAAATCCAAATCAAAATAT
This sequence comes from Flexamia atlantica, assembly GCA_035578135.1. Classification (NCBI taxonomy): domain Eukaryota; kingdom Metazoa; phylum Arthropoda; class Insecta; order Hemiptera; family Cicadellidae; genus Flexamia; species Flexamia atlantica. Next base: position 18,763,973 of record JAQJVK010000007.1, read on the forward strand.
AAAATCACCATCACCAACAATGAATTTCATACAAAGAACAATCTTGAACTCCAATTGATGCCATTTTTTAAATTGAAGATGGGGTGGCCAACACATAGTTGAACGTCACGTTGTCCGTGACGTCACGGGCACGGACAACGTGCTGCCAATTTGATGCAAAACATTTGACGTTTAACGCTGTCTAAGCAAACCAGTCTTTCCCGCGATGCATGGAAGAGTTCGTGTTTACTGCGGACGCGAGGACGAGTTCGTTACCCGCGTTCGAAGCCGCGGCGGAGCGCAGCTCCGGACCCCACTACACCACGCTTCTATATTATACTTAGGTAAACTATTATGACAAGTATGTAATTAGCAGTGTTGGTTTATTTAATAGGATAAAATGCAATTTAACTTAGTTTATTATTTTACAGAAAAAGATACACTTGATGTATGGGCTAATGGAGAGAGGCTTGATGTTGCTGTAAGTGTTTATAATCAATTGTTTTCATAGTTAACTATCGAGAGAATCAAACTTCAAATAACTTATTGATTATCATGCAATCTCTGAATAGGTGTATTGATCACCATTTCCAATGGCTAGTCAAAAGTAATAATGATAACATACAACGATACAAGTTTAATTTTTTAAATCTGAAAAACATACATCTGGTGCATTTTTTGTAACACCTTGCATAAGGAAAAGGCTTCACCCTAGTGCATTGCAGGTAAACTACAAAAGCTGCTTATTGCAGACCAAAGCCATAGAGTAATGATGAACTTCGTAATGAGTTGTCACTACCATGTTAACTCGGTGGTAAGGGAACAGTAGCGCTGTCTGATTAAAGTGCTACGAACTAAAAATATCGATGTGATATATCGATTGTCGTCGTCGTCTGCTTTGATTATATTTTCGTTTCCTTGTTTTATTTGCTAGACTTTCAATTTTAATGGCTTAACAGATTTGTTTTTGATTAAATTGATTAAGTACATTTGCCACTAGTGCAAGTTGTTTCACGAAATACTGTACTGAGTGATCATATTGTGCTTAAAGCGATTGATAGAAAATAAATACGTAGATGTTTACATAAAAGCACTTAATAAAAATTAATTTAGTTAATTTTTATTAAGTGCTTTTATGTAAACATCTACGTATTTATTTTCTATCAATCGCTTTAAGCACAATATGATCACTCAGTACAGTATTTCGTGAAACAACTTGCACTAGTGGCAAACGTACTTTAGGTATTTTCCCACACTCAAAATAATTCCAACTCGTTTTGGTTGTGTACACGTCGTGACAGAAAATCAGGGGAAACAGAATAGGAAGTTAGCAGATCATTATCGTGGTTTTGATTGGCTGATTTAGTGAAGAAGAAGAAAACCATGTTTTTACAACGACATCTAACTAAAGTGCTTCGAACTAACCCGCTCCAATAAGCTTACCACTTGGCTCCATTAAAGTGTCAGACCGGTGCCATAGCCACTAAATGTTTAGTCATAAGACAATTCTAACCTATAATATGGCACTTTAAAAACCCCGTTTCATGGGTGCATTCCAATTATACTAAGTTAGTCCTTGAATATATCAAAATGCAATCACTGGTTGCTTTCAATATCTTTCACTAACTTATTTCATTTATTGATTAAGTCATGAATTCTAAGGAGCTGACATTGAGATTGATGGTGCAGAATAGTTATTTGTGTATAAAGAGCGCAAAGTATGTCATTGCCGCTCGAGAAACATTTCGAGAGCGGCCATGACTATTTGTGCTCGTAATACACACAATATTTTTCCTACCACCATTATTTAAACAGTTTAACTTATTAACTAACCACAACTTATTAAGTACTTATTAAGTACTTATTATTAATAACTTATCAAGTACACAAAAGTTCATTGAGGACCTGTTTGCTTATTCTATTGGAACGAACCGGAAGTTGAGACAGAAACGGTGACAATGAAATCAGCTGATTTAGAACAAGGTAACTAGAATTTAGAATGCGGTGCATGTCATGGGACTTCTGACCAATAGAAACTAGTCTGTGGTGTTTGACGTCATAGTTATCTCTCTTGTGTGCCACCTTAACCTATTCTACATTTCAAGTAACCCTTACTTAGCGAGCGGGAATGAAATGAAAACGGAAATGAACCGTTTTCCGTACTGTTTACAGGTGTGGCAATGTGATTATTTCTATGCAGTGGTAGGAAATTTGTTTTGAATGTAGACTGTAGAGCATGATATACTAATAAAGGGCTCTCTTTCTAATGGTTTTCCCAACTAAACAGAAATATAAAAATTAATAGAATAATTTAGTTTTAAAGTTTCCACCTATCAGAGATGATCTGATATTTATTTATTTATTGCAGGGTGAATTTGTAGAGGATGGAACAGAAACTCATTTCCACCTCGGCTCTACACCTGCATATATTAAGGCTGTGGCAAGTTGCAACAAGCGAGAGGGCCTGATATACTCCCTCATAGTCAATGGCACGATAATTCCTCCTTCTAACAATTAGAGAAACTTTTTCATTTTAAACACGGGAGGATAATGTTTCATATCAGTTAGCTGCTGTTATACAACAGCTAATTGTTGCACAGCCCTGCTGTGTACACACAGGGTTACAAACAGACCTTTTGCAGACAAACATATTTTACCATAGGTCTCTGAATCTAGATGTCTGTATGTATGTGTGTATTACTACTAATCTATAGATATAAAATCCAAAACAGTTGACTGACTGACTAACTCTTCACTGATCACAGTTTATCAAAAAATATAAGGCCTCGGACCACGAAACTTGACACAAACATTCTTTAAAGGCTCTAGACTCTAGATGCGACCTAAGAAAGGATTTTAAATATTATATCAGATATTTAAGAGGGTAAATTATAAGATTAAAAAAGGCGGTCATGACTCATTTTTAAAAGGTTATCAAAGCTTCTTTGGTTGAAACGGCACAAATAATTTTTATAGGTTCTAGATGCATACTAAGAAAGGGTTTTAAAATATTCTCCCTTAACGGCTAAAATAGATGAGCCTATATATCATATTATAAAATTCAAAATCGCAGCCATTTCAGTTTTCAAAACCATGGATGGAGGCCTATAGATATTTTCAGGGGGTAGAAATGGTACGAGATCAATCTACTAAAAGAATAAAATGTTCAAGGCCCGCATTACACAATCAAATATGTTATAAAAGATTCTTTTATAAAAGATTTATTTATCCAATCAGAATTATTTTTTTGTTTTGAAAATCAGCCAGCTTGAATTTTGATTGGTCAAATCAAATCTTTTATAAAATATTTGATAGTGTAATGCGGGCCCATGCTATTACAGGGCCACTTATTATATTTGTCAAATACCACTTAGGCTACTTGCGTTGTACCGACTGCCTGAAGTATATATTAAATAAATAAACAGCCGAATAAACTATGTTGGGGAAGTTACTTTTAAAATGTTTCTTGCTACAGCTACAGCTACAGGCTGTAAAAAGCAGCTTTGCTACAGCTACAGGTTTTTAAAAAGTAGCTAAAGCTACAGCTACAAAAATCCCGCCAGAGCTACGACTACTTTTTTAGCTACTTTCAAGAAAATATTTCCTACTTTTCCTGTCTTTTTCAGTGGTGTAGTAAGACTCAGAATGAAATCAATATATAGTAGTCTATTCGTCAGTAAGCACAGAACAAAATAAATCGAGTTTTTATCAGTTAGCTGAGAGATAAATAAATATAGAATATTCATCATTTACCCGCAGCGGGGGCAGTGACAAAAAGCGTGAGCAGCTAGGGCCGTGTGTACTTTGTCAGTGGTGGACTTGGCGCGACTGGGCCACACAGAAAAGTGGTACAGTTTGGCGGGACCGGAATGTGGTAGGGCTTGACATTGGCAGACCTTGAGGGTGGTGGACTTTACGGATTTGGTCCAAATTAAAGAGGTGGAATTTGTCACTGGCAGATCTTGGAATCGTCCTAGAGTAATGATATTTGGCACAATTGTTTCCTGCATTACATAATCGTGCCAAATTTGAAGTTTCTATGTGTTAAACAAAATTTGTCAAAATATTACCAAAAAACACATACAGTCGGACAACAGAAAACTTGGTTTTGGAGACGCATAATTGGTAAAACACGTTTGTCTTCAAGGCCATAGCCATTGGGGGGGGGGTCAAGAGGTCAAAACCCCCACCCCCCCCCCGAAAATGTTAAAATTGCGTTAAAATTAAAGGGTAAAACCTTTTTTCCTTGTAATTGCTGAGCCCAAACACCCCGTAAAAACATTTTCCCCGTAAAAACATTTTCCTGGCTACAGCTTTAGTTTGCCTTGTTATATGGAACAAATCCATAAGAGGTCTACAGAGAGTTTGGAATCACCCTGTATTTAGTGCCAACACCTGCCAGTTTTATTTTGTGTCATTGTAATTGTGTCATCAAGGATGAATTGCCAATGATAAATGGAAAGAGAACAGAAGGAAAATTATTTTGTAGATTATTCATTAAGTATTAAATCACCCTGTACTAAGTCCTTCTATCTTTGGGAGGGAGGATTGGAAGTAGTCACGGATAACAAAACCAGATGTTCTTGGTTTGCAGATTAATACTAGAACATCCTCATAAAATTGATAAGAATTAGAAAAAGTTATATTACGCTAAAAGTAAAAACTGTTAACTTCTGAGCCTTCCTGTACATCTCCATATATTGTATGTTTGTAACAAACCATTAAAACTAGTAAAATTTGAGCTTTCTTTGTTACTTATTTATTAAATTTGACCTTTCTTTGTTACTTATTTCACAATGATCCTTTTTTGTTCCATCTCGGGGCAACGATGAATCACAGGTTTAAATTTTACCACAGAAAAAGGATTGGCTAGAACGACCATTCCTTTCTCTGTGATTCTACTCTGCTTCAATTCCTCGGGTTAGTTGATCACATACACATTTGTGAGGTAGGTGAGAGGGAGGACCTGCAGCAAACAGTGTATGGCTTGCATGGGCAGGGCCGGCTCAAGAGTTTTAGGCGCCATAGGCGAAAGTATCGTTTGGCACCCCCCCCCCCCCCACTTTCCAACAGTTCAGTAAAAGGGTACCTACGTTACTATCGTTACTATTAGGGCTAGAGAAAAAACTGATATACTATGAAGAAATCCAATCACTGAAACATTTATGTTTTTTGTGTTTTTATTTAAATAAAAAAAATACTTAACAATAATTTTTACTTCCTTGTATGGTTAATATTTGATAAGTGCTTATGTAAAAACGAAACGAGAAGAGACTTGTAGTATCACATATTTATCTTCGTAAGGCGATTCTTTGTGTCAAAATTGTAGGCGTCTGGCAAGTCGTAGAAATATGGGAGAGGGCTAAAATTAAAGGTATCTATTCCGAGATTGCTGTAAAAATACTGAAATCACTTGAAATTTAACAGAAAACGAGAAAGTACGTAAAATATCTGCCATTAAAAAGCAAAGGGATCTAAAAACGTCTGTTTTGTTTACATAAAACATGTGATGCTGATACTTGAATGAGAACCATGTGCTACATGGTATATCTAAAAGCCAGTTTACTATGAAGGTATTTTGTAGTTTGAATTTTCAAAGATTTGTTGCTTAATATTTAAAGATGATTTTCTTCTACTTTATTATTTATTACTTTATACGTAACTTTTGTGAACTTAAATTGTTTAATTTTATTAGTATCTACTCCCACGTTAAAACCGCAGATGGAATATGTGTGAGTTTTTTGGGGTCATTGGAGTGGAGTGGTCGATCAATTCATATTCCCCTATCAATTTTATTTACTTTAAAGATAAAACACTAAACAGCCAAGAACAGTCTTTTTTTCATTACACTATTTAATGAAACAGTTCAAGGTACAGTTCAGTACAGTTTCAAGGTAATGTTTTTTGAAACTTGTCAGTTATTTTTTGTTCTCGAAGTTAGAACTAAGTTAAAAGTAATTATTCATTGTAATGAAAGGTAGGTGAATCTGCTTAATTTTGGTATACACAAGGAAACACATGAAAATGTAAAATTTTGTTCAGGGTTTAAACCAGTGATTAATGAAAAACTTCTCCGTCTTAAGCAATCCAATTTATTGAAATGTGAACAAGCCCTCATTTATGCTGGCAAGGCATCATCAGGGCTGTTTTTTCATTTATTAGGCAGCAATTCCTGGTAGCAACATCAACAATAATTAAACCAGTGAATTTGGAGACAAATCACACTTTACATACACTGTCAGTGTCATCATATGTGTATACTCTTATGTGTGATATTTGACTGTTTATGCTTGATTGTACTATCTAAGCATAATATATCTCCCCCATTAATTATTCCTTCAAATTATAAAAATGCTGTAACTCATTTCTGGCTAGAAACGTGATTTGTGCAAGTCACATAGCTAGAATAAAATCTTATGGCGTAATTAATAAAAGGAAAATTAAATATTTATTAGACCTCATGGGTTTCCATGTTATTAAAACAATAAAAAAGAATTAAGTCAAAATTGATGTTATAATTGATTGTCAATTTCGAACTCCTACGTTTTTACTGTAATTCATTCGAATGGAGACTGCACATCGAGTGTTCATTAGTCACCATGGGCGGATTTCTGGGGGTGCCTGGCATGAATTAAAAATGGTAGTCGTTAAATAAAATAAGTATCTACTTACAATAGGCCTTAAAACGGACCATTTAAATAGTAGTTTGATGTTTGAATTTGAGCATAAAACACTTCCAACGTTATGTCAGCGGCACCCCCAAATATTATGTCCTAAATCCACCCATGTTAGTCATGATACCATTTGAAAAACTGAGCTCATAAAATGAGGCTTTGTAGAATTGGTTGGTTGTTTGGGAAAAAATTTAAATACTATATTTTTCTGAGTACAGATACTTTGAGACATAAATAGGATACGATTTCGACCATTTATCAAATAGTAATAATGTGATTAGTATAAAACTCTAACAATAAAAAAAAGTTTAGGCAAGTTATTAAGAACCTTAATTTACTAAACAAAAACATAAAATTACTTGCCAGAATTAGGAAAATGGTCGATTACAGTGGACTGGTCTTGAAATTTGGCTGTCAAGATAGAAAGAAACTTAAGCCACTGTATAACGGCTAGGGCGCCTAGAGAATAGTGTCGCATGCTTGGTATTGGTATATAATCATAAGTTTGGAAGATTAGGATTTTCCACTGTTAGAGATAAGTTTTTAGTTTTAAAGTGTTTAATAAAGTAACAAGCAGAGCATGTTCCCTCGAGCTATTGCCAAGCCATAAATTTATTATTTAATAAAATGTAAATTTAAATTTAAGTTTAGGCTACTTTCATGATGTTTCTTTCCAAAATAAAAGTGTTTTGTTTGCGCCTTCTTTTTATGAAAAAACGGGGCCGCTCAGCGCCCCCTTTGGCGCCCCTCAGGCCCTGGCGCCCTAGGCGGTCGCCTAGTTCGCCTATATGGTAGAGCTGGCCCTGAGTGTTAATGATAAGTTAGTGTTAGTGATTCTGTTATTCTTTCTTTGGTTTTAACTGACTCACCTTAAAACGTAGGTTTTAAAACCTAGGCTATACATGGTGTCCGGAAATTATGGTAAAATATTTTGGTATATGATAGTAGAGGTAAAAATAAGAAAAAACGTTAATAAAACATAGGTCCTAAAGTGATTCGTTTTCCGTCTGTGTGTCTGTTTGTGATTTTTACATTTTTAATCATACCTCTGCTTTTGATATTTTATATTATTGAATTATATTTAATGCATTATAAAAACTTGGCCATTAGGTAGAATCCATAAAGACGTAAATAAATGTTTTAAAACTCAATTCTTTGGAAAATTTGTAAAGAATCAACCTTAAACGAGTTCCAAGCCTCGAAATTCTATGATTTTCTTGGACATGGCCCCCAGGTCACCCTCTTTTTGGAGGGGGGCCTACCCACCGAACCACCACCTAGCCCCCGCTTGCCCCTATTCTGGATACGTCACTGCTATGTCGGGTACATAAACTATTTTAAAACATGAAAAAAAGTTGCAGCAGACCTTCATACTCAGCAAATTTAAAATGCTTAAATAAATCATTTATATAGAGCCCCAAATCAAGTAAAATATACTTAAATCCTAAAATGAGCATACACAAATTTTCTCAAAAAGAATATCATGGAAATGAGTATGCTGGTTTGCTACCATGGAAATGTGAAACCAAAAAACTTTTGCAATAATCCAGTAGATATCAACTAGATGAAACCAAGTTTTATCCAGATGTGTTGAGAAATGAGTGAGGTATAGAATTTTATTTATTTTCCACAAGGTTAACAATGGGGCAATGTACTGTGTTTACCACATGTGATATCTCAGTAACCAGCAGACAAAGAGCAATAATGTACAGTACTAAATAATTCATTTTTTTAAGCTGAATTCAATGGTCTGGACTAGAAGTTGATCATTTCCTTTCTTAAATGTACAAAATTCCAAAAAACCATTTTTGGAGGGCTTTATCTCCCTTAACAGGCTCCCTTCCAATGGTTTGATTGGGCTGGTTATTGAACTTATTGTCCGAATAATTACAACCTTACATTCTGTGCCAAATTTAATTCAGATCGGACCATTTTTACCTGAGTTATCGTGCTTAAACACATAAACACGCGTGCGCACACACACACACACACACACACACAAAAGCACGTGCACGCACGAACGCACACATGCACGCACGCACGCACGCACACGCACACACACACACGCACACACACACACACACACACACACACACACACACACACACACACACACACACACACACACATACACATACACATACACACACACACACACACAGACTAGATAACATTAATTTCATTTCATTTCAAAACGAAACGTTATGATGGTCTCGAGCTTAGGCCTTAACATGAACAGCTTCTTCCCTTTAGGGGAAATTCGCTAAAACACTCCATTAAAATGTAAATGTTGATTAAAAAAAATGATATGTAAACATTCACAAGATAACATCCTTTAATAAAAAACAAATAGTTAAATACTGAATACAATAATAGCAAAAATAGGATTGCCAAACCCATAATTGTGCTAACAATCAAATCCTTCAACTACAATAAATGGGTTCATAACATACAAACTATACTTCAGCCTTTTTTCATAATCTTACTTGATCAATAACTAAGTGAAACATATAATTTCATAAACAAATTATGAAACCATTTAGGTAAAATATTTTTACTTTTGTTAACCCTTGAGCGGGCGCTTCACCGGCAAAACGTGAGCGGGCGCATGCGGAGTTTTACTCCGCAACACTAGATTGCACAAATTTAACCCAATTTACTTGTTTTATAATGAAATATAGTATTTAAATGTTGACAAACTTCATTAGGAATCACATTTCATCGTCGATTCAATTAATTGTTCAACTTAATAGTTGTAATATTTCAATTAAACATAGTAAGTAATTTTCTAGTATAAAATATGTATTAATTATTATTAACATTTTTGGACTTTTCCTTTCACTTCTTTTTTACGAAAGCAAAAGGAAAAGTCCAAAAAAAAAATTACAAATCCATTGTTATTATGAATTTTAAAAATAGGTATCAGTGTCTGTGTAATGGGAGAGGGCGCTCCGCAAACTTGAGACGGCATCTCTGAATTGCATATAACGAGGTACCAAGGGGGGGGGGGGGTGGGGGTTATAAATAGCTTTAGGAAATTCCTGGAATGAGGGGCATAAAGTACGGAGCCGGACACGACCGCCGACACCCATTATATCTGTTTATTTTAACATAAAAATCACGTGTGGAGGAAAACTCCGCGTGCGCCCGCTCGAGGGTTAATTTGCCCCTAGATATCTTAGATAAGAAAGTAGGTCCCATATTGTTCTTCAAAATTACAATTGACATTAGTGTATTTTGCATATTTTCAACAATAACTTACATTAAGCCTAATATGATTAACAGTGATTTATTCTTAGTTGCATCACAAATCATACTCATTAAAACAAGGAATACAAGAAAAAAGGCCTTTTATATCCTTCCATTTTTTAAAATCATACACATAAGCATTTTAATTTTTTTATTTACAAAAATAAACCAGAAACAAAGTAATTTTTCTTGGACATGTTTACCAGACTGGTTTCACAATAACAATAAAAATATAACGATCAAAAGATTACATTAAATGAAATGGAATACACAGTATGAGCAGAGGCGTCGTGTGAACCATACATTTGGGGGGAGGGTCTGGGGGTATGGAATACCCCCCCATACTAGCGGAGAGTCTGGGAGATTTTTGTGTTTTTGTACTTAAAAGTGAGGTTTTAAGCCTTTAAACCTGTGAAATATACAGCATTAAAAAGCTTACTTTATTCTCGATTTTCAAGGTAAATTTGCAGGAAAACTCAACATTATGTACTATTTAGATTTTGAACACGTGACTGTCGAAGAATAAATAGTTATTTTTACCTAAAAACCATTGCAGTTATTACTTTATTTGTTAAAAAATAGGCAGTAGAAAAACAACTTTGTTATTTACAACTACCCTACTTTCCTGGCTGTTTCTTCGTCGTAAATGTCATTCTCATGGCACTATCCACTGCAGCTTGCACTTTAAACACATAAAACTATTCAGCGGACACTCGGAAAATAGAACAATATAAAAACAACAACAAACTAAATGATTCATCTGATATAGGAAACAACGTCGGGACAAAAAACTAAATGCTCCCGCCGATATACTTGCCGGGATCTTACGAAGTAAGCTCGTGGATTTTCGTTTGTTTACATGAGGAAGATGTCTGCCACTGGCGAAAGGTAATTAAGTGAAATTTCCCTCCCTCTTGCGCTTCATACTACTAGTTGTATTATACTCTAGGGAGCTCACATTTCTGGGACCAAAACTGCAATCCGCAACCACGCAACGATATCATTGGCTGTTGCCTGGCACCTTCAAATCTCAGTCCCACACTCGCGAGCTCACTGTAGAGGCCGGCTAGACAAAGATGGGTGGAGTGTTGTGGTAGGGGAGTAGATGACAGAATAACAGGTACACAGCACACAGGGTGACCAACCTTCGCCCAGTCAAAGAATAAAAAGACTCAATGAATGTATAACACTTCGTCCAACCTCTTTGTTAAGCAAATGATTCATCTCATAGCAAATGAATATAATAATAATTAAATATAAAAATAAAGTGAATGTTAAAAATTAATACGTTAAAAGTAAATTTATTTAAAAACTATTGGTTTAAAAGACTTGTGAGTAGAGAAACGATTTTCGAAAAATAGTAGAAAATAATTCATGGTGTCTACCAAATTTCATATATAAATTCCCGACTTTTCCCGACAATTTAAAAAAATTCCCGACCATAGGAAACATGACCATTGCCTCCTATAACGAATATTGAGAACGATGTTTGTAAATAAATACTTTTAGACGGCTACAATGCAAGCGAAAGATCGCCTAAAGATGAGCAAGATGACCGCGATAAGTCCAATAGATTTGCCAGCCGTAATGCGGCTGAGATTTCCGGCCGTGGAAAGAACGAGCGATTTTCCGGCCGCGTTGTGACCAAGAGATTCTCCGGCCGTGGTATAAACGACCAAGATTTGACAGCCACGTTGCGACAGAGAGATTTGCCGGCCGAAATGCGACCGAATCATGTAACGGCTATGAAAAGAGTAAGCGACACAATACCATCAAGAAACAATCGGCCACCCGACAACCGAAAAAAAGCAAAAGATTTCCGGCCGCAATAAGTCCAGAAGATTTGCCAGCCATGTTGTAAATTACAAAATCTCTGGCTTTAAAAAAAATTAGCGATTTTCTTGTCACAATACGACCGAGAGATATAACGGCCACTAAGAGAGCAAGGAACTCGTCTGCCGCGAATCGACCGAAAAATGTTTCACTCCTAAAACGAGTGAGCAAATTTCCGGCCGCAATATGACCGAGGTCTAATGGCCGCAAAATGAGTAAGGTTCTCATCGGCCGCGATGCGACCAAGAGATTTTCCTGCCGCAAAAAAAGCAAAAGATTTCCGGCCGCAATAAGTCCAAAAGATTTGCCAGCCATGTTGTAAATTATAAAATCTCTGGCTTTAAAAAAAATTAGCGACTTTCTTATCGCAATACGACCAAGAGATGTGACGGCCACGAAAAGAGCAAAAAATTTGTCTACCACGAGATGACCGAACAATGTTCTGGTCTCAAAATGAGTGAGCGATTTTCTGGCCGCAATACGACCGAGAGGTATAACATTCGCGAAAAGAGGGTTATCGGCCGAGAAGCGACCAAGAGATTTGCCGGCCGCAAAACAAGCGAAAGATTTCCGGCCGCAATAAAAGCGAAAGAGGTGATGGCCGTGAAAAGAGTGACAGATTCGACGGCCGCAAAGAGAGCGAGATATCTGACGGCCCCAATGTGACCGAGAGGTTTGCTGACCCCGAAACGACCGAGGAATTTGCCGGCCGGGTTATAGATATTCTGGCCTTCATGTGGCCAATAGATGTGATAGCCACGAAAAGAGTGCACGATTTTAAGGTTGCAATTCTAACGAGAGATGTGTCAGCCGCGTAAAGAGCGAGAGTCTTGTCGGCTGCGTAAAGAGCGAGAGACTTGTCGGCTGCGTAAAGAGCGAGACTTGTCGGCCGCGTAAAGAGCGAGACTTGTCGGCTGCGTAAAGAGCGAGACTTGTCAGCCGCGTAAAGAGCGAGAGGCTCCGAGTACAGACCGTAGAGAGTCGTCGGCCACGTAAAGAGCGAGAGACTTGACGGCCGCGTAAAGAGCGAGTCCTGTTGGCCGTGTAAAGAGCGAGATACTTGTCGGTCGCGTAAAGAGCGAGTCCTGTCGGCCGCGTAAAGAGCGAGAGACTTGTTGGCCGTGTAAAGAGCGAGATACTTGTCGGTCGCGTAAAGAGCGAGACTTGTCGGCCTCGTAAAGAGCGAGAGACTTGTTGGCCGCGTAAAGAGCGAGATACTTGTCGGTCGCGTAAAGAGCGAGACTTGTCGGCCGCGTTAAGAGCAAGAGACTCCGAGTACAGACCGTAGAGACTCGTCGGCCGTGTAAAGAGTGAGAGACTTGTCGGCCGTGTAAAGAGCGAGACTTGTCGGCCGCGAAACGAGCGAGCGTTTTTACAGCTGTATTAGGACCGAGAAACTTGCAGCAGCGGAATAAGCGACAGCTTTTCTGGTCGTGATATAGCTAAAAATTTGTCTGCCGCAATTCGTCCGAGAGATTTGCTGGCCGAGACAATGACAATAACGAAGAAAACTGCTATTTCGTTTTGTTTTAAAGCCAAATTTGAATTTCCCGACCAAAAGTTGAAATTCATTACTTTTTCCCGACCTTAAAAAATCCCAGACATTTTCCCGAATTTTCCCGAATTCCCGACTGGTAGACACCCTAATTATTATTTGGATTTTTATTGCTGGTCGGCGGCTACAAATGTTTTTTATGTTGGGGGGCACATGCCCCCCTGTGCCCCCCCCCCCCCCCCGGCGCGACGCCTGCGTGTATGAGAGAGGGTTTATTTTGGCCAATGAGGTTTCATTATATATCATTTCTTTAGATTTCCTGAGAAAATTTAATGAAACTGAAAGGAGAAACACTAGCATTATAAATATACCTAGAAAAAGTGATATGTTGGATATAGAAGAATTGTAAACAAACTAACATATTTTTGTTACTTTGATAGTGTCATGATACAACCGGTCAGTACACTGTCTGTTAACACCTATAACACTAAAAACTGTAATATACTGCTTGAATATTCAAAATAAAGATAATATTCAACAGTTCCTTAAATATTTTGAGGACTGTTTTGCTACAGCCCTCAAAATAGATTTTAAAACAATGTTGTTATAAACAATTGTTATAAACAATGTTTATAACAATTAGTGTTTGTTTGGTATCATTTTTGCAAAAGAAATTTTTAATTTAGTGTCTGTGAATGTGGCAATAATATGTGATTTTTTTATATATGGTCTGGTGTGGTGAATGTGGAGTAATATATTAGTGAAAAGAATCATTCGACATAAAATGGAATAGTAAAATCTGTCAAATGAAAATTAAAATAAAAACGACAAAAACTAACTAATGAAAACAAATTATAACCACAGATTGTATTCTTGTTTGACTACTTATTACTTTATAAGGGTGTAAACTATTTCATGATAATGGAATTCCAGGTTTTCTCCAGGAATTTAAGAAGTTTTCCAGGTTTTCGTATATACATAACATTCTAAACTACAACCGATGGATGACAGAAAATGATAGACCGACAGTTTTCATCGTATCATTTTTAAATTTTTAGATATTATTTTTAAGTTCAGTGAGCTATTGATAAAAAGCAACGATAAGGGTTAAGTGGAAGCAGTCATAGGCTATTAAACAATCTGTGCACCATTTAAAATTTGTGATCTTAAAAAATTTTAACTGAAATACAAATGATCTGATAAAATCTAAAAAGTTTAACACCTAATGTGATTCCATTAACATATATTTATTGGTTTCATATTTCTTTGGTTACATTTTTATCATTTCAGCAAAAACCAAGCTCAAATTCAGTTCAAAAAGAAAAACAAACATTGGAAATTTACCATGAGTTGTAAATAATTAAGGTTAATCCCTATTTGTTATTTAAACCAAACATTGATTTAAGCTCTATGAAAGAATATATTTCAGAAAGCTTGAGTTTTAGTCATTTGGTATGAAAACACAGGTAAGCCAAAACAAGTTCAAGAGATTTTAACTAAAACATTATCTTATTATTCTATATACTTGCTTTTAACTCAAGATCACCACCAAGTAGAATAACATTGCAATATTAAATTGTACTTGAATAATAATAACAGTTATTAACAATATGATTATGAAGAAGCAGCTGCCTTAAATGCTTTAGTTGGGAACCTTTGTTACCTACTAAAAAAACTCAATTCGAAAAATCTCGAACTCAACCGAGTATTTTAAAACTCGACTACAAAAATCAGTACTCACACACCCCTATTTATCAGTGATAAAATTATATATATATATATAAAGATTTATATTTATAGATTTATTCCATATATAGGGCTCGCTCATCTATAGTCGCCCCAACTGTCAGTACGCCTCTCAGCAACTTCTGAGTTCTCCGCTTATTTTGTTGTATGTACATACTATAATCAAATTAAAATAAGAAGAGTATATTATGGTTTCAATGTACAGTAGACGCCCTCTAGTTCGGCTTCGGTTGGATCGGCCGCCGGATAGTCCGGCCGGTCCTAGGATGGTGACTCATATCCGTCATCGTTACGCCGCACCCGGGAAAATGACCTTGATAGGATTTATCCTGAATGTTTAGTTTCCGGCCGTTATTTCAGTTTAGTTTATGGGCAAGCTTGTAATTGATGGACAAACTTTGCCTCAACTTACAAACCACGATGTTGTTTTCCTTTCAATATAAGGACTGTACAGTAAGATTTGATCTTTTTTTTTTGTCCTCCCTTCACATCCCAGGACGCTAGACCTAGCCCGGAACCGTTTTACACATTACTTCAGGCTAGGCCTAGTGGGTCACGGCATTATCACATAGCGAAAATGCCATTGGTGATTGGCGGGATTTGAACCCGGGCCTCCGAGATCGAAAGCCCGCGCTCTAACCACTATGCCAGGCCGCTCCCCAAGATTTGATCTAACATTTGCATGACAAAATGTTCTAACAGGTTTCTTTCAATTTGTAAAGGTTATGATTAAGTAATACACGTAAATTAATTTGATCAAAAAAATTTCTAGCGTGTTTTTACAGTACATGAGGTTACAGTATAATGAGTTTTTCTGCTCACTTTATATCCTCTGTACGGTTTGGGTAAAACCTTCCTCTCTACGAGTGACGCAATATGACAGTTCAACATAAGAGACGTCAAAATATTTTCTTTGGCAATTAAGCACTGTAAATATGTTTAATCAACATGTTTTGTTGATTTGTAAGCATAGTCACAGATGAAGAACTATACAGATTGGCAACCCAATGCACTTTTGCGTGCCCGTTTTTTCGCGCGGCGTCAAGTTTGTTAGGTCGTTTTGCCGCACATATTGCATTGGCATCAAGTATAATTTCGTCAATATCAAATCTTCCGGTCCCAAAGAACAAATATAGCCTTTCATTACTAATAACTTTCATACCAATAACTAATAACTTTCATACCAATAACTAATAACAAATAACTTTCATACCAATGCAATATGTGCGTCAAAACAACTTAACAAACTTGACGCCGCGCAAAAAAACGGGCACGCAAAAGTGCATTAGGTTGCCAATCTGAATAGTTCTTCATCTGTGGCATAGTTAATGAATATAATAGGGTCATTTTACATTTTGATAGTACATCCAGATCGTCCGGCCATTTTGTGGTCCGGCCCGTGGTCCGGTCCCGAGGTAGTCGAACTAGAGGGCGTCCACTGTATTAAATTGATGTAATTCAAATTTATTTTTTGTACAAATGTTTTAGACAATTTTAACTAACATTTTAAGTACATTATGAAATTAACTGAGCTATTTCTATAAAGCACCCATCTCGAGTTTGAATGTAATACTGAATTTTATGAGGGAAAATATGTTGAAAACATGTTTCCAAGCAGTAGGCAGTACAGAGTTCAAAATAACAAACTCTAAAAAATGAAATACAAAGAGTTTTCATAAAATACTGTAAAGCTCTTTTGTCATAGAACGTTATTGTTGAAAATGTCCATAATACTGATTCGCCATCTCCAGCATTTTGTTGTAAATTACAAGTAGAAGTAGATAGCACCAAAGATTGGCAGAACAGTCAAAGCTTGAGCCCATGAGAGTCCTCCGACAGCTCTGATACCAACAAACAGTAGATAGAACAGCCCGACTTGCAGCAAGAAGTTGAACAGTTTCAGCCTTAAACAAAACCATCCATTTCTAGTAATCTCTTGCAACAAGCGATATAATCTGTTGATGGGTGATTGTTGTATTTTGCTAATTATTTTATTAAATGTATATGGTTAAACAAGCAGTCTTAAATTAAGGCTTCTTCCTCTTGAGAAATCAAGACAACTGTTGACATGTTTATACCTTAATAATAGACATTTTTTTACCATAAACATAATCTTTTTATAAGGATTAATGTTTTTACAAAATATACTTTAATTACCCTAGGTTAAATAACTTGTCAGAAAAATAAGAACACTGCTTTTGAACAGGGTAATTGTAATTTTAAATGAAAGGGAAGTTAAACAAAGTTACAAGGATCTCTGAACTTAAAATACCAGGGTGTGATATTTAGGCTTGGTACTCACACGCTATGCTTAGTAATTAAACAATCTTTTCTGATAACTAAGATTCATTTAAACAAATCAGGGCAATATTTATGATTTCCCTTAGCTGGCTAACTTATGTATTTTCACTTTGCTTAAAATTGGTGGAATTTTTATTCTATCGTCAAATAAGATGGCATTTTTAACCTATCATCAAATACGTTAATAACAGTATATTCACAGTGGGTAAACATAAACAACCAAGAATAAAATCAGTACAATAAAAAACAGTGGTTGTAAATGAAACAGTTAGCAAACCCTCTCTTAACAAACCCTAACAAGACCAGACCTAGGTCGGGTCATCGGTTAAAACAACAGGGTGTCTACCAAATTTCATATATGAAATTCCCGACTTTTTCCCGACTTT
Organism: Flexamia atlantica; assembly: GCA_035578135.1. NCBI lineage: Eukaryota > Metazoa > Arthropoda > Insecta > Hemiptera > Cicadellidae > Flexamia > Flexamia atlantica. The sequence goes on from JAQJVK010000007.1 coordinate 18,781,636, forward strand.
TCCCGACAATTTAAAAAAAAATTCCCGACCATAGGAAACATGACCATTGCCTCCTATAACGAATATTGAGAACGATATTTGTAAATAAATACATTTAGACGGTAACAATGCAAGCGAAAGATCGCCAAAAGATGAACATGATGACTGCGATAAGTCCAATAGATTTGCCAGCCGTAATGCGGCCGAGATTTCCGGCTGCGGAAAGAACGAGCGATTTTCCGGCCGCGTTGTGACCAAGAGATTCTCTGGCCGTGGTATAAACGACCAAGATTTGACAGCCACATTGCGACAGAGAGATTTGCCGGCCGAAATACGACCGAATCATGTAACGGCTATGAAAAGAGTAAGCGACACAATACCATCAAGAAACAATCGGCCACCCGACAACCGAAAAACAAGCAAAAGATTTCCGACCGAAATAAGTCCAAAATATTTGCCAGCCATGTTGTAAATTACAATATCTCTGGCTTTGAAAAAAATTAGCGATTTTCTTGTCACAATACGACCGAGAGATTTAACGGCCACTAAAAGAGCAAGGAACTCCGTCTGCCACGAATCGACCGAAAAATGTTTCATTCCTAAAACGAGTGAGCGAATTTCTAGCCGCAATATGACCGAGGTCTAATGGCCGCGAAATGAGTAAGGTTCTCATCGGCCGCGATGCGACCAAGAGATTTGCCGGCCGAAAAACAAGCGAAAGATTTCCGGCCGCAATAAAAGCGAAAGATGTGATGGCAGTGAAAAGAGTGATAGATTCGACGGCCGCAAAGAGAGCGAGATATTTGACGGCCCCAATGTGACCGAGGTTTGCTGACCCCGAAACGACCGAGGAATTTGCCGGCCGGGTTATAGATATTCTGGCCTTCATGTGGCCAATAGATGTGATAGCCACAAAAAGAGTGCACGATTTTAAGATAGCAATACTAACGAGAGATGTGTCAGCCGCGTAAAGAGCGAGACCTTCGGTCGCGTAAAGAGCGAGACTTGTCGGCCGCGTAAAGAGCGAGAGACTTGTCGGCCGCGTAAAGAGCGAGACCTTCGGTCGCGTAAAGAGCGAGACTTGTCGGCCGCGTAAAGAGCGAGAGACTTGTCGGCCGCGTAAAGAGCGAGACTTGTCGGCCGCGTAAAGAGCGAGTCCTGTCGGCCGCGTAAAGAGCGAGACTTGTCAGCCGCGTAAAGAGCGAGAGACTTGTCGGCCGCGTAAAGAGCGAGACTTGTCGGCCGCGTAAAGAGCGAGACCTTCGGTCGCGTAAAGAGCGAGACTTGTCGGTCGCGTAAAGAGCGAGAGACTTGTCGGCCGCGTAAAGAGCGAGACTTGTCGGCCGCGCAAAGAGCGAGAGACTCCGAGTACAGACCGTAGAGACTCGTCGGCCACGTAAAGAGCGATAGACTTGTCGGCCGCGTAGAGTGAGACTTGTCGGCCGCAAAACGAGCGAGTGTTTTTACAGCTGTATTAGGACCGAGAAACTTGCGGCAGCGGAATAAGTGACAGCTTTTCTGGTCGTGATATAGCTAAACATTTGTCTGCCTCAAATCGTTCGAGAGATTTTCCGGCCGAGACGATGATAATAACGAAGAAAACTGTTATTTCGTTTTGTTTTATAGTCAAATTCGAATTTCCCGACCAAAAGTTGAAATTCATTACTTTTTCCCGACTATTCCCGACCTTACAAAATCCCCGACATTTTCCCAAATTTTCCCGAATTCCCGACTGGTAGACACCCTGAACAAGTAATTCTCTTAACACCATTCCGGAGCCGTTTGTGCATTAAAGTAAACTGCAATTATCTCCCTACTATACGAACCCATAATGATAATGAACCCAATCATTATCATTATCATTATTATTTGTTATTATAATAATAACAACAAATATTATTATTATTATTATTCTCTCATTATTATTATTTGTTGGGGTCACAAATAACCAACCCCAAAACAAGTTTAAAACAAAGACATTCAATAAAAATTAAGTAGGCAAGGGTAAATAAAAATTCTTACGCAAAAATATTAATCTTCCCATGATTGTTTTCCAAACCTTAAGTAATAAGAAACATCAACCATTACATTATGTGAAAGGCAAGTTTATTTATAGCCTTTCACTGGGGGTTTGAGACCCAAGAACTTAACCCCTTTTTACTGAAATTGATAAGATAATCACTTTGTACTGCTAGGGTTTTTTACACTACAAAGCAAAGAGAGTAGTTTGAACATTAATGAATGCTTTATCTTTAACAATTTTAAAATTGTTACACAATAAGTAAATAAAACTGGCATTACAAGTATTTTTAGGAAAATAAAAAGTAACAACCTGTAACAACCTGTAGAATTGAGCGTATCCCCAAGGATGGGAATGTAAATTCCTAGAAAAGAGCGGTTAAATCTAACTGTTCCAAAAACGGAGTCGGTTAAAAGGATCGTCAATATTTAAAGAGCAAGGGCAGAAAATCTGAGGATAAGAAAAAATCGGGGTCGGTCAAAAGAGGGTTACTGTAATATTTTTTAGAAAGTACTTGTTATGACCATTTCTAATATCAACATCTGTTAGACTTGGTGCACAAACATTTGCTGACACCATTTCTCAGTGACAGTAGTTGCGAGGATAAGTAGGGCCTTAAAATCGGCAGGTGAACTCAATGTCCTTGTCTTAAGACTACCCAATTCCAGGAGTGTATTCAATTTTGTACTTTTGGTAACCCTTGACACCTTCATACCCCGTAATTTGTATCAAGGTGTCAAGGTCAACCAAAAGTGCCAAGGGTTTGGTAACCCTTGGCACTTTTGGTTGACCTTGACACCTTGATACGAATTATCTGAAACTGAAATTTTAAAAAGCTGATATTCAACCAGGATACATTGAAAATACATATGCACAATCAGCTCTCTTTTACTATTAGTTAGTGTTTTGCAAAGAAGCCGAGCTTTTAATACAAGAGTTTTTATCAGGAAAATAATTATTGTGAACTATTCTTCAACACATTAAACCAGAAGAGCGTTCCTTGTTGGAAGTGTCTTTCACTGTGTACCTTTCATTATAGTTTTGGTCATTCAAATTTGATAGAATATCAGAATGTTCTTGTAAGTCATGAACTCCTACTTATGCGATAGACATTATTTAAGTTTCAATTAAAGGTATAAAATCAGGGTGAAAATGTGAAAAAAGGGTGTTATGATCGGAGTGGCAAAATGTACCCACTGTAATAGGAGTAATAAGATACGGGCTGCAGCTAAGGGGACCGCTGGCAGCCCACCCTTAGTTCACCACCCCCAGTCTTCACGCTTTAGTTCACCCTTGACCAAGGCCAACTCTTCCTCAAATAGTGAAAATGTCTATCGCTTACCCAGTATCGATCTCTAAACCAGGATTGGCCATTGAAAACCCCACTGGAGAAAATGTTCCTTATCAAAACTATTGAAACTCACTCTGAATCGATACACACCATTGTTGCTTCTTTCGTGCCTTGGGCAGAGTGAAATCCTCCTCTTTGCACAAGTAGCGGCGCACGCCCTTTGCCATATCTTCAAAGAACAGCTCCCAGTCCAGGGGCCCGATGTCTACTGTGAACAGCTCCTTGTCGCTCGGATGGAGCGCCCGGAGGAGACGCAGAAGGTTGGTGTTCTCGAACATCCACTCAGTGAATATGAACGGCTTCAGACGGTCCAGAGATTGGCCAATGGCCGTGTGCAGCCGCACTAACCTGAAACCAAACACATGCCTTAGTTTTAATCTCTTAAATGTTTGTTGTATACGCAGATATTATCGTTAGTCTGCAACCCGATAACTTTTGACGTAACTGATTTTGATTATTAACACGGTATGTTCCAAATTTTAAAGTGTTCTGACCGGCCGTCGACGTTCCTTTGTCATCCTGATTTTTGACAATATTTTGACGATGACATTATTTTGTTTGAGCTGCTTCCAAACTTTAAAATTCGCGCACCTAGTGGGTTTTAATGTGAGATATACAGTCTCTCCGAAAGAGTCGGAAATCCAGTGATTCTTGCTGGATAGTTATTAAACCTTCGGATTGGAATCGGATATCCGATCAAATCTGAATCAGATCCAAATTTTCGGATGTCCGCACACCTCTATAAACTACTATCTCACTTTTTATTTTAATTATTTAACCTTCTGTTAACGTATATAGGCCTAAAAATAATATAGCCTACTATATGAAAAAAGAAAAGAACCATTAATAATTTTACAATTCCCATAGAAAATAACACCATTATGTTTGAAATATTAAATGATTGATTATGTTATTATAATCAAAGGTAATTTTAAAAACCTCATAAAAAAATCAAGAAATTATAATTGTAATTGTGCCAATTGTAGTGTAAAATTGAGCTTGGTTTTGTGTTGTTATTTTGCCAAATCAAATAAAATCAAAATTTATTTATTCGCGCAAATAGAGAAGTACAGAATGGTGTCAGTGAATATTATATTCTTAAATTAATCAGCAACAACAAAAGTCCTTTCTTAAGACTATTTCACAAAATTCACTAGAATTACTTTTAGCCTCTTCTTATTATTATCAAAGCAATGAGAAAAAATCCTCTACTCTATATTATGGTCTACTGACAAGAAATACTTTTAAGTGTTTCTTAAATAAATTACAGTCAGTTATATTAATAAATTACAGCCAGGCTTCCGGTCTGGTGCTGCCCAGTGAAAAAACGACTAAAGGAGCACAGAGCTGTAAACCCTACCACTTTTTTCATTGTGTTGACAATAATATTGATAGGCATGGACTTCAATATTATTGTCAATATTCTCCACGATCTTCTGCTATTGATGGCTGGATTTCAAAATTCCTAGATTTTCATAAATAACGGTCATCAATCATGAGGTGGTCTCAATAATATCGTCAATATTCTAGAATATTGACAATAATATTGATCGTGTAAGGTCCCCTGTAAACTTGAACATAATTAATTATTAAAATTATTCTGCATTCTGCATCTAATTCCAATCACGCTCTTTTGACAATGTCAATGATACTATTATTTTCGTTTGTATCCAAAAGAAAAATCAGGATACTATTATTATTATATATACTGTGTGTCCCAGAAGTCCACGACCAGTTTAATAACTTTTAAACTGAATAATATGAGGGGGGAGGGGGGGTAACCCCATACAACCCACACCGATTGGCCAATAATTTTTATGGGCTTCATAAAACAAACAAAATTCCTAAAAACTCGAGGTCAATATTATGCCTCTAATCAAACTTACAGCCCTCTGAAAACTCCAAATTGCCATAAGGTTTATATTGAAAAGTACACATAGGAAAAGCCATGCAAATAGCATCTCAATCTAACAAAAATTGTTTAAAACAGTTCTTCAACTGTTTCTGGCACAAACTGGTCAGTTTGCTAAAATTGTTGTATTCTCTCCCAACCCACAATTCAAAATTTTTGGGTTGAAAGGGTTGCCTAAATTAAATAAATTAAACCTCTTTCGAGTGACCATTTAAGTTGAAGAACCTGTGAAGAACATCTCACAAGTGCTTGTTGCAAATAATTTCCAGCCCCTTTAGAAACCCCCAGCATTTTCAAAAAGCCTTTTTTGGTTGGCAGTAAACACTGCACATTGTCTATTGTTATTCTTATGGAAGATACTTAAAATCTATCCAAGATTTTGATCAAACTTGGTGTGTATTTGTGAGATGATTGTAATTTTTTTTTTATTGTTGTTCTCTTGGTTTTATAATCCTTATAACATCCCATTATTATCCTTATTGTTTTTTGCTTCCTTTAAGAGAAAAAATATGTGTCAATTTCCTGACACAATTTATATTTATTTTAATTTACTTACTTAGGTCGCTGGCCAGTAAATTTAGCAAGGGTGTCAAAAAAGTAGGCCGGAATGAGATGGAAAATGAATGCGGAGATGTAGTAATGCGTGAGAGAAGGCACCAGCTTTAGGTAGGGGTACCACACGGCTTGTTGCAGCGGGTATTTCTGCAGCAGGAGGCTCATCTTGTCCTCCACCACGGCCCAGCGGAAGGGTTTGTAGGTACTGCTAGTCACATGGAAGATTGGTGTCTCTACGAGGTTCGCCCTGGTAAAACCAAACAATCATGAAATTCATCACTCTCAAGCCACTCAAATACAAATCACTACCAATTGTTGGCTAAACTCCAATACCACATCAGAAAAATCTTTGCCTTTTTATCATTATTCAGATAATTTTGTTCCTGAATTTTCATCGCATCTAAAGGTGATGATAAATCAGAACATTTAACATGGGATAATTGATAAAAAAAGATATACTGTATTAAGTATTTTGCAAGTTGAAACTTCTCTTCTAACCTTCTAATACCTTGTATCTAGGGGTGTGTGATGCATCGAAAATGCATCGAAATTTCGATTCGATTCGATTTGGCATGCATCGAAATGCCGATGCATCGATTTGGCCTCGATTCATCGGCATTCTTCGATTCACTACACGCCAATAGGCGAAAATGAATGTTGAAAGAAACTTAATAAACATTTTAACTACATATTTATTTGTAATATTAATGTTCAAAGCAGTTTCTTGAGTCCTAATGAAGTTAAGAAAAGCTTAGTGCGTAGTGGTAGCAATACTTTCAGACACTAGCCGCCGTTTAACAACAAAGTGATAAAGGCTGCGCGATAAAGTAGTGCACTGTTATTTTTTCGCCAAGTTTAAAAATTCTTGCAATAGAATGTTTCTTCATTTTATAATGAGTTTTAAATGACTGCAAACAACTTTTTAATGTTTGGCTGTATAATTCCACACATGAATTTCAATGACGGGAATAAAACGAGTACTATGACAGTCGGCGGCAGCTGCAGTATAACCGTGATCGTGATGGTTATACAGGCTGGCCAAGCAATGGAACAAAAACAAATACTGCTGTTAGGGAAATTACCCGACTCTCGGGTATTTGCAAGGCCGTGTGGGGATTTCGTAATTCTTTCAACAGTTTATTCTAGTAAAAACGGGTGTTTTTGCGGGTAAACATGGTCCACAAGTGGTAACACTGTATTGTAATGGTCGATCAGCTGTCAAGCCAAGCTGTCTGCCGTAGTCGTAGAGCACCAACACTGTGCAGTAATTAATGCCTGTTGCTGTTGTCTGTGGCGCGAGGCTTATGCAAACGTAGGCCTAATTGAATATTTTGGGTGTTTAGATTCTCGAATAATTGAATGGTAAATAAAAATGTTTGAAGACTTGGATGAAGAAAATGGTAGTCATCCGGGCTCAGGTAGCCAAAGCCTTGTAGAATCTGATAGGAATATCGTTCTAATATCCTTGTTAGTATTACCACACTTTGGCTGATCGTTATAATTATTAGATGACTAAACAAACTTTGAACTGATTAATTTTTACTTTGACTGCTTGAGTTATTTTAGATAAACTATAGGCCTAGTAATAATAACTATTTCTTGAGATTGTGAAAGGATATAATTAATTTTAATGGGAAAAAATCTAACCAGATTTGTTCAAACTGAGTTGTCTTCCACTTTGAATGTGGTTGGTATTTGGCATTTGAACCTACTGTGTTTATTCATAAAAGATTTGATAAAGTTACTGGAGAGAAAGTTAGGCTTAACTTGTTTTTTTTTATTCAATGACAATCTAATTACATTTTTTAAATTGTTAAGTAGCTTGAGCAGTATGTGTTGTTCAATGGGCCTAGGATTTAAAATTACTTTGTAGGCTATGGGTCAAGGGTCATTACCAAAACTGTTCTAGTTTAGCATTTTTAATAACAGTTTATGACACCAAATTCCATTTATAATGAGCCAGTACCTATTACAAATGCTCTGGTACAGATCAATTCAACTTTGTGTGGAATTTTTTAACTCTCATCCTCTCGAAGGTTATTGACCCATTACAGTAATGCAAGTTGTAAATAACTCTGATAGCAAATAACGCCGCACTGCATCGAATCGAATCAAAATTATTTGAATCGCATCGACGCATCGAATCGAAAAAAAATTTGCTGCATCGCACACCCCTACTTGTATCTCAAAATTTTTCTGACTTGGATTACAGAATGTACCACGTTTGTCACATTTCGCAATACTGTCTTCTAATCCCCTAACACTGGGTATCTGCGAAAACTTTCATTTTGAATTTATGGAATAAAAATTAAGTAAAGAATGAGATGTGTATTGTTGGAGTGTAATGAAATTAATGAAGTTAATTGAGATACTTGATGTTAGAATTTCAGTTTTTTTGCTCTCCTGAAAAATTGTCTTTTTGTATATACATGATATTACAGTTTAGCCAACAAAATATGAGTTAAATTAATTTTCATCCACAGTTCACATTTTTGGATGTATTGTGGCTATGCTGACATAATTCAGTTTTTATAGAACCATTTTTAAACCAAGGGCAGTATGTTGCACAAATGCAATGTTTTGGCCCTTTTCACAGCAGCTGAACAATCTGTGGCCCTAGGCCTGGGCCTTGCCACTATAGTGATGGGTGAGGCACTGAGGCCTATGAAATTAATGAAAATGATTATGTTAATGACAGAATTTTATATTTATCCTGCCAGTTTAATAAAACAAACTAAAATTCTTTACTTCTAACAGCTGGAGCTGAGCTTCTATGTCATAACTAATAAAATCAAAGCTCTTTATTATCATACAAATTTTTACAAGTCATTGACAGCGTCATTTATAGGCATATTTACATAGCCGGTTCAATATATCTATAGTAAATACTAAAATATTATATGCATCTAAATAGAAAAAACAATGACAATTTTCATCCATAAAATCCAAACAAATATTGTATATATGAGCCGGTCCTTATACATAATGTAAAAAAATATAGTAATGGCAAATTAAATATATATTGCCCTCATAACAGGATTGCAGTGCCAAAAACCAAACAAGAGCAGCAACAAAATTTTTATTTTGCAAAACTAATTACAATTTAATTTTTTTATGTACAATAATTCTTGTAAACTATAGAATTGATTGTTATATAGACAAGAGTAGAATTTCTTTTTGAATTCTTTTGATGTGTACAATTTGATTAAAGGTTTTAAAATGTTAAAACTTTTGAGTGAATGAACTATGTGGCTGTTTAGTCTAGTTAAACAGTGATATTCTATTGAAGCATGATTTTTTTTCTTGTGTTATGTTGACGGTTACTATTTTTGAAGGATAGTAAATCTGGATTTCCTATTATTTACATGGCCAGATCAAAGGTATATAAGTTAATTGTTGTGAGAATTTTAAGTTCCTGAAAAGTGGTTTGCAATGTTCGCTTGTGTCTTTATTGCACATGACTCTTGACTGTTTTTTTTAAGCTTAAGGATATCTCCAACTCTAGCACATTTACCTCAGAAAATCAATCCATACCTCAAAATGTTCTAAAAGTATGCGAAATACGATGTCTTTACATGATTATTTGGAACAACAACTTTCGGGCAATTCAAAAGATATATGAATTATGATAGTCTGATGCCTTATGTGATCTACATGTAAGTCCCATGATGATGTACTATATACATATATATCCAAAAATTTGCCAGAGTGAAAAAATTGTTTATATTATTATTATAATTCCCTTGTAAAATCCTAAAAAAAAATATTTGTTTTGTCTTTGTTTAGCAGAACAAAAGCAATTAGATGCTTTTGTTAGCATTTCAGAAGTCAATTTTTCAAGTTCATTTAAGTTGTTTCCTGTGGAAAAAAATGGTGAATTGTTTGCTTAAAGGATGGATTTAGAAACAATAGCAAAAGGCAAATCATTAATACAAATTAAGAACAAGAGAGGTCCCAAGACTGATCCTTGTGGCACTCCCCACTCCATTACTACTTCATCTGACCATTTTCCATCAATGCAAACAGTTTAATCAATGTAAATGGTGGAAGTAACTAACTACTCTACTCGTTTGAGTCAAGTAGTTGGAACTACTCAACGCGACCTCGAATAGCAGCAACTATTCGAGTAATTACTCGACTGTCAAGTACACGCCCACCCCTAGTTAACTGAAGGGGTCTCCCGTAAAACGTTCCAAACGACAAATTTTCAAAATCGGAGATATTTAGTGAAAAAGGTTCTCTAGGACACGAGCTACAACGTGGCATATTTTGTTTTGAAGATATTTCAGTTGGCAGCCCTGATTTCGTCTGTCAAAGTTGGCGTGCTTCGCGGGACTGCACGGACTTTCTGGGGAATAACGTCCTATTCGCTGAAAGATAGACTCCCCGCCGGTCGTTGTGTTGACGTAATCTCGTAAATAAAAATAAAACACGTGAAGTAAATATTGGAAAGTGGAAGGATAAGACCAGGAAGGAATGTAGAAAAGCTGGATTACCCTTATTTCAAAAAATAAGAAGTCAAGGCCTGGAAAAGTGCCTCCAAAAGAAGTGAGTAGAAAAACGTTTTAAACACCACATTTGGATATCTTTTAGCAAAATGACGTATCACGTTATGTAACAAAATTACATTTTTGTACTTTTATATAAATAAAATTGTTTTATATTCAGTTTTATTTTCGTTTACGTTGGTATTCCTACACTCCCTGATGTTTTCATCCAAAGCAGAAGAGCTAATCCGTCAGAGAACGTTTCAAACGCCAGTCATTTGGAACGTTAGGACCCAACAAAAATCATGTAAAATGTTTTAAAATGCTAAGTGGCAAGTAAAAATTTAATAAAAGGCTACATTATGATGTTATAAGTAGGGTACTAAAAAATTATACATGATTGTAAGTTCTAACCTTGAAAACCCCGTAAATTTTAGAATTCAACTTTCAATGCTTGATTACTCGAAACTAGTTTTTTGTCGCTTAGAACGTTTTACGGGGGACCCCTTCAACTGTTTCACTGACCACAAACACCACTAAAAGTCACTCTGAAAAAACAATTTCTCTGCGTAAAATTATAGATTAATCAGGAGCACAATCACACTGACTTTTTACATGTAGGTCTACCCCACCCGACTTTAAATACAAATAAGATAAGTAAGGATATGTAATGAACCATTAACACTGACTCACCTTTGACTGGCAGTGAAGACAGCTCCAGAGATCATGGCATTGACGACGATATCAACAGGAATGTAGTCATAGACTAGATGCTTGGCCACCGGTAGTCTTCGCACCACCCCAGTGGCGGCTCCTTGGAAAAACCCAGTGGGGCCGTTCTTGCTGTTGGTCCACCCAGGCACAGGATCTTTCCATGTACCAACAACTACAACAATACATTATCAAGTAATGAACCTGTTGAAAATATTATTGTTATTCAGTTATTCGATCTACACTTTTTAAATATCCTTCAAGTCTTTCTGTAATCAAGGCTCTTCATACTTTTCTTAAACCAGTTTCAATGGTTTTGGTGTTTTTGGAAAGAGCTCAGTTCTTTAGCAAAGCAATACATTTTTATTGAAATTTAAACCAATGAATGTATACAATGAAGCAGACTTTCTATCCACATAAAGTGAATCTACAGACAAATAGATTTTACATATTACAACACAAAAATAAATAATACAGTTAAAAATCCAGAGCACTAAATTTTCTTGTTGGGTAATTACTCTCACACATAATAATATATAAAATTTCTCTTTATATATTACCCATGAAGTACCCATGGGTAAACCTAAATTTAAGAACCTCGTAATTTAAGAACCTTTTCGCCGATCTGACAAAGCGCTCTTCATTGTCTTACTTGACCTAACTTGAAAGCTATAAAAATCCCTCTCACCATGTCTAAGAATCTATCCAAAGATAGTGTTCTACAAAATGATAAGTCATAAGATTTGGTGAATTACAAAACATAAAATGTATTCTAGTGTGCATTATTTATTCAAAACTTGAGCTGTAAATAAAAATCTACTACTTTCAGAATCAAAATTTCTAATAAATTATTTCTTTGATTTACCTTTTGCCATCATAATACTTTCCAAACCAATACTTCTAATGAAATATTTCTTTAAATTTCCTTTTGTCATCCAGTTTGTTGTTTGTTATTTCGGAGGCCTCGAGGTTTTGATGCTTTTTTGCATGATTCTCTGGCTTACTATGAATGTGAATTCAGTCCATTGGTTGTCATTATTGAGAACTTGTACACACACAGTTTGATGAAAAAACAGCAACACACACATAACACAAGCGACCGGGAGAAATGTCAGGTTGTTATGAAATGTTTTTCATCACACATGCTTATGTACGTGTGTTTCAGGGCCAAAGGGACCCGCAGCCGTGTAGGGGAAAATAAAAATAAAATACTACCGCCACGTTATGGGAGTGTGAATATTTCACAGGTAAAAATCATAGAATTTAATCTAAGAGTATACAAAAATTCTATAACTTTTGTTTCTATTAATTCATTATGAAAATAAATAATACCGGAGGGGGCGGTAATCTTTGCCCTTTGCGTGGGCACCAAACCTGAAATGTGCTCCTGAGAGTAATAAATGTATTTCTAAGTGTAGGAGTTACTATCACAAAGAAATTGGAGGATTATAACAAAATCAAATATGGAAAAGAGATTTTTTAAATCTACATGTCTCTTCTTTCTTTTCATTAACTATCTTTCAACAACAATGAACCACACATTTCCACACATTTCAAACAGTAAATGTTTAGAAATAGAACGACCTTATCCTAACCCCAACATGTTATTTATCTATTAACATAAAAAACCTGAAAAGCTTTGTTTTAGTTAAATTTAATAAATCAGCAGTGTTATCATTCCCTTTAGAAACTTAAAATATTTGTTTCCTGGTGGGATATTTCACTATCGTCGAACTAGGTCGAATTGTACTTATCCAAACATTTGAAGATCTGGATCATTTGATTGACTGGCCGTGAAGACAGCTCCAGAGATCATGGCATTGACGACGATATCAACAGGAATGTAGTCATAGACTAGATGCTTGGCCACCGGTAGTCTTCGCACCACCCAAGTGGCGGCTCCTTGGAAAAACCCAGTGGGGCCGTTCATATTTTTCGTTTGAGGTAGAGCGCACCGCACCGTTAGTAGTTAATTGTGATTGCAGTAATTAAAAAGCTCAAGTAATGCATCTAATGTATCTAAAGTACTGTTTTGCCGGACGAGCATGATAGTTCCCACGCTAGCGAAAGCGAGTGATATTTTTCAACATACTACTCAGAAACAAACCTACTTTCAATCATAACGTAGTCCTTGCGTAAACCAATAACCAGTAACCAGTAACCAGTAAACCAAATCCTTCAAACTTAACCTATAACAAACCGAACAAATTTAGTACTGCTGCCAGTAGGGAAGGTAATATTTTTCCCTGACATCGGACCCCGAAAAATGGACCGACGTCGTCAGGAAGAGGGGGAAGAAGAGAGACCCTCCCCAGCAGCCTGGATGCCAGCCTGGCACCCAGGACAAGAAAAAGGCGCCGAGGAAGAAGTCCCGCAAGCAGCGGCCGGACGCTCTTCTCATCAAGCCGTCGGAGGGGAAATCCTACGCCGATGTGCTGGGCGAAGTTCGCAGCAAAGCGAAGCCCGATGAGAAGGGCGCCGTCATCAAGGGCATGAGGAAGACCCGAGCCGGCAATCTTTTGGTCGAGCTCGGTGACGCCTCCAAAAGCAAAGCCGCCTTCAGCGAGGACTTGCAGACCATCTTGGGGGCGAACGCGACCGTCCGCGTTCTCGAACCCAAGTCGACGCTGGAGGTGAGGGACCTTGACGAGCTGACGACCGAGGCAGAGGTGACCGCTGCCGTCAAATCCGCCATCGGCGACAACGTCGAGGTCAAAACGTTCCTCTCAAAGGTGAACGCTCAGGGTCAGAAGGTGGCGATCCTCACGCTGGGAGCCAGAGCAGGTGCGAAGCTCCTGGAGAAGGGCCACCTCAAAGTCTGGTATTTGAGCTGTCGGGTGCGCGAAAAGCTCAGATGTTTTAAATGTCTGGGGTTCGGTCACTTCGCTAATCGTTGCCCTGGACCCGACAGAAGCAAGCTCTGCTTCAAGTGCGGCGGCCAGGACCACAAGGCCAGCGCATGCAATGCAGCGTTGTCCTGTGTCCTGTGTACTGAAGCCGGCTTGAAGGGCGACCAGGTCAAGCATTCCGCTGGGTCAGGTCGTTGCGGGCAATATAGGCAGGCCATCCAGGAGCTTCACCAAACACAAAAGAAATGATCGGTGTTCTGCAACTTAAGATGCAGAGGAGCAGGACAGCAAACGACTTGCTGTTCCAATTCACCACGGAGCAGGGTGCTGACCTACTGCTTCTCAGTGAGCAGTACCAGAACCGACGCTCTGCGCAGTGGTTCTCGGATCCCTCCGGCACTGCGGCGATATGGATCTTGGACCTCAGGAAGGTGCCTGTTCTCGATTCCGGATCGGGCAACGGCTTCGTTTGGGTGAGGAGCAGGGGTTTCACTGTCTTCTCCTGTTACCTCACGCCTAACCAACCGATCGTAGACTTTTTCATTTCATTTCATTTCATAATATCTTTATTCAATTGAGTACAAGTGTACAAGAATGGCGTCAACATAATACAGCTCTAACAATAAAACATGATTGGCTCATACGACTTAAACAAAATAAAGTTCCTACATACATTAAATTGGTTGATAAAAAAAAAAAAAGAAATATATACAATACATTACAATATATGATGAGAATTACAGATAAAATAAACAATAAGGAGAAACCTAAGAATTTTCAAAGAATTCCTCAAATGAGTAAATAGCTTTTGCTACTAAAAATCTTTTAAGTTTTTTCCTGAAAATGCTGAGGCTACCTATCTCTTTTAGATCCAATGGCAAATAATTAAAAAATTTTATCCCTGCATAAATTGGTTTTTTTTTGTACAATTCCAATCTGTGTCGGTCAAAGGCCAGCAGATTACTGTTTCTTGTATTGTAGTTATGAGGAGTTCCTAACATGGGTAGTTGTTCCAAATTCCTTTTTACATGAAGAATTACTTGAAAAATATACAATCCGTGAACGGTTAAAAATCCTAAAGTTTTGAAATGTTCTTTCACAGACTACCGCCACATGGTCGATTCCATCGAGGATAAGATCATGAACACCTCTGGCGGGGTCATAGTCGGTGGCGATTTTAATGCCAAAGCCGTGGAATGGGGATCCCCGCGGACCGACACTCGAGGTCGTTACATCCTCGAGTTGGCTGCCAGGTCGGGCCTCTGTATCCTCAACACAGGCGGCATTTCCACCTTTCGCCGTCCGGGGTGCAGAGAGACGATCCCTGACATATCCCTTGCCTCCGAAGGACTACTCCTCCAGCGACCACCAGGCGATCCTTTTCAAGGTCCTTCCTGAGGGTGCGCGCTGAACCTGCTCCTCTGGCTCGACGCTGGAACACCAGTCGTCTGAGCAAAGACACATTTAAAGAAGTAATTAAAGACCAGAGCATTGTGAATTTCACAAGTGCCAAAGATCTGGCAGCATCGACTATGCGACTCATCGCGACCGCGTGTGAGCAGTCGATGCCCGGAGTTTCCCGCCGCCACAGGAAGAAGCCGGTTTACTGGTGGACGCCTGAAATCGCGGAACTCCAGAGGAGATGCCTTGATCTCCGACGAGCTGCGCAGCGAGCCAGGAACCGCCCTGATGCAAATTCCAGATCGGCTGAGCACAGAGCGGCCCGCCGAGAGCTCCGCAGTGCCATCAACCAGAGTAAAGTTAGGTGCTGGAAGCAGCTGTGTCAGGATATCGACAACGACACCTGGGGGACGGGTTACAAACTCGTAACCCAGAAGCTAGGGGCTCGCTCACCACCTGCGGTCATGGAACCACAAGCCATGGCCGCCGTCGTCGATACACTGTTTCCCAGCCACCCAGTTCGGCCAGTCAGGGAATTTGGAGAGGTAGGCGCCTTCCCAGTTTTCCGGGAAGAGGAACTCACCGCCGCCGTCCGATCCCTACGACCCAGAAGAGGGCCTGGTCCCGATGGCATTCCGGCGGAGGTGCTCAAGCTCGCTGCGGAGGTGAATCCAAGGCTTCTGCTCGATATGTTCAACGCGTGTCTGGCGGAAGGCGTTTTCTTTTCTCTGTGGAAAGTTGCCCGCCTTGTTTGTATCCCAAGGGGAAGAGTACATTGGGGATCCCTTCTTCTTTCCGACCCCTGTGTATGCTCGACACGGCCGGGAAAGTGCTTGAAAAGCTCTTGCGCGTCAGGCTGACCGAGGCCATCGTCTCTGCGGGGGACTTGTCCTCGCAGCAGTACGGCTTCAGATCCGGTCGCTCTACCATCGACGCTATCCAGGAGGTAGTTGAGGCAGTGCGGAGGGCGGAGGATCACAACCACTGGTCGCGCCGCGTGGTCCTTCTCATCACGCTCGACGTAAAGAACGTTTTCAACTCCGCCAGGTGAAGCGATATGCTGTGGGCACTTGAGCATGCGTTCCAAGTTCCCTCCTACCTCCTGCGTATGATAGAAGCGTATTTGTCAGACCGCGTTCTTTTGTACGACACGACCGAAGGTCAGCGGCGCATTCCCATCACTTCCGGGGCTGCGCAGGGGTCCATCCTCGGACCAGATCTCTGGAACGTGTCCTGCGACAGCTTGCTGAGGCTAGACATGCCCGATGAGACCTGCCTCGTTGGCTATGCTGACGACGTCGCTGCCTTGATCGCTGTGAGGAACGTCGAGCAGGCAAAACTGAGGCTCAGCGTAGTAATGGCCAAGATCAACGGGTGGATGCGAGATCACGGCTTGTCCCTGGCTATCAGTAAGACGGAGATCGTCGTCCTCACCAAAAAGAGGATAAACACCGTGTTCCCGGTGCAGATAGGTGACGTCACACTCGAGACTAAGCCTGCTGCAAAGTACCTGGGAGTCATGGTCGACAGCAGACTGTCTTTCGGCGAGCAGATCCAGGGCGCCGCCGACAAAGCCGCTAAGGGTGTCGCTGCCCTTGGTAGGCTTATGCCCAATGTCGGCGGTCCTCGCTCCTGCAAGCGCCGCCTGCTCATGACTGCCGTCCAGTCAGTCTTGCTGTACGGGGCGGAGGTATGGGCTCACGCACTCGAGAGGCGAGTCTTCCGAGACTGGCTTGCCCGAAACCAGCGTCGAGGAGCTCTGCGGGTCGCTTTGGCCTACCGCACAGTCTCCGAGCCTGCTGTGATGGTGATTGCCGGAGTCATCCCCGTCCTCTTCCTCGCGAGGGAGAAGCAGGCGATGTACCGGAGGAGGCCTGAAGTGGGCCGGGAAGCAGCTGCCAGGGAAGAGCGCGATCGCAGCTTTGACTCCTGGCAGCGTGACTGGGAAGCCGAGCCGAGGGGACGTTGGACTTTCCAGCTCATACCTTCCGTCCGACCATGGGTGGAACGGCAGCACGGCGAGGTCGATTACTACGTGACCCAGTTTCTTTCTGGGCACAGGTACTTCCGAGCCTATCTGCACCGGATGGGCAAAGTCGCCAGCCCGGACTGTCTGTATTGCCCCGGCATCCCAGACACGTCCGAGCAAACTTTCTTTCAGTGCGACCGTTGGCACGTCCGCCGAGCCTCGCTTTCATCTGAGATCGGCGTGGTCGTCAGCCCAAACATCGTCGGAGCTATGCTCCAGGGAGAGGGCAACTGGAACTGTGTCCAGCGCTACGTCCAGGCCATTCTTCGAGCGAAAAAGGTCGACCTCGAGCGGCCTTAATCCTCAGCTTTTCCCCACGGAGGTTGCCCTAGTGGCGTAATATCAAAGGCCTAGCCCAAAGTAATGTGTGAAACAGTTCCAGGCTAGTGTCCTCGGTGCCGAGGGAGGTGGTTTAGTCGGTAGTTCATGGGACATCGAGCTCGTGGGAGTCCGACACTACTGAGGGGACAACGAGCCCCTCAGTGTGCGTAAACACATTCCACCTCCTACCAAAAAAAAAAAAAATTTTCCCTGGTGCCAGTGCTGCCACCAAGGTCTATAGAGTACAAGAGAAGAGAAGAATAATAGTACTCAGGTTGTCTTAATCAAAAATGTAAACAAATAAATCATGACGTCTTCTATATACCAGAAACATTTAACCTACAACTGGGATCGTGACGTCTCTTGTAGACCAGAAACGTCGTATATAGAAACGTCGTGTCGTTGGTTCCACAGGCCTTTTATGGGATTTAGGCAACTTGAGAAAAATATTATTATTATTATTCTCTTCTTATCTGTCCAAACAGACCTGGTTCTGCCACTACATTCCTCTCAAAAGTAACCAATTAATTTTAAACGCCGCTATTTTGCAAATCAGCTGATTGTTTACTTCCGTTTAGCCGGCCTAGTACGGCAATGGGTAACTTTCCAGCCAACAAAAAGGAATAGAAAACAGATGTCTCTGAATCAGTATGATGAAAAGTTATATCCTCAACTATTTCATATGTATATTTAGAGAAATATAATTTTTCATCCAATATACGCCAAAATTATTAGTTAAAATATTGTAACTAATGTAAACTGAAATTTAAAACATGTGCCTCACTGATTCTAACAAAGTTCAGTCTTATTTAAACAAACACAAAAGCAGATAAAAAATAATAAAAGGGAAAGTTGGAAAAGCGGCAACAGTTATTCTTGGGACATGTAAAAAAACAGAGTGAGGATGAAGGTTTTATTTTGCTCTTTATTGTGTTTTATCACATTAGTAATAATTGGCGTCGTTGTCTATGGGGTTAGAACTAGATATCATTTTTCTCTACAGATAAACATTTACATTTTTGTAGATAAACATTTACAATGATCTACGATGTTTGCCAAAAACATATAATGATAAAACTATAAACTTTGGGGTGATAATAATTATTATTATCATACAAAATATTTGAAGCAAGTGATTTCATATCATTATTCAATTTGACAGGTTGAATTGTTTACAATTTTTTTTTATAAAAAAAGAGGGTGGCGGCCTCTTTTTGACCTTGCCTTTGCCCCGCCCACATAGACTATTGATCTGTGCGTGGACGTTATCAAGCATAGGCAAGGAGTGAGCCGGTACAGTACAAGGGTGAACAGTACTGCTAAAATTATGCGACAAGCCCGAGTCTTGAACCTGCGATGCTTTGAGGCCACAGTTCCGAGGCCGAGTGCGCTACCAACTGCGCACTCACTACTAATACGACAGCAACTGAGCAGGAGTGTGACTTCAATTTTGAACAGGATCAACAAAGTACAACAACTTGGCCTGAGCCGAAAGATTGGAATGAAAACAATGACGAAATTGTTTCACAGGTGAGATTTAATAAACCAATGCCCAAAATCATTCAAAATAACTAGTGTGTGTATTTTTGTCGTATTAAGTTTTACTGTAAATATATAATGTGCATAATACTGTACTAACTCAAAATTAACATCCTGAGTTCTGTGTAGAAAAATTATAAACTACATAAATGTTGTTGGAACTTAAAGCAAAGAGCGCCCAAAAATACTAAACACATGTCACTCATTCATGCAATGAGGAATATTTTCCTGTCAAGATGGCGTCAAGTGTTTTTTCAGTCTGTGTTTGTGCCCAATAATTTGGAACTTTAAGTAATTTTGAGCATAGCCTAGTGCCTATAATCTACGGAAGACCTAACCTAAGATCCTGTGAGTGCTGTGACTTAATAGACTTGAATTATTTACATTGTTCTAATGAATTATCCTGCATAAAAAATTTGTTCACCACACAGACTAATTAAGTAATTTTCTTGTTTATTCTGGTTAGTCTTATGATTTAAGACTTTTTTTTTGTTGAACACCGTCACACAACAAAATCACAGTGGCGGCTGGTGGGTTAAATGAACAGGAGGACTCACTTACTACTAACTACCAAAAGAGTATTACGGATTTTGTGTATTTCACCTACCTTCGATTGCTATTCACATTTCATGGTCTGTAATATTACCGATATCCGCTGAATTCACTATTAAAATAATATTAATCACTTGTCACCATCTTTGATTACCGTCTCATTGGAGTAAAATGGATACGTGAAACACAGCATGTAAATAAATAACCTCACTTCAGCTCCCATGCCTCACCCACCGTTTAGGTTACGTTACGGTTTGGAGGTTAGAGAGGTTGGTTGCTATGGTTACTAAAACGAGCAAACAACAGGTGAGCCAACATGAGTCGTGCAATCATAACGGCAGCAAAGGTTTAGTTTCTTAGCCCTAAAGAGACTGTGGTGGCTGCACTGATTGCTGATGTGCGCACGCATCTTCGGACTCTGCCCGAGCCGCCCTGTATCACGACATGGTAGTGACGTCAGAGCACCCTCAACACTGACTGCTCGATTTGCCATAAGATAGCATGCGTTAGGATTGGGACGCTCGGGCTAGCGTCCGCGGGATATAGTACGCGCAATAGCAGATGATACCTAAATACTTTCGCAACATATTTCTATGCATATAGTTGAAATGAATTTATTATTAATGGTCAGTGTAATGAAAATTAGTAGTTTTTACACATTTATCGGATACATATGTAAACTAATTTAATTCAGTATGTTTGAAAATCTTCTGGGGGGGCGGCGTCCGAGAGTCCTTATGGGCCGGCCGCCACTGCAAAATCACTGTCCTGTTCTGTCACTTATGTCAAGTCGCCCGCTCGTCGACTGCTAGTTGATCACTGCCTTCTTGATCCCGTCAACTCCATAGAGCTACAAACCCCGCCCCACTCTTCGTTGCGTTACTATATGCAATACGTTGGTCGCAGATATGGCATATCTCAGAGTGTCGAATGTTGTGTGCCCAATTTGTGTCATCGATGTGGGAAATTCAAAGAGCCTCCAGTGAAATGGGCCGTGTAATCGCTTATTCCATAAGGACTGCCTCAATTTGTCTGCTGTAGAATATGCCTCTTACGCAAATGATAAAAACAAAAAATGTTATTGCGCTAGGTACGACTGTATCAATCTTGAGGACAATCCGCTCAATGCCATGGCCAACAAGCTTGATAAGATCCTTGAAAACACTCTCACAACACTTTGTACAGTTTACCCAATTGCTTTTTCAATTGCTACCCAATTTACCCAATTGCTTTTTCACCCACAACGAAGTTGAAAGGGCCCTCGCCAGCCTTGACGTCAATAAAGGACATGGTCCAGACTGTATCCCTCCGGCAGTTCTCAAGGGCTGCAGACATCTCCTGGCTGGCCCTCTTCAGAACCTGTTCAACGAGTTGGTGAATTGTGGGATATTTCCGGACGTTCTCAAATTGAGTTACATTGTCCCAATACACAAATCTGGCCCTTCTTCTGACGTGCATAACTATCGTCCTATAGCAATCCAACCAACCATAGCAAAGATCTTTGAAAAACTCATCCTCACCAGAGTCTTCCCTCTCCTCAAGAACTCATTGTCACCCTTTCAGCATGGTTTCATGCCAGGAAGATCAACCTCAACCAACTTAGTCACTCTCCAGTCTGATATTGTGGACATAATGAAGGATAGAGAACAGGTCGATGTGTTATACTTGGATTTCTCCAAAGCCTTCGACCGAGTTTGTCACCGTCTCTTAGTCAAAAAGTTGGAATCTTGTGGAATTCATGGCCAGTTGCTGAAGTGGTTTACCAGCTATCTCCTGGATCGTCGACTCATTGTAAGGCTTGGTGCTCAGACTTCGAGGGTCTTTACCGCTACGTCGGGTGTACCGCAAGGATCACATCTCAGTCCCATCCTATTCAATGTCTTCGTCAATGATTTGACCAACTCATTAAACTCCCCCTTCCTGCTGTTTGCCGATGATGTGAAGTTATACGCACGGATTTCGTCACCCCAGGATTGCGACTTGCTTCAACGTGACCTTCTTGCAGTTGAGGACTGGTGCACCACTAATGGAATGAAGCTTAATATCGATAAATGCACCAGTATAACCTTTCACAGGAAGACATCTCCAGTTCTGTTTGATTACCAGCTCAACGCCAGGACATTGAAGAGGGTTGATGAGGCGAGAGATCTTGGTGTCATGATGTCATCATCCCTCTCCTATGAGTCGCATTTTAACATGGCCTGCTCCAAGGCGAACAGGAGCTTGGGATTCATTTTCCAGGTGTCTCTGGATACCTCTACCCAGAAACTTTAAGGTCACTCTATATTGCCTTTGTCAGGCCTCATCTTGAATATTGCTCTGTAGTCTGGTCCCCTCATCAGTCATTTCTCAACAACCAGTTAAGCAAAATCCAGACTCGTTTCCTTCGACTTGTCGGCATCCGCATGGGCTATGGCTATCTTGATGTCCCTGTACAGGATCTCTCCCAGGATCTTCGCTTGCCGCCCCTGGAGCTCAGAAGAAGTATGCAAGATATCATATTTCTTTTCAAAATCTTGAATGGCCACATAGACTGTCGCAACCTTCTGAAGCTGATCAGCATTCGTGTACCAACAAATACAAGGTCCAAGAAGATGTTTGCCAGACTTCATCACGGAACCTTGTATGAACTGAGTAGTACAATGGTCCGTGTCCAACGCCAGGCTAACCTGCTTCCACCTGATGTCGACCTATTCTGGACAAGCATCTGTAACATCAAGAGAAGAATGCTGCTGGCCCACCGCAATGCTCTTCGTACCTGATCCAGCTGAGCACACCTAATTTAATATTCTGCATTTTTGTTTTTTTACATGCCTAATGCTTGTTCAGTTTTTTCCTTTGCTAGTTCATTTTACTAGCTAACATATAAGTTTGTGATGTTTTGGAGTGTTATTGTTATAGTTACCGTTACTAAGTTTGTGCCGGTTAGGTATTTCTACTTACCTTAAATTCTAGTCTATGATTGTTATTTATTTATAAACTATTCTGAGCTTGTTATTTTTCATTAACTTAAACTCTAGTCTGCTTAGTTGTCATTTATTTCTATTTATTACACTCATACTTAGTCAATAGGTTCTAGGCATGATATTGTGATATTGTGGTGTAATGTCTGCTGCATGTGTTTCAGTTTGTGCTTACTATTTTTCTTCCTTTTTATTTCACGCATCTTGATATTAGTTGGTATATTTATTATTATAATCTGTTTTTGGAATGTTATACCAAATGTATTGACTTTGTAAAAATGGATTTTCTGTCAATAAATAAATAAATAAATATTCGCGTGAAAATTTTAAGGCAATAGAATGTCAAGTTGCGCTTTTATTAAATTTTATCCCCGACTATCAGTTAAAATTTTTGAGATCAAGATTTATCATAGTATGCTGTAGTAGGCTATTCAACCGGTTGCTTGTATACAAAAATAACATTTATTAGACTATAATGTGATATTTTTAATGAAAGGTTGTCTCGTTTAAATGAACGTTATTTAAACAATATAAACATCAACATTGTTGACCCATCTGTTTTTAATTTTATAATTATATTTTACTTAAGTTATTAAAACAATGACACACGTTTGAGTTAAATCGCATAAGTGAAATAGTATAAATTTAAAAAAAGCGGAAAAACTCCAGCTTAAAATTCAATATCTGTTTTATTTTTATTGCCTGATAAAACACAGCGGTTAAAATATAGTTTTCTATGGTATTCTAGAACAATCTCAATCGCTTCGTTTATTTCCAGGATGCTGATCTGGATGCTATGGATGCTAATGACGAACCTTCTACAACAACTGCCCCCCTGTTTGACGACCCAGGAGCATGGCCGGAAGTTTTGACCGACGGCGACCGTCAAGCTATTGTAACTCGAGGGCCGATTCAAGTAAAACATATTACCTTCCCTACGAACAAAGATGGTCATCGCTTTACAACAGTTAGTTGCGAAAAGAAGATTGCGTAATGGTGAGGTTATCAATAGAAGTTGGCATGTATATTTGATCTAAAAAAATGTGATATTTTGTTTCTGTTGTCGATTATTTAGGTCAGTCAAAATGTCACTGGCATCAACCAGTGGCTACTCAGATTGGTGCCACATGCACCAATTGCTATCACAGCATGAACAGTCACCAGCACACATGAAGTGAAGCTGGTATCACTGGTGAGTGTGTGGACTTAAAACCAAAGCATTAATCGTATAAATCCTTTAAAATAGGGGTAACCTCTGAAGTAGCTCCTAAACTCCTCTCAAGTGACTTTTGGCCAGTCAATACCTTGGTTAATGAGTTTGTTCAAAGGCCAACTTCAAATTTTGTTTTTTCCCGTACTTTTTTACAGAAGTAGATAGGCCTAACTTTGGTAAGTCAGGTAGGCAGTTCACAAATATTGACTCGGACCCAGTGACCACCAATAAATTTTATGTATGTGCTATTAATATTCAGTGTATTAGGAATAAAACTAATGAACTTGACATCCTCTGTGATGTACATAAAATAGATCTGCTTTGTGTGTCCGAGCACTGGATGGTAGGCTATGAGACTGATTACTATTCTAGAATATCTAGCCTAAATTTAGTGTCTAGTTTCTGTCGAGAATCTCCTTGGGGTGGGGTGGCAATTTACCTCCATACTAGGTGGGAGTTTACAACCTTAGATTTAAATGCCTTCAGAGAAGAAATGCACTGTGAGCTTACTGGTATTATAATCCCTACCTTGGCCCTTATTGTCGTCACCATGTATCACTCCCCCAGCGGAAGTTTCGAAAGATTTCTGCACTTGTTTGAACTGTGTATGGGGTACCTAGTTACTTTTGGACTTTCTGTAGTAATTGATACAGACCACAATGTGAACCCTTTAACCCATCCTAATGATGCTACAGACTTTGTTAACTCAATGCGTAGTTTTGATTTGTTTTTAGTGTCCATAAACCGACAAGGGGGGAATCCCCCATTGACAATATTTTGACCAATATTGACCATTGGAAATATAATGCGTGTGTCAGCATTGACATGATTGCTGACCATAGGCATGTTTTTTTCACTTAGACTTTGACCCTGTTAACAATACACCAGCAACCGTTCCTCCCAGGACAATATCTTACAGGATTTTTAATGATAACAACTATTTTTACTTTATTGAATGTCTTAGCGGCCTGATGGAAACATGGTTTGCTACTGCAGACTCACTTGATGCTAGCCTATATTTTGACAATTTTTTCATTAGATTCAGAGAACTTTTTGATCACTGTTTCCCTCTGATATCTAAAACTTGTTCGAGTATGAGTAAAGGTAAGAGTAAATATCAGGTTGGCACAAGAACTAAAGACTGGTACACATCTGAGCTGGTCAACTTTAAGAAATTCATACTAGTCATAAGTGATTTGTCCAAAACTATGCTGCACCTACTGCCGGAACTTCGTAGGCTAAGAAGGGAATATCGGGTAAGAGTCAAAGAAGCCAAGCAAGCAGCTGTGGCTGCTTCAACAATTGAGTCGTCCAACCCCTGTAAAGCGGCGTGGGACTTCATCGAAAAGAGTAAGACCCCAAACTCCTCTCCAGTGAGGGATTTCACCACAGCAAATGAATTTAACTCCTATTTTTTAGAGTCTGTTAATGACCTTGTTCTCCGCTATGAACCTAACCAGTCCCATGCCAATGTTCCTGTTTGTCTTGACACAGTTCCTGATACTCCTTTCAGTTTTTCATGGCATCCAATTATTCCTGAAACTGTCATTAGAATAGTCAAGAATTTTAAAACCTCCAAGAGCAAACATTGTTATGATATGCATGTAGAACTATTAAAGAGATGTGTCCATGTAGTTGCTCCAATCTTAGCCCATGCTATAAATGTTTCTTTCAGCATGGGAGTTTTTCCTGATACTCTGAAAGTTAGTAGAACTGTTCCTGTCTACAAAAAAGGTCCTAAAGATAGTGTTGAAAGCTATAGGCCTATTCCGATTTTTGCCAAGGTTTTTGAGGCTGCTATGTTGGAGCAGCTATATGGTTACTTTGAGAGACATAACCTCCTTGTTTCTGCCCAGTATGGTTTCCGTAAGGAGAGGTGTACTACGATGGCCATAGAATCTCTTGTACATGAAATTCTTAGTTCATTTGAAGCCAAGATGTCAACCTCAGTTATGTTATGTGACTTATCACGTGCGTTCGACTGTGTCTCTCATGACCTGCTCTTGTCCAAGCTTGAAAAGTATGGGATAAGGGGTGACTCTCTCAATATTATTCAATCCTATCTTGCCAAAAGGTGCCAAGTTGTTTCTTGTAATGGCTCAGACTCTGATCCATCAAATGTAGGATCAGAGTCATTAGGTTGGCAGCCGTGGCCGGCTGAGGACGGATGGTGACTTTACTGCTCCTCATATCTCACAGTTCTAATCATTAATTTTCAGTGTTCCGTAGTTTAAAGTATTGCTAAATTTGTTCTTTAAGCATCAAGAAGCATTTTAAAGCTTTAGTGATCAAAATCGGCTCGTTAGTTTTCATACTATTAATCTTCAAAGTTTCGATACGGGCACGACTAGGGCTTCAGTAAATCATGAATTTCAAGGCAGCCATCTTGTTGTAACACGGGATCCTGGAACGACTCTCCCAGCAAATAGGAAGCGGCCACGTCACAATCTCTCTTCCTATATCCCACCCGACAACCTATGAAACCATCCTCTGCCAACCTCCATTCAATTAAGAAAATTTTCGTTTTCGCAAGGCTTTTTAATTAAATATAATTGTTGTGTCTTTCAGGTCACCGTAAGTACTTCTGTTAGCATAGGCTTATTTTACTGTTTTTATCTTGTATGTTGTGTGTTTTGTAAATTTGCTGTTTTATGCAGGGGTATCTCATAAAATGCCTGACCAAACCTGTGGTAAATGTAACTTGAATGCTGACAAAGGGAATTCAATAGCTTGTGATATATGTGACTTATGGTTCCATGCAAATATTAAGTGTAGTGGATTAAAGAAACCCATGTTTAATCAATATGTTAAGAATGAAAATTATAAGTGGATCTGTATTCAATGTCTTAGTTTTAGTAAAAAGGTTAGGGAAAACAAAGTTATTGAAAAACTTCAATCTGAAATTACATCGGTTAGGGAAGAACTTCTCAAACAGAGAGAAGCCTATGACAAACTCATGAAAGGCCTAGGGCCTCATGTCAACCCTCAGATTTGTAGATTGGATTCCCATCCTAGTAAGGAGCACTGTGATAGTCTTGCCTTAGTTTTAGATTCTATTGATGTTTTACCTGGCCATAGTGATGAAACAGAAACCCCTTCCCAGAACGTAAATCAAAATAGATCGGTAATTTCTAGCGATCAGCTGACACAAACAAATGACTCGGAGGTGACAAGCGTTAACATACCTCCTGAAACCAATCAAACTAGGACTCGTGTGGTGAAGTCAGACAGTGACTCCCCCCCTCAGGCTGTTCCTGGGCCTGGGACAGATGAACCTAAGAAGACTAGGACTAAAGTGCCCCAATCTAATATAAGGAATAGGTGTAATCTAAGATCTAACATAAGCTGTTTTTTACCTCAGAGTGATAACCATACTAGTAGAATTAGGCCTAAGCTAGTGGTCTTGGCTGATAGCCAAGGAAGAACCTGTGGATCTCGACTATCGCAAAAACTGAGTGGTGACCTTCCTGTGCTCGTGGAGGTGTACCCTGGTGCTACCCTTACTAGGATCCTGGACCTGGCGGTGAAGAGGGGAGAGGGGAGCAGTGAAGATGATTGGCTAGTGCTGATCGGAGGTACCAATGACGTAAGTTCAAACCAGTCTCTTGACCTATCTGCCATCTGCAGTGGCCTTAACAAACTAAAGAACTCTGATAGCTTTAAAAATGTAATCGTGTGTGAAGTACCGTTGAGACATGACAAGCCAAGCCTAAATCCAAGTATTGCAGACCTGAACAAAAGTCTCCTGAATATGTGCCAAGAACTTAATTATGGTTTTCTAGCCTTGAATTCTCTGCTCAAGAGGAGCAGTTTCACTGCACATGGACTCCACTTGTCGGGTGAGGGCAAAGAATTGCTTTGTAGCTTGATTGAAATCTATGTTAAATTTAGTTGTAAGCCTATCAATAAGGATTTTTTAGACACAAAAGACGAAGAAGGCATATTGAAGCGACAAACCAGGGTAGGTTAGGTTCTGTAGATTCTGTTAATCCTATAGATAATGTAAATCTCAACTATCATAAGACTATCAAAATTGGGAACGACAAAATCAAGATCGCCCATCTCAATGTTGGTGTGATCACTCTGAAATGGGAGATCATTGAGATCTTTCTTGAGGAGGAGCATCCGGACATTTTTCTTGTCTCGGAATTCGGGCTGTCTGCACCGCAGGCTGAACAATTTTGTCTTGAGGGATACACTCTGAAAAATTTTAAATGTCGGGAAAACATGAAAAAAGGTGGGGTTGCCATTTTTGTCAGAACCCTTGCAGGGCCACTTTTTCAAAACCTGAACATTACCAACATCGGGGGGAATCTGTCTCGGAACTTGCACTTCGAGGCGACCGAGATAGGTTTCCTTGCTAACGACAGGAAATGTAGTGTCTCAGCGGTGTATCGCAGCCCGGATGGGGACGAAAACATCTTTCTTGAACTCTTTGAGGAATATTTGGAGAGGTCTCCGACCAAGTGATTATCGGTGGGGACTTCAACATCTCCTTCCACTCTGACGGGCCGGCCTCATCCTGCCTTCATGACCTACTAACTACCTTTGGCCTTTCAGTAACCATAACCACTCCGACCCGAATCTCTGAGTTCTCTGAAAAATGTATCGACAATATCTTAACTTCCATGCACTTTTTTCAGCCTACTGTTTCTGAACCCTTCATTTTTGACCATTCAGCCCAAAGCATTATAGTCTCATTCAGCAACCCAGATCATTACAGCTCCACTTTGCCATCCTTTACCAGAGTAATCAATGAAAATAACCTTAACGAATTCAGGACTAGGCTTAGGCTTGAGGAGTGGGGGGGGGGGGGGGGGTGTTTGAGTCCCCTGACACTGATAGTAAATGCAATGCCTTTTGTGATACAGTAGCTTTTCTCTTCGATGTGTGTTGCCCTAAAGTGGTTTCAAAACCGAAACGGAACAAAAATGCGAACATCAAGTGGGTAACTCCTGAAATTATCAATAAGAAAAATGAACTAATAGTACTTTATGATAGTTGGAAACTAAGTAAGAATCCTGGCTTAGAATATAGATATAAGACTTCCAAAAAGGAATATAGAAAACTTGTTAGGGAAACTAAATCTCACTTTTTAATTAACCGGATTGTTAATTCGGAGAACAGGCCGGCAGAGGCCTGGAAAGTTATTAATGAGGCAAGAGGTGTCGTCAAAGAACCTGTTAGTAATATTTCTCTTAAGGTAAACGATAGGCTAATAACCAATCCAATCTCCGTTAGTAACTATATGAATGAATTCTTTTCAAACATTTCTTCACATATCCACTCTGACATGAAAACTAAAAGTTTCTCTGGCTTCCCCAGTAAAAGTTACCATCAATTCAATTATTTTTTAAAATGTAGTGAAGCCGAGGTTCTGGAAATCATCTCAAAAATGAAACCTAAGACCTCCTACGGACTTGATGGGATTTCTATGAAGACCATCAAGCTCTGTGGAGGGGAATTAGCGAGACCTCTTTGCCATATAATCAACAGTTCTCGAGTCTGGAATTTTTCCTAAAATATTCAAAACAGCAAAGGTCAAACCTGTTCATAAAAAGGATGATAGAGAAGAGGTCGGTAACTATCATCCAATCTCACTCCTATCTTCTTTTTCAAAAATCTTTGAGAGGGTGGTGTGTGATCGGCTTACGCATTTCCTGGAGTCAAACTCATTGTTTTTCTCTAGACAGTTTGGATTTAGGAAGGGAAAATCAACAAAATCAGCTCTTGTTCAGTTTTTTTCCGATTGTCTCGATTGCATGGATGGCGGGGGCAGCATAGTCGGATGCTTTGCGGATCTTTCCAAGGCCTTCAACTGTGTTGTTCCCGACATCCTCATCGAAAAATTAGCTTCTCTTGGTATTACCGACACACATTTAAAATGGATCTCAAGTTACATCAAAGATAGGAATCAGGTCACTGAAATCAACATCTGACAAAAAAAGTTTACAAATTTCTGTCATTTCCGATTTCAATAGCGTTGAGAGTGGGGTGCCCCAGGGCTCGATTCTGGGGCCCCTTCTCTTCTTAGTTTACATTAACGACATAAATAGCTACCTTCCTGAAGACGACTTGATTGTGTATGCCGATGACACCACCCTCTTCACAAAAAACACAGATCAGACTAAACTTGAAATAGATTCTTATGTTAACGTTAATGAACTTTCACAATACTTTTCCGATTTAACGCTCTCTCTCAATCCTTCAAAAACTAACTACATTTTCATCCCAACTAAACAACGTCAACTCTCAAAACATTCTCAGATTCCTCACCTAGAGATAGGTGAAACAAAACTTTCCCATGTAGATTCTGTCAATTTCCTAGGGGTGAGATTGGACGATGGTCTGACCTGGGATGAACAAATTAATCATCTCAGAAACAGGCTCTCTGCCGGTCTCTTTGTTCTCCGGAACATCACTAGGATGGGTAATGTGGGCTTGGCTAGGCTCGTGTATTTTAGTCTTATCGAATCTCATATTAGTTACTCTATTATATTATGGGGTAACTCATCAGCAAAAAATCGTGACATAGTTTTTTTAAGCTCCAGAAAAGAGCGGTCAGGTACATATATGGCCTCCGCCCTAGAGATC
This sequence comes from Flexamia atlantica, assembly GCA_035578135.1. Lineage (NCBI taxonomy): Eukaryota > Metazoa > Arthropoda > Insecta > Hemiptera > Cicadellidae > Flexamia > Flexamia atlantica. The sequence goes on from JAQJVK010000007.1 coordinate 18,812,112, forward strand.
ATTGTAAACTTGCTTCTCAAAACCTTCAGATACTTACAGTTCCTTGTCTTTTTATCTTGGAAATTGTCATGTTTGCTATCAACAATAATGTAACTAATGTCCCCGTTCAACATAATTACCTCACTAGAAATAGAAATCATAGATCTGCAATAGCTCATAATCTTAGACTGTTAGAAAATAAGCCTAGCTACCTTGGACCAAAATTTTTCAACAAGATTCCTCAACGCATAACCTCCATTGCAAGACCCTCAAAACTTAAGTCTGAACTTAAAAGCTACCTGATCAGTAAGTGTTTTTACACTATTGAAGAATTTTTATCTTGCGAAAACGATAACTTAACCTAGCCCAAACAACTTAGCCTGGCCTACCAGCCCTTTCCAATCTTCTTTTCATGCCTACCTAACCTAACCTTGGTTTTGAGAGAGAAACCTACACAGTGCTTCAGAGCACTTGACTGGTCCCATGCTGCGTTATGTGGTCTGCGGGACGACTCATCGTATGTATGTATGTATGTATGTAAAGTATGGGGTCCCACAGGGCTCCATTCTTGGTCCGTTCCTCTTCTTAGTGTCTATAAACGATCTTTATTATAAGGTAGCTCACAATGTCCTCTTATACGCTGATGACACTACCCTCTTTGCAAGTCATTCTGATTTCACAATTGCTAAGGTAGCTGTCCAAGAATTACTTGAAAAGGCCTCAATTTGGTTTCGTGAAAATAAGTTGTGTCTTAATGAAACCAAAACACAAAGCATTACTTTCAGTCTATCTAGGGATATAGATATAGATCCCCCTGTCAAGCTGCTGGGATTTGTACCGGATCCTAGGCTCAATTGGTCGTATCATATTGATCAGTTATGTAGTAAACTTAGCAGAGTTATTTTCCTGCTACGGCGCCTAAAGGCTGAAATGCCCTTTGAATTTGTTCGTCTCGCTTATTTTGCGTTTTTCCAGACCCACATCCAGTATGGCATAAGACTGTGGGGGCATTCCCCTAACACACAACAAAATTCTGCTCCTACAGAAAAAAGCTGTTAGGATCCTTTGCGGTGCCTCGCAGCTTGAACACTGTAAGCCTCTACTAGTCCAGCATGGCATAATGGCCATACACAATATATATATATATATATATATATATATATATATATATATCCTCAATTGAATAGTAGAAATTAAGAAACAAGAGGAAAATTATGTTTCTAATAGTAATATCCATGGCTATGGTACAAGGGCAAACTTGAATTTGCATAGATTTAGAGTTAGGCTTGATAAGTCTCTAAATTGTTTCCCTGTTTCAGGCATTAGGCTGTTTAATGCCATACCCCTACCTATCAGGCAAAAATCTGTATTGGACTTTTCAAGGACTATGAAAATGTGGCTGATGACCCATCCTTTTTATAGCATCTCCGAATTTTGGGAGGCTGATCTCAACACTATACTCTAAGCCTAATCAAGAACTTGCCCGAGGTATTTGTGTGGCTATAAATTTTATTTAATTTTTTTATTTTTACTTTTTTTCTGTGCATGGTTTGCTTTTTAGACAGTTGTGCATGGTTTGCTCCATAGACTCTTGTGCATGACAGACATTTAAGGACTCATTTGTTTTTTGTGAGTCAAGAGATCTTACTCTTTTTTTTCGTTTTGTTAGATCTAAGTAGTTGCCGTGACCTGGCCTATTGTAACCAACTGAATGGCTCAATAAAATTATGAATTATGAATTATGAAGGCCTTTCAAACATGGATGGAACTTAGTAAGCGGTTACGATATGGTAAAACAACAGATGCTGAAAATCAGAGAATAATCAAAAATGAAGCTGAATGCTGGAGGGAAGTTTTGAAACGTTTGATATATATAATTCAGATTCTTGGATCACAAAACTTAGCTTTTCGAGGTAAATCAGATAAAACTTTTTAAGAGGAACAATGGGAATTTCCTTAAATTGGTGGAATACATATCGAAATTTGACGTAGTAATGGCAGACCATTTGAGCAAGATAACTTCGAATGAAATTCATTTTCACGATCTTGGTAAAATTATCCAAAATGAGCTGATTAATTTGCTGTCAGTTTCTATCACTAACAAGATTGTGTCTGATCTGAAACAGGCAAATTATTATTCTATTATATTAGACAGCACACCTGATGTTAGTCACATCGAACAACTCACCTTTATTGTAAGATTTGTCAAAGTTGTTGCTGTTGAAAGTCCCGAGATTAAAGAACACTTCTTGGGATTTCTGCCTCTTGATGAGACAACTGGTCAAGCCTTGACAGAGTCACTTTTAGATAAACTTAAAGAACTGCAAATTCCTATTGAAAATATGAGGGGACAGGGTTATGACAATGGTGCCAACATGAAAGGGAAACATGTTGGTGTTCAAAAGAGAATATTAGATATAAACCCCAGAGCTTTCTTTGTGCCTTGCAGTGCACATTCTTTAAATCTAGTTGTAAATGATGCCGCTTTGTCATGCGTGGAGGCAGTTTCATTTTTTGGCATTATCCAAGAAATCTACAACTTTTTTGCTGGTTCCACACATCATACGAGTGTCCTCAAAAGTCTTGTTCCAAGTTTAACAGTAAAACATTTAAGCCAAACACGATGGGAGAGAAGGATTGGTGCCATAACCCCTTTTTGCTACCAAATCGGTGAGTTGTACGAGCTCTACAACAACTCACCGAGTTGTTCCGAGTTGTTACCGAGTTGTTCGCGCTCTCGGTGAGTTGTGCGAGCTCGGTGAGGTTTATAGTTGTACGACGCTCTGTTTGAATCATCTCAGGACCCCAGGTTGGATGTCTATGGAAAAATAATGCCTTGGGTCTGACTAACAAAATCAAGTCATATACATTCATTTGTTGCCTAGTGTTGTTGCACTTGATTCTTTGTAGGATTAATTTAGTAAGCAAGATTTTACAAGAGCAACAAAATCAACATCGGCAGGGCTATTAAACTTATAACTAAAGTAAGGTCATATTTCATCGAAATAAGGACCGATGACGGCATGGAAAAACCATGCCAGAGTTGACGCCAGAGAATCAGCAGAGACTCTGGAAGTGGACCCATCTTTTGACCAGTTGACTAGTTCAGGCATGAAGGCGGGTTTTAAAATTCAAAAGAAATACCTGAGAATCACGACTAATGCAAAGCCAAGAACTTCATGTAAAGGTATATTCAAGGATCTGAATATTTTAACCCTCCCCTCTCTATATATTTTGAAATGTTTAATTTTTGTTAAACACAATTTTGATATATTGATGAAGGAACACCACTTGCATAACTGTAATACTAGAAACAAAATTGATTTTCAATATCCAATACACAGACTAAGTTCTTTTGAAAAATTGCCACACTATTTAGGAAAAAAAAATTGTATAATAAACTGCCAATTAGAATAAAAAAAATTGAAAGCAACCTTAAGTTTAAAAAAGAAGTACAATCTCTGTTAATGGAAAAAGCATACTATAGTATAAATGACTATCTTACTGACACTTTTAACTGATTAACTTAATTTTTTATAAACATTAAGACTTAAAAAACTTTGTGAAACAATAATCTTAGTTCATAAGTTATGACTTGTCATCTGTTTCACCAGCTATGCTGGAACAAACGAAATGTGATATGACCAATAAAGAGTTGGAGTTTGAGTTTGACTAAAGTACGTCCTCGGAGGGTAAAAAAACATTCTGATTATGAAGCTTCCGACGACCCACCTGACAATCTCAAGGATTTGTTCAGAATCGCGTTTTTAACAGAAAGGTTTGAACAGCTCCTTAAATATAATGTCATGTTCGGTTTCTTGTATGCACTACATGATTTTGAAGGCGAAGAGCTTATGAAAAACTGCAAGGATTTACATCTTTCCTCAACAAATGAAGAATCCAGTGATGTAGATGGAATCAAACTATATAATGAAATCAAAGCGTTCAAAACAGTTTTAACGGACAATGAAAAGAAAGAAATGAAAACACCATTTGATGTTCTTCGTTACATAACTTTGAACGGATATGTTGAAAATTTCCCTAATTTAATCATAGCTCTGCGAATTGTGCTGACTCTTCCCGTAACTGTAGCTTCCGGAGAACAATCATTTTCCAAGCTGAAAATAATTTAAAATTATCTACGGTGAACAATGTCACAAGAACGCTTGGTTGGCTTAGCAACAATGTCCATTGAATTTGACATTTTTTATTTTTTATTATTTTATTTATTAACGGAAAATCCATTTTTACAAGGGTATACAACGTGTTATTATACATTTTCAGATGGCTGAATAATTTATACAGTGCTGCTTACAATAGACCTATAAGAACAACAATTAGCCTAATTAAGTGAATGTACACAGCAAATTAACATGCACATTAACATTCACATTCAGTGCAAGATACAACCAGAAAACTACATGCAACAATATTAGAAATAAATAGAATAACAAACCTAACAACACTACTTAACAAATACCACAGTAAATTAACAAACTATCATTATACAAAAATTCAAGCAAGAAACAGTATGAAAGACAAATCATCACTAATCTCGATTTCAATCTACCAGTGGCACAATTATTGCTGTGGCCCATTAATGGCACCACCAATACACACACAAGAACCGAACAACAAGCATGTGGCCCATTAATGGCGCCACCAAGACACAAGCACAAACATCACAACAGGCAAGGTGTGACCCACAATGATGTCACCAAGACAGAAATCATGCACAAGCCACATGCGTGGCGTGACCCATTAATGGCATCACCAAGAACACAATACAGTGGCAGGCCGATGTCAAAGGCTGTAACTCTCAAGCTTGATGCGCGACGTCTGATAACCGGTATGCTGTCATGGAAGATATCGACATCACGGGAGACACGATTCCCAAGTCTTGAAAGACGGGCCAAAGGAGAGTTGAAGTCAAAGGTTGTTGAGTGGTGCCGGCGGCTGAATAATTCTTGAGATCTGGTACGTGTAGAAGGGACTCTGATATCAATTTCAGCAAGTAGTTCTTGGCTGGATATCTGTCCTTTAAAAAGCTTGACGAGGAACACAACATCAGCAATAGACCTTCTTACTTCCAGAGGGTGAAGACACGATTCACTTGCCAGGGAGTCCACAGGAATCTCTTGAAAGCAGCAATCACTCCTTAGGCCAACAAGACGAACGAATCTACGTTGAAGGGCTTGCAACCTATCCTTGGCACACTGGGTGAATGGAGACCAAACGGGGGCAGCATACTCCAGAAGCTGCCTAACCAAGCTGCAGTAGAGAGTTCGAAGGGCATTAGCATTGTGCATATCACGGGTGGATCTGATGATAAATCCAAGGATTTGGTTGGCCTTTTTGCACCCCCCAGAGTGAGGGTGGTGCCGTAGGCACGTCCCTGTCTCTGGAAGTAGCTTGACCGGGACTGATCCCTGTCTCTGGAACTAGTTCCTTGGTGGGGACCTGAAGGTTTTCCTTGGCCAATATTTTGGGGCCAGCCTTTCACAGCTCTCAGCTGGCTTGCCAGCTCATCTGTGGGGTCGTTCCCCTTGTTGCGGCCTGGGTTCTCTGGATGGTTCAACTCCGAGGTGTGAAACGGGACTTCGGTCCTGCCCAGAGTGAGGGCAAAGGTCTGCTGGCGGTGAAAATGGGGAACCTGGCGAGGCTCATGTCAGGACTTTGGATAGTTTGCTGTCCATTGGAGGAGGCTTTGTGGGATGCCTCTGCTGAGCAAGGATGTCGGGTTTTTAACCTAGTATCCCGGGTGGGACCCACTTTTAATCCCGCCTCAGTAATGGGAAACCTATCGCGGAAGGCCGTAAGGCTGGATGCATAGGCAAACGAAGTACCACGGGTGCTGGTTACCAGGCCCCACTGGCTCTGGCTGGGGTCGACTCTCGGTCAGGGCTGGTGGACCAGCGTTTGGGATTGGTCTCGAGGTGGTATGTGGTTATGAAATGGGCAGGGTATGTCCCGCTGGGCTAATGGGGTCACCCCCATGAGTCTGGTTTACCCTGTTCTGGCTTAAAATGGCGGATTGGCTCTGTCAGAGGTAAGATAGACCTCGTGCGAAGCTCAAGTAGACCTCCACCCCACTGGTGTGGTAAGGGCTCTTGTCATCTGTGGCAAGTGTTCCTTTAAGCATTTCAGTTGGTGGTCATGAGTAGTCAGTTTGCCCTGGTTAGAGGCTCGGGGGAGACCCCTTCCTCGATGGACTCGGCTTTGCGGCTGACGAGTGTGATGGTCTTAAGCCATCCCGACAGCCAGGAGCGATGGTCTCAAGCCTGGCTGGGGCCGGGTAAGGCTAATGCTCAGGTACCGACCTAAAGGAACGTAACACGTGAAATGAAATTAAATGAAATGGCCTTTTTGCAAATCATATCCAAGTGAGCATGAAAGGTCATGTTGCTGGAGAAAATAACACCTAAATCCCTGACAACACTGGCCCTGGGAATATGCTTGTCCATGATAACATAGTCAAATAAATATTGTTGTTTCCGCCTGCAGAAGCTAATGATTTGGACGTCAACTCTATAATCTCTGAATATTCTGAGAGAAAAGCAAGAAGAGTTCATATTGCCAAGAAATAAAACTTTTGGATAACTAACATGTTTGGCAAGTTTTTAGTTATTAGTAGGCCTAATTTGATATCTTAATATTTTGTTAAGGTATGTATTAGATATATATTAAGCATATGTATCTAGTAGAATATGCTTTGTTCGTTTGTTATTTCATTATAATTATTTTCTTCAGATTGGTAGAGTGAACATCACTATCGTTAATAAAGGGCTCTAAATCTGCTGTATCATTCAAGTAACTTCTTTGTATGCGTCACGCAGCATTTATAAAAGAATTTGGGTACTGTACTTTTACTTGTTATAAAATCTACTCAAACTACATATTGATGTTAGAATTTGAGTATTCCATTACTGTTGCCATATTAACACAATGTATAAGGTAGCTTAACATCTTTGGTAGTTTTTTTTGTTTAGATGTACTCTTTGGTAACATTCTTTGTTTTTTTACTTCTGTATTTAAATTGTTCTTTTTTTAAATCATGATTGTATGTAACTTTTTCCATGGTTACAGTTTTTGATTAAAGATTGAAAATCCACTCAAGCAAAATATTTACGTTTAATTTTGGAGGATAGCTCACTATTGCCATAGTTTGTGATACAGTAACCTAAACTAAATTTGTATATTGTAGCCTAATATTTATTTTTCAGTGATAAAATGAGAATTCAAATCATTAGTTAGTAAATCTATATATAAAAGCCAAAAACGGTTGACTGACTGACTCACTGATCACAGTTTCTCAAAAACTACAAGGCTTTGGGCTATGAAACTTGGCACAAACATTCTATAAAGGCTCTAGATGCGTACTAAGAAAGGATTTTAAGATATTTTATCTCGAAAGGCTAAAATAGGGTTTATTATAAAGTTCAAAATGGCGGCCATTTTTAGTTTTCAAACCTTATTTTCTAAAACAATGTAGGGCTTTGGGCCATGAATCTTGGCTCAAATATTCTTTATAGGCTCTAAATGCATACTAACGAATGATTTTAAAATGATACCTCTTGAAAGGCTAAAATAAGATAAATTCAAAAATTTTTAATGGCGGCCTTATTAGTTTTTAGTTTTTTTTAATTGAAATATGATTAACAAATATCAACAGAAGTTCTCTAAAATATTTTAAAGAGACAAAAAATAAGAATTCCATTTCCTAAAATAATGAATTGTACAACAGGCTTATCTTATATTAAATATTTTTCAGATACCACATACCTACGCTACTCGCTTTTTACGGATCACCCGAAGTAATCAAACTAAAGTATTCAGACTGCATGGACATATCATTACGTTATTTTTTATAGAATCCGGGTTTTTCTGAACTAAAATTTAGGGGGGTATACGTGTTGGCCGAGAACGATTTAGGCTGTGTTCAATCTAATATACTATTTGTACCGAAAATTTTCGCCTCAAGCTGCTACAACCGTAATCCAATCTCCAATGATTTTCAAAAATTGGAGAATTAGGTGTTGTCATTTTTGGCCTTCACATTAGTTTTATATACTTTCTAAAAGTTTTTGGTATATTAATAAACTCTAGATAACACGTAGCTCGAAATCGAGCAAAAATCTTATAGTAAAAGAATGAAGATTAATCAGCCTACTTATATACTTTTAAAATTTAATCAAAGGGCTAAATTCATTGACAAAATTATAGCTTGATTACTGAAACTTTTAGGGAGTTTTTGCATCTTCGTGAAATTCCCTAAACGCAAACGCTAAACGTCAAAAATAGCGTTTGGCGTTTAACATAAGAGCGACTAATTTAGAGTTTTTGCATCTCCGTAAAAATTACGTTTAGCGCTAACACTAGACTTAAAATGGATCTGGTGTTTATTAATCAATGCATAGAGGTTAGGATTGTTTAATTCATAATTCATAAATCTCAAACTTTTCTTAACCATACTGAAGAAAATTCCAAACAAAAAACCAATCACACTTAAAAAAGAAACTCAGCATACACTTCTATCTTAGGTTATGTATACTTGTTCACACCTAACAGCTGGCTTAACGATACGGTAAAACACTACGATAAATCCCGCGAAGTAGCAGGCCCGTTATACGTAATTGAGCCCGTTAAACGCTAATCACTAAAAACTAAAAATTAACGTTTAACGTTTACCGTATTTGCTTAACGTAAGGTGCAGAAACTCTCTTTTATCTATCGCAGGAGTTTCCGGTAAACGTTAACGATTGGGAACACCTTCATTTCCCCATGTCCTCTTTTTTCTGAAATGTATATTTTAACACCGGCAACTCTGCTTACAGCAACATGTAGCTGACCGAGAGCACGTAAGACACTGGCACGTAATGACTTCCTTTGTTTAGTGATTGCCGCTGCACCTTATTGATAATTATCACCAAAAAGATATTGCAGGGAACGGCTGTCTTTATAGGCATAACCTTTCCTTTGTGGCAAAAACGTGTAAATGAAACATTATCTCTACCAGTCTTTTCATTCTTCAAATGCAACCATTGGTTGAGGTTGGTCTGAGGTTGGAAGGAGCACCAAATGGTACATCAGGAGGGTGATGCCAGCAGTTGCGATTGTGTTCTTTCCGACTCCTCCGACCGGTCAATGTTCATCTTCTTCTTATCGATGGCATTATAAATGCACCAAATCCAAAACTAAATTTGCTCAGATTAATATAACTTCAAAAAACACTATGAGATATCGTGAGCTACATTGTAAAACTGGTAACTGCAATGTTTAAGAGCTTTAAAACACTTCATAACATAACCTAAATTACATAATAAATCTTTTAAAAAGAAAACTGTTGAAAACAAAGCCAAACCAGCTGTAAAAATAAGTTTACCTGTAGAACTATTTCAGAGCTTGGCCATATGTTCAGTTTGTAAACAAAACTGAGCTTGTTCAAATGTCGATGAATAGCGCCGCTGTTCCGAAACTTCAGCCCTTTACTGTACTCTAGTGAAACCCTTTTTAAAATTCTGAGACTTGTTGACAAATCTACATAAAATTCCCTTTAATTTGACACCTCAAACGTTAAAATCCGCCCAGCTGTTACTGCGGTTGGACTGTGAAAAGAAAACCGCTTGCGTATTAATATATAGATACTTAATTCTGATGTTAGGTCTATAGAGTCCTCCTATTGCAGTATTTAAATTTGCGGCCTTTAAATTTGTGGTATTTACATCAGTTATACATCACATGCCACATGCCTCTTATTCTTTTATGCCAAATTTCCCGACAAGTTTTAGGGCAAAGGGCGGTGCAATGAAAGAGTTTAAACCCCTGAAGTTGTTACTTTTTTATTCAAACTATATGAAACACAATTTTATAGGTTAACTTATAGATTAACTAGGACATGTCAGTATTCTTAAGGCTAAACTGAAAAATTAGATTATGCTAGCACATGGTAGCCAATTCATAACATTTGAGCGAAAAAGGAAAATTCATCAAGAAAACTTACAATCTTCTCATGTCCAGCTGTGATGGAGATGCAACCTTAAGTTTGTAATCAAGCGCTTAAAAATGTATAGTTCAGATAAAATTATTGAAATCGTCAGTCTATTTGGAAGTTTTTAAAATTTGCGCATTACAAATGACGTATAAATGAACCAAACATTAATTTTTTATCCTTTTAGCGAGCAAAGCCGCGGGTATATCTACTAGTTATTTTATATAATAAGAACATTAATTTACAAAGTATTAATTAATAAACTACTTCCCTGTTTAAATGGGGTTTGCTTATTTGTTGCCCTCTTTTAAGTTTCAGGTTTCAGAACATATATACAGAGAGTAGTACTGTAATAATTTCAAAGTTGTCAAAACTCAGCATTTTCAGAACGATACTATAAATCAAGATTTTTAATTACTTAAGATTTTGAGCTGTATGTATTTCCTAGTTTTTCATTTTAACATTCGGTGATCAGTATCGACATTTTATGGTCCACTACAGATTAACACTGACTGTGCACATAGTTGGGCTCGGGAAACTATCAGACCTAGCGGTTTGACTGTAGAACTTAAAACGCACCCAAAATATTTTAATTGAGTTGTCTTATCTGGTTTATATTGTAGTCGTCGTAGCGCTAGTCGGCGAAAGCGCTAGTCGCATTAGCCCAACTACGTCACATCAGCTGACCCTGCACACACACTTCTTTTTTCCTTACACCATGAACTGTGCCAACTAAAAGCAAGCTTCAGTGCTTGAAATCGAGGTGAAGCGCAGACGTGACGTCGTGTCAGTATTTTATGAGTTACCCAAAAGGGAGTATATAGGCCGCCAAAGCGTTCGGCGGTTGGGGGGAGGGGGAGGTGAGGATATGATGGGTTGGGAAGGGGGTGGGGGGCGGCAATTTTAATATTTGCACGGGCGCTAAAAAACTCATGAGCCGCCCCTGTTTGTCAGAGTGATGAGTCTTGCCGAATGCATAATTTTTATTTCAGTATTACTTTTGCTGATGGGGCAGAATCTAGCTATCTGATTGGCTGATCCAATCACAGCTCTGGACTGAAACGAACGGGAACTGGAGGCATCTGCATCTGATTTACGTTATGACATTTTGTGGTCTGTCGATCCGTCAAAAGCTGGTGGTTGGAGTTGTAGTTTTATTCAGTAATAACTTAGCTGCATTGAATAAACACCACAAAAAGTATTCAATATATTTATTTGTAAGGTTACAGACTTAATCTTTCTCATCTACCTAATTTCTCACAACACTAAAGCACTACTTAATTTCTCTCAACACTGTAGCACTAACAGTTAACCTAAAAAATATAATTTTATTTGCTTGAATAAATTTTTTAAAGTTGAGGTTTAGTTAGTTGTATTTTTCAATTCAAATTTGGTGTAGGCCTCCTCCTGTACATGTTCAAACTGAAAGTTTATGGAATAAAAGTTGTCATTTTAATTTTTCGCACACACTTGCAGTTAGGCCTAGTATGGAAATTCTAGGCCTATCAAACTTGATAGATATACTGTGCCATGGTGTAAGTGTTGGGGAGTAACAGGCCATAAGAAGCGGTGCCACAGTAGCAAGGTACTTTGATAGTAGCGAAAGCCGTAGCGCCGCTACTTTTCAAAATGCGTAGATTGTAGCTGAAGCGAGCAACTATATTTCAGTAGTGAGTAGCAGATTTTGATGCTACTTTCGCAATAGATATGTTTCTACTTTTCACAAACCGGTATTTTGACATTTCGAACCTAACGATGATTCTAAGAGAAGTTCTTTATTATTTTACGGTGTTTGGTGATTGTGAATGTTTTTTTTTGTTCTTGTTGTCAATTGCCTCTGACCAAAGACCAACATTTGATTGTGGGAGTTCGTAATCGTCATCCATGGGCGAAACTGACTTGCCCAAACATTCGGGGAAGTATTTACTGCATGAGGCCTTGAGAGAGCGACGTAGAAACCTGTCATGCAAACGCAATGGTACATTTTTGTATTGTATGGATTCGCCCATGTTCGACAATAGTGAACTTACACCATAATAGATCAAAATAATCAATACAACGCTAAATCATTATATCTTTAGATTGCCTCAAATTGCAAACTTGCTGATTTAATTTTTTTTAATTCTGGAAAATTATCACCAGACCCTTCTTTTTCTGGGGGAAATCCAAAGTCCAAAGTGGCTGAAACCCCCCATGCCCCCTTCATAGATCATCCTGCAGTTTCACCTATTGGGGCCCCTAGTAAAGCTTTTTCCACAGGCCCCGATTTCCGAGTGGCGATCGGCGTCCCTGAATACAAGTGAATTGATCATTAAAAAAAAACAAATCATAACATTGAAAATAAATTGTTTGCCTAATTTGTTACTTCCGACAAAAAAAAATAAAACTAATTAATTGTGTGAGCTTAAAAACTTGTCAATTGTATTTTTTTTTGTAGTTGTTTATTTGAAGCATTATTTGGGCTAATTACTTGTTTTGCTGTGGGAGGGGCGCAGATCAAAATCTCGCCTCGAGCGCCTATTAACCTTGGGGCGGCCCTAGTGTGTTTGGATTGAATGAGGCTGGAGATGGCACATAAAATCACTGAAGCCTGACCCTTCCCGGACTATAAGCTGATATACCCGCTAATGTATTTTACCCAACAGACGGTAGGCAGATATATACGCTGACTACTTTCAGCTTTCCGGACTATATCCAGATATATAACCGCCAATTGGCCTAAGATACACTAATCCTATTTTGGGCATTATAATCACTTTATATGAACAATAACTAAGGAAATCAAACATTATTAGTGACTTATAACTCGTGGTACTTTTTACTTGATTGAAAAGAAATTTATGTTCAGTCCGTTGGCTAGCCTGGTCAATGCATTATAATCTTCACATTTTCGAATTACTTATATAAATCACGCCCTCAATTTATTTCCTCACATTTTCAAATTGTTTTTAAAAACAACTGTAAAATATATCAGCGTGATGAAGACAGCCGCGGATATATCCGCTAAACTTTTTTGCACAACGAACGATATGCGGATATATCCACCAATGTATTTCATAGATAATTTATAACAAAAATTATTTGAAGCTAAAATACAGTATATATGAACTGTAAAAACATAAATGAGTAGTGAAAACACAAAAACGCCGGAAATCTTTTTACCCCTACCTATTTTTTTCTTGTTTTTGTAGCAACAGGGGTCAGTCCAGGAAGGGCTAAGTTGCATCTAGGATTAGACCCATAACAAACTGGACGATGAAAGGTATTTATTTTTGGCTATAACCAGTTAAGGGGCAAAATTATATCATTATGACAGCTAAGATATTTGCAATAAACTAAATGATGACATAAATTCATTTTCATACAAAAATAGTTTTACAGTTCTCAAAAAAGGCATCACTGTTTAAGAACTTATATTTTTAAAACAAAAATTACAACTTTTTAGAATTTACTCACTCATACTGGGTCGCACAATACATGAAGGAACATTTCTGAATTCCTTAGCTACTTCATTTTCAGCTAAAGCCTTTGTAAAAGTGTATGTGTTTGGATGTTTCTTGAGCACCCTGTGAAAAGAAAATAATTAATGATTTAAGTCTTTTAAAAACACATACAAAGAACAATATTAATCGATAAGTTTTTTCTTGAATCTTGACTGCTTAAACTCACACTTAAAAAGGAGGCTGGAGAGTTAAGTGCTGATCTACACTAATTAGTAAATGAAAGGTTTTATTTGTTTGTAACAGATTATTATAAAAATTATTATACCCAAATAAACAAATTTTTAAGACCATTATTGTCTTAAAAAAGTTTTACTTGAATTCTCAACTATTAGTATTAACAATAAGTGTTTATTTCCTTTGAGTCAAATCAAAGAAACTGTATTTTATCAGATTACAAAAATGAATTGAGGAATAAATTTTTTTTGTCAACTTTGAGATTACATAGATAGATAGATGGATAGATAGATAGATAGACAGATTTTATTCAGCCAATTCACAAATTTTTGTATACAAATACAAAGTAAATTTATGTATATTATAAGGAGTACCAAATAGGGCTGCTGGAAAAATTATCGTTCATTATTTGTTTGGGAACTTAATCAACTATTCGATCGTATAGTTAAGCATGTTTAACTGTAAGTATGTTAAAGCAGTGGTCCCCAATTAATTACTTTTAATAGAGGTCCATGAGCCTGTCGCGGGGCGTAATACAGAAGGTTTAGAAGAGGGTCGCAAGCCGGGGGCCTTGGGGTATGGAGTACTTCCAGCAGATGGCCCCCTGTTAGGATTTAGACAAATTTTGTCAATCCTGGAATTTTATTAAAGTGTTTTTTACACAATTTCGTTTGAAATGAACATTGTTTCCCATTCTGATCAACTTTTTTGTATAACATTACATAAATTTTTAGTTTATTACTATTATTATAAACAATGAATTTTATTTCTTTGATCCATGCTATATTATTATTACTGATATTTTATTTAGTTTTACCTGCTTGTAAGATTACATTTAGAGCTGCCGAATAATACCTTGAATATAAAAAAGAGCCATATCATTTTTAAAATGAAACCAATAGTTTCATTGAAGTTGCATCTAGACTATTTCAAATCCAACAAAAACTTTCTTTTCAAGGGCGAGCATACATAGTATCACCTAAGTACCAAGAGTAACAACACATATTTGAGTGTCTTACAACACTAGCCTTTTTGAGGCAATATGCAACACAAGTTATATTTTTTTGAAAAAAATATAACTTGAAGGGGTCCCTCCAGTAACGTTGTAAGCGACATAAAGTAAATTTTTCAGGAAATGGAAAAACATATAATTGGGAATGTAATGATTTAAATATGTTTTATTTGTTATATATAATTATAATATCATAAAACTAGCCAAACTATGAAGTATTACAATATTATCGCACGTAATAAAAAAGTTATTACAAAAAAGTGATTTTAAAATTGCAATAACGTTGTAAATGACAGTCGTTTGCCGGCTTGGTGCTTGCAAATGTTTCTTTTGGTTTCTTCTTTTCATTTCTGTACGGTTCCCCAGCATTTCTTCTCTGCTTACGTACATTTCTGGTCCAACTTTCGAACTTAACAGGGCGTTTTTTACTACGATTTAGCCGATTAACATCAGGACGGCGACAGAACGGTGCGCGGTGATATTGCAATTTTTGGTGGTTGCAACGTTGCTGCAACTGTGGGAACATCAGCACTTGGTTTTCAACCTGTGGTAGTGCTGCCAACACAAGAGATATCAACGAAAAAATACCCTGCACTGATGCAGGATGTCGTTTACAACCTTACTGCACAGAAATCTCAATTTTGAAAAGTTGTCGTTTACAACATTACTGGAGGGACCCCTTCAAATATTTGAATAACATCACTGGCATTGATAATCCATCAAGACCACTGACCATCAAGATAATGAAATCAAAACACAAAACTAACAAGTAATAAAGAATGTAAAGTTATTTCTAATCAAAAATCTGCTGTATTTGGTCGAGTAAGGCAGGGCCGTATTTCCCACCAGGCCCAGTAGTCCCGGGCCTAGCGACACAAGCTGCCTGGGGACGCACTTCCGAGAAAAAATTTAAATTTAAAAAATACTGAGGCATTTAATACTGAGATATTAGATGCAAAAACTATGTGTAACATGCAGAGGAATTGGGCACCAACAAGGAAACGGCACTGGCAAAGCTGGTGTGGTGTAATGTCCGCAGCAGCGCTCATGGAGCCCTGACAAACAGTTCAAAGTGGTAAACAAGTGTTTTGGCAGTATGTGCCCGCGCTCGGTAAGCCTTATAAAATTGTTCAACGTATAAAATTGTTGTTTTGGTAGCGGGCGTTTGCCGGCACCCTTGTGACCTTTTCAAATTGCTCAAAGTACAAAATTTGGGTTTTGGTTGTGTTTGCCAGCACACATGGAACCTTTTCAAATTGTTTAAAGTGAAAACCGGGTGTTTTGTTTGACAGCGTCTGCCGGCACCCGTGGATCAATCTTTTATCAAAATGTTCAAAGTGCAAAAAGTGTGTTTTGGTGGCAAACTGTCGCCGCCCGAGGAGCCCTTTTTTTAAATTTAGGTATATTTTAATTTCTGACAAGCAACATATAACATTATCATTTATGAAGCATTTATGGACTGCCATCCTCAAAACCTAAGGGTGGAAAAAGTATTAGGCCTAGGGGGCCCATCTGTCAAATCCGGTTCTGCAGCAAGGATGATAAGATCAAAAACACTCTCAAACTAACAATGCTAGTATACAAGTGTTTCCAACAGCTACTATTGCATACCTGGGTGTTATTTCCTCCAGCTCAGTGTTGGAAAGAGTCTGAACCATTTCAACAATTTTTTCTGGATTGTCAGGTACTTCATAGAGGATTTCTTTAGTATGCAATAAATCGGCATGGGCATATGCACTAGAGACTTGCAGTAGGCACTGCAAACATTCATCAATTAATGGTTTTCTACTTATATTATATAATTAAGATATTCTTTAAAACTTTTATTAAATGTACAGTCAAGCTCCTCCTATTTTTGTCTCGATCTTTTATTTTTAAACTACAGATTTATCATGTTTTCTTGAACTACAGGGTTCAAGTCAATATTGAAAACAGCCAATTCACAAATTTTAAAAACTATTTTAAAACAAAGTATTTGGTCAAGGCAAAAACGATTGTTTTGTCTGTCTGTACAAACAAAACAGACAGACAAACAAAAAAAAAGGCAGAACAGTTGGTTTGTTCTGTTTGTCTGTCGGGGGGGGGGGGGGGGGGGGGGGGTATTTGCGACCGACTGTACACTACGGTGGTGGCAGCCAGCGAGTAGGCCTAGTGAGCATGAGTAACTCATACTTCCCTCTCCTTTTGCACTCCTTTAGCGGTAGCGGTTTTTCTTCTTTAGAAAAACTGACCTTTTACAGTTCTGAAAATTCTCTCATTGATGACATATTATCATGGTACTACTATTCAGCACATAATAACCATCACGAAATGTGTGTGGCATTATTTAATACAACAGACTAAATCTAAAATTAAAACGGTTGGAAAATAATTTAGAGGAAAAACTGTTTTTGACATTGGAAAAGGCCAAATTGGCAAGAGGGTGAGAGCACTATCGAAATAAAACATTTAACATATGTTTGGTGTAGAATCATGTTACCATCTGTTTATGTAAAGGCCCATTTATAAAAGTTTGTGATGCAAGCGCCAAATGCCACAGGAAATGTTGAACAAAACGTAAAATTTATTTACATCCAGAGAATATCCTGAATCCTGGCCTTACCCGTTTTTTATAAATATCGAAAGTGTTGAGTAAATCCCTGCTGCCCAAGTCTAAAATCCCTGGATTATTCCGTGTTGCCTTAATCCCCGCAAGGTACCCAAACACTGAGCGGTTTCTGGTAACACTGCCTATTATTTAATTTTATTTAGCAGGTTGACGCCAATACAACAATAGAGCCTTACCAAACACATCCCTAACAACTTTAATTAAAGAAAATAAATACCTTAGCCGTAATTTTGGTATGTCTCTGTTGTAGGTCCAAAATCTCCGGCTTTACCCAGTTTCTATTATATATGTTACATTGGTTTAATCTCCGCAGCCCAAGTCTAAATTTCCCGGTTTTTCTTACTTCCTGCAAAATCCCCGAACAGCCAACAAAATACCCGAAAACCCGATAAATAACCGGTTTCTTTAAACATTGGTGGTGCATAATGGAGACAAGGGTCTCAACCTTAACACAGCAAATAGTTTGTTTAGTACCTAGGTAAGTAGAACATGTTTTTTTTATAAAACATTACCAAGTGTTATTTGAATATGCCAGCATTGTAAATGAAAATATCTGGAATTTTTTCGAGCTTATATCACAAAAAAATTCAAAAATTAATTTTTTTGTGGAGTTTTAAGGTTATACTTTTTAGGGGAGGGCGCAGCGGACACGTCCCCCTGCCCCCCCGGGCCTGGACTAGACTCATAAGAAGACAAGGACTTAGTTCGTTATCATGGTGACTAAATACTAATACTAATTAATGTGATTAGGATTATTACAAGTCTAATATAACATTTGTAAAAAGTTTTGTGGAATAAAAAAGATCATTATTTAGTAAGAACAAACACCAAGTCAATTAAATGAAATTTTCATTATATTCATGCTTTTATTTATTATATAGTTTATTTTGTACTCACAAACACTATTTCTGACGTTACATTAGTCAGAGAAACTGACCCTTAATCCCTTAAGAGCCAAGTAATTAGCCCCCGCAGTTTTTAGTAATGCACAGTTTAATTACACGATCAACACGAAAAAGCCAGGTTTTCTTCTTAACGTGACGAGTGCGATACTTCAGATCTCGTGGTGTGGATGTAGTTCCAGAAAAATCCACTAGAGTACCGCAGCAAACAGTCTGCAACTCGTCAGGGTCAACTGTACAGTCGTAGCAGGAAAAAACCTAGCAGAACAGTTGTACCAGCATAAATCAGCTGACAAAGTCAAATCCGAGTAAACTCGGGCTTGGCGGTCAACGAAGCAAGGGTGACGCACGAGATATCTCGTGCGTGGCGGAGCGCGTACAGAATACTACCACGAGCTAACTTGTGCGTGGCGGTTAAGGGGTTAAGCCCCTCAAAGAGGAATCCCTTGGAGGGGGGGGGGTTGCCTTGGATGAAGTGCTGATTTGCTGCTGAAGTGCAGATTGGCTGTAATGTGTAATCTGGTGGATTTGTATTAATACATCTGAATAATAAAATTACGTCTAGATAAAAAAAAACTTAGAAAAATATTACCTAACAAACAATTCATGACCGAGATTCACTATCTTACTTTCTCCAGCAAAGCCAATGACCCTGGGTTTCACTCTCTTTGTGGTTTTTACAATTTATACATCTCAACTTTCATTTAATTTTCAGACTCAATAAAAAATAATGTTTGTAATGTAATCTTTTAGTGAAATTGAAACTGGTTTGAGTTTATACATGGTTGTATAGGCAAATTTAATTTGGTCTTAGTTTTCTTAGTACCTTAGCATTAACTGTTGGTTAGATTACAATCCTGACAGAGAATTCAAAAGCAAAATTAATTTGTCTCACAGATATCCTTTTTAAACAAAATATTTCCTAAATTTACTTAATATCATAAGACTTTTTATACACTTATGGGGATTTTGAAATCAGGCTTAAATAGTTTTGTGTTTCTGTACACACATAGGAGTCCTAATGTACAACTTTCATCCATATCCCTTCATTCTGGGACTCCAAAGACCACCTAGGTATCTAAGACCAGAAAACTTCAATATGTCCGTAAAATTTTGTCTGAGCAAATCATCAACTATGCCTACATTATAAATCGGTGATAAGGTTCATCATTCACCTTCATCTTGTTATGTGGTACGTTGTAGTGTTTCAAAAACTGTTTTAGCTCATAGGAATTAATATTCCAAGGATTGACACTGACACATGCTTTTCTCCAAAAACACTAGTTGTTTCTCCTTAAGAAATCGGCTATGATAAAAACCAAATTTTCTTTAGCCTAGTGATGATATTTTTAAGATAACCCATATTATCACAATTTACTCATAAAATTCATATAAATATTTGTATCAGAATAAATGTTTTATAATTATTGAGAGGCTTGATTCCAAACTCCACTTAGTAAAAAAAAATCTTTTGGGAAAACGATTTTTGTATATCTGATCTATCATAATATTTATTTATGTTTCATTCATCGAGGTTCACTACTCTGAATTGAAAAATGTATTATGATACTGTTTTCAAAAAAGTTTTGGAACAAAATAACCCTCCTTATTTCCCAACACCAACTAGTCCAAGGCATAAAGTTAGTTGGTTTTAAAAAATATGCCTTGACTAACATTTCAAACTCTTCTTGGATCATAATAATAATAATTTTTTTATTTATTTATTTATTTTTTTTTTTTTGGGTAGGAGGTGGAATGCGTTTACGCACACTGAGGGACTCGTTGTCCCCTCAGTAGTGTCGGACTCCCACGAGCTCGATGTCCCGTGAACTACCGACTAAACCACCTCCCTCGGCACCGAGGACACTAGCCTGGAACTGTTTCACACATTACTTCGGGCTAGGCCTTTGATATTACGCCGCTAGGGCAACCTCCGTGGGGAAATGCTGAGGATTAAGGCCGATCGAGGTCGACCTTTTTCGCCCGAAGAATGGCCTGGACGTAGTGCTGGACACAGTTCCAGTTGCCCTCTCCCTGGAGCATAGCTCCGACGATGTTGTTTGGGCTGACGACCACGCCGATCTCAGATGAAAGCGAGGCTCGGCGGACGTGCCAACGGTCGCACTGAAAAAAGGTGTGCTCGGACGTGTCTGGGATGCCGGGGCAATACAGACAGTCCGGGCTGGCGACTTTGCCCATCCGGTGCAGATAGGCTCGGAAGTACCCGTGTCCAGAAAGAAACTGGGTCACGTAGTAATCGACCTCGCCGTGCTGCCGCTCCACCCATGGTCGGACGGATGGTATGAGCTGGAAGGTCCAACGTCCCCTCGGCTCGGCTTCCCAGTCGCGCTGCCAGGAGTCGAAGCTGCGATCACGCTCTTCCCTGGCAGCTGTTTCCCGGCCCACTTCAGGCCTCCTCCGATAAATCGCCTGCCTCTCCCTCGCGAGGAAGAGGACGGGGATGACTCCCGCGATCACCATCACAGCAGGCTCGGAGACTGTGCGGTAGGCCGAAGCGACCCGCAGAGCTCCTCGACGATGGACTCGGGCAAGCCGGTCTCCGAAGACTCGCTTCTCGAGTGCCTGAGCCCATGCCTCCGCCCCGTACAGCAAGACTGACTGGACGGCAGTCATGAGCAGACGGCGCTTGCAGGAACGAGGACCGCCGACACTGGGCATAAGCCTACCAAGGGCAGCGACACCCTTAGCGGCTTTGTCGGCAGCGCGCTGGATCTGCTCGCCGAAAGACAGTCTGCTGTCGACCATGACTCCCAGGTACTTTGCAGCAGGCTTAGTCTCGAGTGTGACGTCACCTATCTGCACCGGGAACACGGTGTTTATCCTCTTTTTGGTGAGGGCGACGATCTCCATCTTACTGGTAGCCAGGGACAAGCCGTGATCTCGCATCCACCCGTTGACCTTGGCCATTACTACGCTGAGCCTCAGTTTTGCCTGCTCGACGTTCCTCGCAGCGATCAAGGCAGCGACGTCGTCAGCATAGCCAACGAGGCGGGTCTCATCGGGCATGTCTAGCCTCAGCAAGCTATCGTAGGACACGTTCCAGAGATCTGGTCCGAGAATGGACCCCTGCGCAGCCCCGGAAGTGATGGGAATGCGCCGCTGACCTTCGGTCGTGTCGTACAACAGAACGCGGTCTGACAAATACGCTTCTATCATACGCAGGAGGTAGGAGGGAACTTGGAACGTATGCTCAAGCGCCCACAGCATATCGCTCCACCTGGCGGAGTTAAAAGCGTTCTTCACGTCGAGCGTGACAAGAAGGACCACGCGGCGCGACCAGTGGTTGTGGTCCTCCGCCCTCCGCACTGCCTCAACTACCTCCTGAATAGCGTCGATGGTAGAGCGACCGGATCTGAAGCCGTACTGCTGCGGGGACAAGTCCCCCGCAGAGACGATGGCCTCGGTCAGCCTGACGCGCAGGAGCTTCTCAAGCACTTTCCCGGCCGTGTCGAGCATACACAGGGGTCGGAAAGAAGAAGGGGTCCCCGGTGTGCTCTTCGCCTTCGGGATAAGGACAAGGCGGGCAACCTTCCACGACGAAAAGAAAACGCCTTCCGCCAGACATGCGTTGAACATGTCGAGCAGAAGCCTTGGATTCACCTCCGCAGCGAGCTTGAGCACCTCCGCCGGAATGCCATCGGGACCGGGCGCTCTTCTGGGTCGTAGGGATCGGACGGCGGCGGTGAGTTCCTCTTC
This sequence comes from Flexamia atlantica, assembly GCA_035578135.1. Lineage (NCBI taxonomy): Eukaryota > Metazoa > Arthropoda > Insecta > Hemiptera > Cicadellidae > Flexamia > Flexamia atlantica. The sequence continues at coordinate 18,833,995 of JAQJVK010000007.1, forward strand.
CCGGAAAGCTGGGAAGGCGCCTACCTCTCCGAATTCCCTGACTGGCCGAACTGGGTGGCTGGGAAACAGTGTGTCGACGACGGCGGCCATGGCTTGTGGTTCCATGACCGCAGGTGGTGAGCGAGCCCCTAGCTTCTGGGTTACAAGTTTGTAGCCCGTCCCCCAGGGGTCGTTGTCGATATCCTGACACAGCTGTTTCCAGCACCTGACTTTACTCCGGTTGATGGCACCGCGGAGCTCTCGGCGGGCCGCTCTGTGCTCAGCCGATCTGGCATTTGCATCAGGGCGGTTCCTGGCTCGCTGTGCAGCTCGTCGGAGACCAAGGCATCTCCTCCGGAGTTCCGCGATTTCAGGCGTCCACCAGTAAACCGGCTTCTTCCTGTGGCGGCGGGAAACTCCGGGCATCGACTGCTCACACGCGGTCGCGATGAGACGCATCGTCGATGCTGCCAGATCTTCGGCACCTGTGAAATTCACAATGCTCTGGTCTTTAATTACTTCTTTAAAAGTGTCTTTGCTCAGACGACTGGTGTTCCAGCGTCGAGCCAGAGGAGCGGGTTCAGCGCGCAAGCGCGCACCCTCGGAAAGGACCTTGAAGAGGATCCCCTGGTGGTCGCTAGAGGAATACTCCTCGCAGACACGCCAGTCGGAGATCCGCTGGACAATCCCTTCAGAGGCAAGGGATATGTCAGGGATCGTCTCTCTGCACCCCGGACGGCGAAAGGTGGAAATGCCGCCCGTGTTAAGGATACAGAGGCCCGACCTGGCAGCCGACTCGAGGATGTAACGACCTCGAGTGTCGGTCCGCGGGGAACCCCATTCCACGGCTTTGGCGTTAAAATCGCCACCGACTATGACCCCGCCAGAGGTGTTCATGATCTCATCCTCAATGGAATCGACCATGTGGCGGTAGTCTGCGATCGGTTGGTTAGGCGTGAGGTAACAGGAGAAGACAGTGAAACCCCTGCTCCTCACCCAAACGAAGCCGTTGCCCGATCCGGAATCGAGAACAGGCACCTTCCTGAGGTCCAAGATCCAAATCGCCGCAGTGCCGGAGGGATCCGAGAACCACTGCGCGGAGCGTCGGTTCTGGTACTGCTCACTGAGAAGCAGTAGGTCAGCACCCTGCTCCGTGGCGAATTGGAACAGCAAGTCGTTTGCTGTCCTGCTCCTCTGCATATTAAGTTGCAGAACAGTGATCATTTCTTTTGTGTTTGGCGAAGCTCCTGGATGGCCCGTCGGTACTGCCTGCAGCGACCTGACCCAGCGGAATGCTTGACCTGGTCGCCCTTCAAGCCGGCTTCTGTACACAGGACACAGGACAGCGCTGCATTGCACGTGCTGGCCTTGTGGTCCTGGCCGCCGCACTTGAAGCAGAGCTTGCTTCTATCGGGTCCGGGGCAACGATTAGCGACGTGACCGAACCCCAGACATTTAAAACATCTGGAGGCCACGAGCTTCTCGCGTACCCGACAGCTCACGTACCAGATCTTCAGGTAGCCCTTCTCCAGGAGCTTCGCAGCCGCTCTGGCTCCCAGCGTCAGGATCGCCACCTTCTGGCCTCGAGCATTCGCCTTCGAGACGAAAGTCTTCACCTCGACGTTGCCGATGGCGGATTTAACAGCTGCAGTCACCTCCGCCTCGGTCGTCAACTCGTCGAGGTCCCTCACCTCCAGCGTCGACTTGGGCTCCAGAACGCTGACAGTCGCGTTCGCCCCCAAGATGGTCTTCAGGTCTTCGCTGAAGGCGGACTTGCTTTCAGAGGCGTCCCCGAGCTCGACCAGAAGATCGCCGGCTCGGGTCTTCCTCATAGATTTGATGACGGCGCCCTTCTCATCGGGCTTCGCTTTGCTGCGAATCTCGCCCAGCACGTCGGCGTAGGATTTCCCCTCCGACGGCTTGATGAGAAGAGCGTCTGGCCGCGTCTTGCGTGACCTCTTCCTTGGCGTTTTCTTGTTGTCCTGGGGGCCGGGCTGGCTTCCAGGCTGCTGGGGTGGAACTTTCTTCTTCTTCCCCTTCCTCTTAACCACGTCGGTCCATTTCTCCGAGTCCTTGTCCTCCAATGAACCGTCGCTCCTCTTCTTTTTCTCTACCTCCGGCTGGGCGGGGCTGCTGGCTGCCCGCTTTGAAACGGCAGGCTGGGCCTTGACCCGCAAGGATGGCGTCGTCTGGGTCGATGCGGTCACCGACTCGCACGACTGCCACGACTTCCTCAGCTGAAGGATGTGGGTAAGGCTAGTCTCCAATTGGACTATGCCTTCCTGCACATCCCTGCTGATGTTCTTCTGCCTACCAGTCGCGGCCTTCATGACAGCGAGGGTGGCGAAGCACTTTTGGAGGTGCTCCTCCTCCTGCTGCCTGGCCAGTGCAATCACCGCCTGGAAGGGGGACGGGTCGGTGTGCATCAACTCAGCGTCGCCGTTGGGTGCTTGCTCGGTGAGGACCGGTGTTCTTGTCACCGGGGCAGTTGGTGTCGCTCGGCCTTGTGGCGACCTCGCGACACGAGGCTTCCGGCCAAAGGGGTTTTCTACCTCGACGTCCCCACTTTGAGAGGGTAGCCGAGGAAATTGCTCCCTCTGGTTCGTTTTTGGGGTTAGGGTACCCCGGGGTGATTCTTGCACCTTTTGGAACGTTTTTTCTTCAGAACTTGCCATGGTGTCTGGATAAGCCCCCAAGACTGGGCGTTGGGACCCCCCAAAACAGTGCCCCAATGTGATTGTCAAAACCGACCCGTCGCCAGAGCAACTATATCCGTGTTCGACCGCCTCCAAAACACCGGCGGTCCCAGACGAGCAGTGGCCTCGGCAGAGCCCCCCCGTGACCGCAGCAGGGCCCTATCCGGTCGCCAACCGGCACCGCCACGGCCAAAGGGATTTTCGCCGGCTGATAGGGCAGCCAGGTCAGCTGGCTGGGCTGACCCGGGCCCCTGTACTATCCGGCAGCCTGGGTGGTGCAGAACCCAGTTTTTAAGCTGTACCCTCTGCTCGTCCTAGACCTCCAGCGCAGTGGAGGCTGAAGAACACAGAGTCACCCCGGCAAATAGGCCGGAATGATTTAGAAAAAACAACCGGGCTATTGAAATGAACCGAAGAATGGAGTTGTGAAAAGGAGACGCGAAAAAGGACCAGTGCGCCCCCCTCCCCTTTTAGTCGGCTCTTACGACAAGCAGGGGATACTGTTGGACATTCTGTCCCGGCCCAACACGGGAGAATAATAATAATAATAATAATAATAATAATAATAATAATAATAATAATAATAATAATAATAATGATAATAATAATTGTTTTTTTTTTGGGAAAGGCAGGTGGAATCCATTTACGGACGGAGTGTGGGACTCGCCAAAGCCCTACCCACTAAACCACCTCCTCGTTCCGGGCGAATCTCCCCCCAGGGACTGTTTCGCACATTACTTCAGGGTGAGGCCCCGTACTGGAAAACCACAATACTGGAGGCCACGGTCTGTCAGAAGAGGAAACTACTTCCCTCTTCTTCTAGCCGGCTTGGACTTGCGTTGCTGTTCTGCCTGTTTGGCGTTTTCCAGGGCAAGCCTAAAAACGCGGCATGCCCCGGAACCAGCGATGTGGTCGCACTGTGGTTTCGGCTGCAGCTCACTGCAGAGGAAGCGTTGCCGCAATCCTTGTGGTGATGACCCGACTCTCCGCACTTGAAGCAAAGAGCGGACCGATCCGTCCCCGTGCATTCGCTGCGACGGTGCCCGTAGCCCAGGCACTTGAAGCACCTGGCGACCACGGTTCGCAGGCGCACCGCGCAGCTGACAAAACCCACCCGAAGGTGGCCGGTCTTCAGTACTTTGGCAGCCTCTTCCTCAGAAAGGTCGAGGACTGCCATCTTTAGTTGCCGCTTGTTTGCCGGTCCTAGTGACACCCTGCGATTGTCACTGGGTCCGCCAAGGGCCTTGTCGAGTGCATCGACTACCTCCTACCTCTCCGTGAGGGCGTCAAGGTCCCTCACCTCGACGGACACACGCTTCTCTGGGGCAATAACGTTGCCCGCGTTCTCGACAGCAGCTCCGAGGGCTGCAGCGAACTTCTGTCTGTCTGAGCCCTTCCCCAGCCGGAGGATAACATCCCCCTTCGGAGTCGGCCTCGCGCAGACAATCTTGGCGGCGCAGGTGTCCGGGTTGAGGTCCTTTCGGATCTTCCCGAGAACACCTGCATATGACTGGCCGCCAGCCACTCTGACAAGCACAGATGATGGACCAGCACTCGCCCCCGGCTTGGCTTTCAGCCTCACGGCCACCACACCCTGATCGGGCTTGGTAACCATGATAGCCGGCTGTTCCTCCGCCTCCGCTTTTTTAGGTTTCTTCTTTGCTTTCTTTTTCTTTTTCGTCGGCACAACCCTAGGCTCGTGCTCATCAGAGCTCTCACTAGGGCTGTGCACTCGCTTGGCTGGAGCCGAGGCACTGGCCGCGAGGACGGCATCCTTGAGGAGCCGCCCTTGAATCCGCGACCTAGTCCTCTTCCGTGCGTCTCTTGCCACCTCAATGTCGTTGACGTTGTGGTGGTACCTGTCTTGGATCTCTTCCGCCGATCTGCGCAGGAGCTTCAGCTTCTCAAACAACACGGATAGGGAGAGGATTCCCTCCTTCACCGTGTTGTTTACGTTTTTTTGGATCCTGCAGGCTCCAGTCATGTTGGCCAGTAGAGTCTCCACTTGGCCAAAGATCTCCTGTTCTTCCTCGCGGGCTTTGAGGACGTTCCCCCATTGCGTCTCGCAGTACTCCAAGTCTTGCGCAGTGGTATGACTGAAGTCACTGCCCATGCTGGTTGTGCTCGCCAAGCTGTTTCGGCGCGACTGTGGCACAGTCAAGAATGTCTGGTTGCCCTCCCCAGAATCCGTAGGGCAGCCCGAATGATCGGGGTGGGATTTCGGACCGGAGTCCTGACCCACCTGGGGTACGTTACCGTGGTTTTTCGCAGACATCATGCTTTATGGCCCCCTTGTAGCCGGCTTTTACGGCAAGCAGGGGATACTGTTGGAACATTCTACTCCGGCCCAACACGGAAAGAGAAGAAGGCGTGAAAAGACACCCAGGGTCTGGGGTCGAAGAAAGAAGAGGGTGAGCAAGATTAGCTCAGAAAAGAAAAAAGTCGGCGAGCCAAGACCCGAGAAAGGAAGAAAGGTATTGGCTCAAGAAGAACTGTGAGAAGGAGAGTCTCGCAGCTTGGCTCGGGAACCCGGGGTCGCCAGACACCCGAACAGCCGAAAGCCGGCCGCCCCTGGGGGGGAATAATAATAATAATAATAAATTAGTGCTTTATTGAACAAATACACAAATTATACAGGTAAATTAACAGGTTTCTAGAGAACAATAACTTCCATCAAAAATATCTTGTTTTCAGTCCATAACACTTCACAGCAAAGTCTTTTGACTGTCAGCTGGGTTGGCAATATAAAACTAAATAATTAATTTATTTCTTAACACAAGCACTTTTTATTAATGGAAACATTATTTTGAAAAGATTGATATAAACTTAAGCCTACTACAAACATAGAGAGATTCAGGAATTTTAGCAATAATAGGAGAAGAGTATTAATTAATAGTTAACTGATCACTAAAATAGAGTATAATATAATAAATTTGACAGCGAGGTGAAAATCTTAATTATTAATAATTGAATTCAGTAACAAGTTGCCATCTAGCCTTCCACGCCTCTTTTAAATAATTTCCTAGCCTAAACCAATCCCACCCATTCAAAATTTCTAAAAATTCATCAAAACATAAAATTGTTTTAAAAAACCAATATTTTCTCATGTTTTTCAAAACTGGGCACCGAGCTACAAAATGAAAAGTATTTTCTACTTCTTGAAGATTACATAGGCGCGAGCCTTCATTATCCACCGAACAATACTGAGAGGTATGTTATCAGAAAGATAACCGTTGTTGCCGAGCTCTAGACTAAGAACTGCATAAGTGGTGTGGTATTCCGCCGCCCTGGCCCTTGCAATACAAGCGACCTTGGCCGCTGCCCTCGCCGCGTCCACCAAGGTCAACAGCTGATCCCCCGCATCTTCCCTACCGAAATCAACTTCCAGCCCCATTTCTCTCCCCAGCCTACGACACTCACAAACAACTCCAGTAAACATTTTTCTCTATTACTTTTTGGGCCAATACCCTCGGCAAGCGACCAGGTTCTAACGTCAAGACTCTTTTTAAATACTTAAGATGCATTTTTAAAGTGAATATGAATAATTTATCGACACCAGTTTCTAGATATATAACGTAATTAGGCAAATTGTCAGGTAAACCAAAAATTCTTTTCACAAAAACCCTCAAAATTCCTTCCAAGGTATCAAACTCCCTGTAACCCCATACTTGACAAGCATAACACAACAAAGCCCTAATAATTGAACTAAAAACGACAAATTTCACACTTAACGGTACTTGCCCATTTCCTATAAAATTTCGTCACGTTACGTTCATTGCTAATTTGGCTGCAGTGGATTTTTCTTTTAAGTGCGACTTCCAGGACAACTTTGAAGTTAGTGACACCCCCAAATATTTATATTTATTAACCACTTCAATTATTTCCCTATTATAATACCAGTTATCAGTTCTTTTCAATTTACCCCCTCTTCTAAAAACCATAATGAGATTTACAACCAAATTCTACGTATTACAATAATCTACCAGTTTGTTGATCATTAATTGAAGACTAACGGCAGTAGGCGCTAAAATTACTAAGTCATCAGCATAAAGTAAAACATTCACTCTACATCCCCCAAAATTACATCCACCCTCTAATACGTCAGGGTGTCATTTATAAACAAAGAGAACAACAAAATACTAAAAATACAGCCCTGTTTCACCCCCGTTGTAGTTTCAAAAACATCTGTCACCCCATTTTTATACCAAATCCCTGACCTGGTGCCCTCGTATAAATTTTTGAAAGCCTGCAACATGACCGTAGACACACCTAACTCTGAGAGTTTGAAAAATAAAGCTTTTCGGTCGATTGTGTCGAAAGCTGCTTTAAAATCCACAAAAAAAATAGAGTTTTTCATTTGCAACAGATAATTTTAAACTAACTATACATGTTGTTAAACTAAACAAATTATCAACTGTGGAATATCCTTTGCGAAAACCAGCTTGAAATTCATTAATTATATTTTTATTATCTACCCACATACTTAACCTATTATAAAGCAAACTAGCATATATCTTAGCAACGCAATCTATAAAAGATAAACCCCTGTAGTTTGACACACAGTTGACATCGCCCTTTTTATGTAGTGGAAATATTATTGACCTCTTAAAGCTCTCTGGTACACAACCCTTTTTGTAAATGTTGTTAAAAACCTTTAATAATTTTATTCTAAATTCCTCTGGAGCATTCTTAAAAAATTCATAGGGCACCCGATCATACCCTGGGGCCTTCTCGTTCTTAGTTCTTGCACCAGGGGCGGCTCCAGGACAGTTTCTCGGGGGGGGGGGGGGGGCCAAGTATGAGAAAATTAGGTTCATCTTTAGACACCCCCCCCCCCCCCCCCCCCAGTGGCGTAAGCAGGATTTATTTTCGGGGGGGGATACACCGGGGGGCCGGAGGTATGGAATACCCCCAAAGGGGGATGCCGGAGGGTATGGAATACTCCCAAAGGGGGGGAACGGGAAATTTTCATAAATTACAACTGTAAATTCACATTTTTAGGCAATCTAGAGGCACAACAACAAACAGAATAACTCCCGAAATTTGAGCAAATTTGAGACTGCTCACAGATTAAATTCTGAAAATTGTTGATCACATTAGAATTTCAGAAAAATGTTTTTACACAGTCATAGGAATAGCATGTTTATTTAGTAGGCCTTACATTAAAATACGAAAGATGAGAAAGTAATTAAAAAATTACACGTTCTTAACCTTGGGAAAAAATAATGTTTTTCTATTTTATTTCAAAGTAAAAACTATATTTCACATTCTCATTTATTGGCGCCTCGGACCTTCTGGACCTAAAGTATCCGGATCCTATATTATCCGAGCGAGGTTGATGAATAGAATTAGAAAATGCAGGTTGTCACACTTCTGTAGTGTTTCTCAAGTCCCAGAACGCGACCGCAAAACTATGTTTTAAACGTAAGCCTAAGCATCGGAGGCTAATAATAATCGCATAATAGTGGTACATCAAATGGTGGAGACCACCGGAAGAAGTTTGATCTCCGAAATTTGATAGACTTATCATAAATCTTTCTAGGTTTGACGGTGAGACTTGGTTTTCACGCAACGTAGGCAGACGATTTTCGTCTGCCCCGGTGCTGCTACGAGATCGTCCGACAAACGAATAGCGTAAAGGACACGGCCCTGAGAAGACGACAATATTCGTATGCCGCATTTGAACATCGTGATTTTTTTCCATGAATATTTCACGTGATATAATGAGACTTTTGCCACATCTGTCGACGATGGGTAATATCGCGGATACCATTAATGGCCACTGTTTTCATCAGTAGTTTTTGCTTGCCTTAAGTTTTTATAGGCCCACTCCCACCAATTACTCACGATAACCTCAATAGGTAAAAATACGCAAATCCAATATATCATCCCCGAACCAATTATCTTTAAAATAATATAATTTAACTATTTAAACCCCTTATAAAAGTTTAGTGAGTGTTTAGTGTTCTCTCTTTCATAGCAAGTTTAGTAGACCACCACCTTAATTGGTTAACAAGATATTAATCTTCCCAAAAATTTCCCATAACCCAAAAATTTCGGGGGGGGATATATTCCGATTTCCCCCCTTGGATACGCCCCTGCCCCCCCCAAATAGGTGTTTATTAACACCTCTGACTATGAGATAATTAACACTTTGTTAGACATTTTACTTAAGGGGCCATTCATGAATTACGTAACGCTAAAATCGGCCTTATCAGAAACCCCTCACCCTTTTAACGGACTAGTAACGCTGGCAGTAAACCCCCTCAAAAGTTACGTAACACTGTACTATCACCCCCCCCCCCACAAAAAGTCAAAACTTTGTACTTTGAAAATAATTTGAATTTGTTGGAATAATTTATGGAATTAATTATTAAGGTTTAATAGGCGCTTAACGTTGCGTTGAAGCCCCTCTCTCTCCTTTGTAACGGTACATAATGCTGAAGAAACCCCCCCTCCTCCCGTAAGGGCGTTAAGTATTTATGGACGGTCCCTAATTTAATGATTACATAATTTGTTCATTTTTTAAATAGGACAGGCTAAATGAACTCCAACTTTGTTATGATTGTACGTTTAGTTGAAACTACAGTAATATGGTATAGTCCAAATAAGTATTGAATGCCAGATAGTATTCAAACGGATCAATCACTTACTCGATGGTCTTGGTAATAATAAAATTATTTCAATCCATACACACAGGAAATAAGCGCTAATTTCATAATAAACGTATATTGTATCGTTTTCGTCATAAATAATATTTTCCAAACCCAAATTATGGCGGCAAACATGGCCATCTCTAGTAATAGAGATGGCTACGCGGCAAATCGTGACGCGCTGCCAACCTAACAACTTAAAATGGCTCCTACTATTAATATTGAACAAAAAATTTAAGCTTGAATTAAGTGTACATAAGTAACAATTATATAGAAATAAAAAAGCTTCGTCTTCGAGAATCTTGTATACAACGGCTTTTCCGATATTGGGTCAAAAATGATTTCATATACACAAGAATGAATTTTAGTAAAACCTTGTTTGAAATTTAAAAAAAAATTCGGAGCTCTCGGGGGGGGGGGGGCCATGGCCCCCATGGCCCCCCCCTGGAGCCGCCCCTGTCTTGCACACAAAATTTAGTTCCTCCTTGGTAAATTCGATATCAAGAAATTGGTCAACAACATACGGTTCAGCATATGAAATTGAGCCAGCAAAAATAGGGGGGTTTAATAACTGCTTAAAATACTCGACCCAAACATTGGGCTCGATGTTTGACATGATTTTAGAAATATTTAAAATGACTTGCTAAATCCCAAAATTGTTTACCATTTCTTACTTGTGATAAGCCCGTAATAATACTTTTTTGATAAGCAAGCCTCTTTTGTTTACATAATATATTGTAAAACTTCCTCGACTCGATGTAAGACTTTCTTACCAATTGTGAGTTGGTTTTTCTAAATAGATTCAGGAGTCGGTATTTTCGTTTTCTAGCAGCTAAACAATAAAAATCATACTATGGTTGCTTAAAACACACTTTAACAGAACAACTTACGTTATTAGTCTTACAATAAGCAGCATTCTTAATAGATTCAATTAAGTTTTTTACATACTCCTCATTACTTTCAACTTCATTAAAATTAACTAATTTGCTTTTGAGATTATTAGAACAATAAGTGTCATCCATACTTGACCATCTTAGCCTAGGCAACAATGGATTTACGTTATCATTATTTTGCTTCCACTTATCAGATTCTAGTATAATGCCAATAGGCAAATGGTCTGCACTAGCTTCTTTAAATACTTCAAAATCATTTATATTAACCAAACAATTTTATATTAACCAAAACTAGAGGAGCTGCTGAGGTCGAATTGGCTTCAGCAGGTGGCCGCTGCAAGTAAGCACCCCCGCCACGCTGAAAGCAGTGTATCAAAATTATCGGAAGCGGTTTTAAGAACTATGGGCATATTCCTGACCCTGCGACTGTGCTAGGCGGTAGATGGGTGTCCGAGGAGGTTTGACTGACGTCTGTCGGTCTAGGGCCGTGGAAGACACTCGGAGCGATTGGCAATGCTCCCTTTGACCGGGGAACCATAAAAACCCAACGGAATTTTGATGATTTGGTTTGTTTGATTGTTTTTCTTTTTCAGATCGATCAGAAGAAGCACGAAGATGGCAGCGAAAAATCAGGCGAGCGACAAGAATGTTCTGGGCTCCGGATCGGGGGGTGACCCGTCGCCCTTCGGCCGGAGCTCAAGGTTGAAGAGGACCCCTCCGAATTTCCGGAGGGGCTCCAAAGCTGGAGGATGCAGGGGGAGGGAAGGCACTGGTGGTCGGTGCGCCTCCCCCAGCCCCGTTCAAGTCCCCGGACTCCAGGGCCGACGCCTTGAAGTCGGTGCCCGAAGCTACGGCGGTTGGGCCATCGGCGGAGACGGTGGCCATGGAGACCGGAACCCCGAAGAATGACGGAGATTGGAAGCGGCAGCATCCGAGAAGCCTGTAGGACGAATCACCGCCTCTCGGGCCGAATGACTCGGAGCTGGACATCGTCCGAAGGCAGGTCGACGACTGCGACCTTGCGGAGGAAGAGTCCATCTCGGAGATCGTGGCGGCGCTGGGGCAGATCCGCGATGCGATGGCCATCCAGAAGAACATCAGCAATGGTGTTCGGACGGCCGTCGCGAAGATCGAGGAAGCCGTCAGCGTCTTGAAGGGGACACGGACGGTCCGGCTGAAAGCCCTCCAGGCTGAACGCCGGGTCGTCGAGAGAGTTTTCAAGAAGTCACTGCCCAAAAAGCGGAACAAGACGTCCTTCTCGACGCCGAAGGTGGTGCAGAAGTTTGGGATGGAGAGGTCTACTATGACCTCACCCCAGATGCTCCCCCCTACGCCAAGGGAGGTGAAGAAGACGGAGGAAAAGTCTTCTATGACTTCTCCTCCGAAGAAGAGGAATGGTGGGAAGCCGAAGGGTGCCCAGACGCCTGCAGCTGCGGGTGGGGGCACCAAAGCTTTGGTCCCACAGAAAGCGCCCGATCCCCCGAAACCGGCGGATGATGGCTTCACTCAGGTGAAGTCAAAGCCCGCCCGGAGGAGGGAGAAGAAGAGGCGGGCTGCCACCCAAGAGGCGCCCCCTCGCGGTGCCCCCGCAAGGGCAAATAAGCCGAGGGCGACCGGCTCTGGGGCGAAGATGAGGCACGTCATCATCAAACCGGGGCAAGGTCGCTCCTACGCCGACGTCGTTGGGAAGCTGCGGAGGGACGTCCAACCCGAGCAATTGGGTGTGGAGGTCCGCAGACGCCGCAGGACCAACGACGGCGGCGTGCTCATCGAGCTGGGTTCTGGCCGACGTCAGACCCGATTTGCCAAGTCAGTGAAGTCAGCGCTCAGCGCCGGCGACAAGCTCAAGAGCGTCGCCCCTCGTCTACGTGTGGAGATCATGGATCTCGATTCGTGCTCCACATCGGACAAGGTGAGTGACGTTCTGAAGCGGGAGTTGGGCCACGAGACGGCCGACTTCAAGGTCTTCCTGACCAAACCCAACGCCCGTGAGCAGAGGTTGGCGGTCGTCGATCTCGACGCCTCAAGCGGCCAGAAGTTCCTGCAAAGGGGCAAGGTCAAGGTCGGGTGGGTTGTCTGCCGAGTGCGAACTCAAGTAGAGATCCCACGATGCTTCCGCTGTTTGGAGTACGGCCACACTCGACGAGAGTGCAAAGGTCCGGACCGCAGCGAGGCATGCTGGAAATGTGGTGGTGTCGGGCACAAGTCGTCCGCTTGTAGCCAGGCACCCTTGTGCGAGGCCTGCAAGAAGGCAACCGACGGCCGACCGTCGGATCATGTCCAAGGCTCCGGACCTTCAGAGACCTTTTGGTCTCAAAGAAGACTGACAGGCGCGGACGCTGAGGGTCATCCAGGGAAACCTAAACGGGAGCATCGCGGCAAGCTCCCTGGTGGACCAAATCGTTTGGGAGACGGGGACATCACTCGTCTTCGTGAGCGAGCCTCACAGGGCTAAAGGTCCACTATGGTTCCCTGACCGCACAGGATGGGCTGCGCTGTGGGTGCCCGACCCGCGCGTGGTCCCCATCGAAAGAAGTGGGAACGGCGAAAATTTCGCCTGGATCACGAGCAACGGAGTCACGTTCGTGAGCTGTTATTTTTCCCCGAATGACAGCATTCCACGATTCACGGAGAAGTTGGAGGCCATGGAGGACGCGATCCGAGCGATCGCCGCTCCGTGTCTCCTGGCCGGCGACTTCAACGCCAGAGCGAGAGAATGGGGGATGCCACATACAGACACCCGAGGAAGGTTGCTGTTGGAGATGGCATCCAGGCTGGGGCTGCTGACAATGAACGAGGGGGACACGCCAACCTACCGGAGGCCGGGATTCGGGGAATCGATCCTCGACGTGACCCTGGCATCGGAAGGGCTGGCTTCCCGAATCGTCAGCTGGAGGGTGATGGGTGATTACTCGGGGAGTGATCACGAATACATCACCTTCGAGCTTAAGTGCTAGTTGATTATCTCCCTGTATCCGACAATATAAACGTGGGTTTTATATTCACTTATTTGATTGGGGAACTTGTTTAAAACGTATCTTTAGCGGTAAAACTGGGATTGGGGACACATGACCGTCACTACTTTGGCCAGTTTTTTCTCAGTATTTTGCCCCAACCTCTTCTTAATTCATGATTTAAACAGTATAGATAATAAGATTAAGACCTAAACTTCCAAAATAAAACATTTTTAGCAATAATTATAGTAGGCTACATTATTTTTTTATGAAGGGACAGTGATTGTACCCTTTTCAGATTTTGACCCATATGTTCTTTTGCATTTGAAATTTGCTGAGTATGCAGGTCTGCTGCAACGGGGGTATTTTAATGAAATGACAGGCATCTAAGTAATAAACACTAACATTAATTACGTGTTACATCATATTTGTATGTTAACATTTAAAATTATATGTTAAGATAATTCTGTTAGGATAATATCTGTTAGATATTTAAACAAAATGTATAGCTAGAATAATATTAGAAGGTCTAGTTTAGATCACGCGCGTGTACCGAGACCCTTAGGCTAAATCCTTTTTCACATTTTAATATACAGGCTAGACCTATTTAAGGCTAAACATGGCTAGAGACCTAGACCTACAGTTCGCACATTATATCTCCGGTCTCCGGCTATGGCAGAGTCAGCTGGTTGCAAGGCGCGGGGGGAGAGGGGGTACTTTTCTTAAAACATTGTTCTACTGTACCGCTGTTTGTCAAACGCTGTGTTTACCAAATTCATATGTTTTAAATATCATTTGATACGGTTATCAGCGTAGTAGCAATAGCCGGAGATATTATTCGCGAACTGCACTAGGCCCTACTTTTGTTATTTAAATACCTTTCTATAGTGTTATAAGTCAGTTTGCATAATAATTGTTTATTATTGAATGTCCATTAAGTGGTTAATGCATTAGTGGTTTTGGCCGCATTGATGGTTAGCGTTGTTTTGATTATTTCGATCTATCGCGTTATAAGTTCACTATCGTCGAACAAAGGCGGGGTGAATCCAACGAATTCAGGCCAATGCGAAATTGTACTGATGCGTTCGCATGACTTGTTTTTGTTCTATGTCGTTCTCACAAGGCCTCATGTTGTAAATTGTTGGCCGAACGTTTAGACAAGTCAGTTTCGTCCTTGGGCGACGATAGTGAACTTCCACAATCAAATGTTGGTCTTTGGTCAAAGGCAATTGATGACAGGAACAACAAAATCATTTACATCACCAACCATTACAAAATAAAGAACGTCACGATTTACTCAGAATCTTCGTTTTGTTTGAAATGTTAAAATACCGGTTCGTGAAAAATATAAATGTTTGTATCGCGAAAGTAGCGGAAAAGTAGCGTTAAATTCCGCTACTTGCTACTCAATATAATGGCTCGCTACAGCTACAAGCTACGCATTTGAAAAAGTAGCGGCGCTACGGCTTTCGCTACTAATAAAGTAGCTCGCTACTGTAGCGCGCTACTCCCCAACACTGCTCATTTCCCATGTTATCCTTTTGGAGTATATATAAGTTTGCTTATTAATGGACATACATGATATGAATCTGAATCATTTATATACACATTTGAAATTCGCTGAGTATGCAGGTCTACTGAAACGGGGAGATCTTATTATAAGAATTCACATTGTCATGTCCAGCTTATGTTTTCATCTCAGTAAAAACTGGCCAAGTTTTTTAATTTAATATTTAATAACTCAAAACAATAAATTCAAGGAATTTAAATTGAGTTAAAATAGGATAAAATTATACCTTTCAAAGATCTGATTATTTAATAGTCAGTATAAGCAGTTCTTATAAAAAACAATTTCAATATAATGTTATACATTTACTATAGCTGTAAACAGGTATTTACTATTGTTGAATTTATATGGAATATGCAAAGGTGTATAAACTGAATATTCCAATGTTTTTGTTATTAAAAATTAAGAAAAAGAACACTAAAAATCATAAAGAAACAAACTGGAACTAGGCAATAGAATAGTTATATAACCGACAATAACTGATGTAATGAAGAAGAATACATGCGGATCACAGCTATTCCTACATTTCTTGATGTAAAAAACATAGTTTAAAAAAGATACTTGCGACCTCAACTTTTAGAATCCATAATACAAGCTATGCTAAACACATCATACCTTTAGATTTCGCATTCTTTTGCAAATTTCGACAACTTGACGTGTGCCAAGAACGTTGATTTCCATTGTAGTTTTCAGGCTGGCTTCAAAATCCAGGGTGGCCGCACAGTGAAACACATAATTAACATTCGAAATGACAGTTTGCAAGTCACTTTCATTCAGACCCAGATCATTTTCATCGATGCTACCTTCAATTGGAATTACTTTCCTCAGTGCTGAACTTGAGTTAGACTGCTTGATTGTTTCAAAAAGCTGTTGGGAAAAAACAATATATAAAATTGATTTTTTACTCTCTCTACAAAAAACATGGATTTTCTTTTACATATTGCTTTATTTGTTTTTTCCTGTACGCAAAGACAGTAAAGATTTTCAGTATCTTAATATTGTAAAGATATGAACATAAATACGAATAACAATAACTGTTTCCTGGAAATTTTTTAGATGTTCATCGCTCTTTCTGATGCAACAGGGGACAACTTATCAACAAGTGTTTCATATAAAAATATAAAAAATTGTTTGACAGTCTAAAATGGCCTTACGTGTAGTGTATCAGCGTATATAATGCATGAGATATTTAAATCAATAATAATATTTCTTTCATAATAATAATATTTCTTCACTTCCATAAGAATACAAATTCACAAAAACATTATATACATTATAGAATTGAAAAAGTCCCACATAGGAAAACCTGTGTGTAGGACTGAGTTCTTATTTAAAATAATGTTCGAAAAATCCCCCACTTCACACAACATAACACACACTTCTTATAGTAGGGTAACTTAACTAAACAAGTCATCCTTAGCTAACAACTGTCTACAAAAAGGTAAACGTCAGGTCTGAGAGGATAAAAAAGTCCTTGCTTAAATATAGTATATGTCTCCCATCAAAACAAAACTTGAAAACATTGTTATTCCTCTAATGTTGTATGTAAACAATTTCAAAAAAAAGTTTGATCCAAACAAATACTGCCTCTAACAGAAACAAAACATAAAAAATTACTTTTCATTATACCGCTGCAAAAACGGCTGTTTTCATTACATGTTTTGCAGGCCTAAAGAAGCTTTATTTCACCCTAGGGAGAAAAAGAATCAGCTGATGTCCTCGACATCAGCTGTTTGTTTATGATGTACTAAAACTGCAAACGTGTGTGTGCCAGCGTTGATGGCGAGCTGTCGATTGAATCGATAATATTGATTATCAATTGTAATTCATTGTTGCATTGTTGTCAGTTTAATCAATTTGTGAAACTCGCTCATTTCACCAATCGATAGTTCAATGCGTTCGATACATCAATAGTTGTTCATTGTTGTCAGTCTAATCTGACAAAAATGAAAGAGACAATCAGTTGATTGTATTTAATAGCAAGAACAAGATGAAAGCCGCTCTGGGAGATAAAGGTAAACAAGTTGTAACATTTGGGTTTTCTTAGATAGTTAGCGTGTTATATTGAGCGGTATAACGAAAAATATAGTTCATCACAAGGGCCTAAAGTTGCTTTTCGCTACTCGGTCATTTCTAGGTGGGGATCAGATGCTGCTCTCTGGTGAGTTCCTTGTATACGATTTAGTAAAAGACATTAGGAGAACATTTCCTTAGGATTTTTTGCGTATAAATTTTGTGTTTTCCACTAGTAATAACTCATTCATTCATCAATACTTGTGACAGTTTGTGAGCTTTTTGGTTTATTTGTTTATATATTTATTTGTGATTGCAATCATGCATAGACTGCCGAACCAACTTACCTATTATTGGGTAGGTAAATAGCTTTTAGACTCAAGCAGGATTAAGCATATTTTAATTCCTGAAAATGCTTTAAAAATATTCCCGTGAGCTTATAAAGTTTCTAAGTTTACCTGGCAGAAGAATTTAAACAGATAAACTAAATTTCAATAGACCGATAAAGATGTAGATACTAAACAGTGGATAAGCAAGACCAGCTGTTCCAAATTATTTTATTTTTGAAGCTCAAAATATTAATTTTATCGACAATAGATAATACCTTAGTTTCAAGAATTAAAAACATTAACATGTGTTGATACTTTAAAACAACACAGGTATTAAAACAGCTGTTGTTTGGAGCACACCAGAGCACAGCTCCGGTACTTTTTAGGACACCGGAGCACACCGCAGCGCAGCCCCGGAAGTACATAAGTCACCGGTGTGGGTCCGGACCTTTTTTCTGGCCATGTCATTTGTAATACTGTTTATAAAACGATTTTTGTAAAAGTTTATAACTTTTACAATTAGAAATACCTATATCAACCTTACAACTCTATTTTTTTTCACATAGAAGCACGGAATAGACGGTAGTTTTTTTAACCTCTATTTTGAATACTGATCACTTAACAAACTTGAGATCAGCTTTAGCTGGTGATTATTGGAGTTCACTATCGTCGATCAAGGGTGAATCCAATCCAGGGCAGTACGAGTACTTAATGGATGTGTTTGGCATTTCTCTTTTCTACGTCGTTCTTATAAGGCCTCATGCGGCAAATAGTTTGTCAAATGTTTGGACAAGTCAGATGCACCCTTGATCGACGATAGTAAATTCCCACCATGGGTCGTGAGTGGCGCTAAAGCTCGTAGCGCTGGAGATCACAACCTACAAGATTACTATGGTGCAAGAGCACTCTAGCCACGGCAGGGCAAACCTTAGCTAGAGTGTAAGTGTCCACGGCCTTAAAATATACTTGCCGGGACTTGCACTCGCTCTATTTCTGCGAATGTACTTTTCATTGGCGCAGTATAGTATTGTATGGACTCACCACCGTCTTAAGCAATCCTTTGTTTAATTTAATCTATTGGACAGCTGTTTCGCCCTTTTGTCCTAAGGGTATCATAGCAAAATCTTGAGGTTAAAACATTGCAAACCAATGGTTTTTGTCGATATAACTAATAAAATAAAACAAAGCCGAAGACACTACTGACATTTTCACAAACACTAACTTTAAGGGACATATATTTGTTGGGCTCCTAACCTAAACCTAACCTCACTTCTAGACATCTGACTGCGGTCAGCAAAACTGGCTGACTCAAGTTTGACAGCTTAGCCACAGCCTTCTAGATCAAACGCCATCATTGCCACTCCGCACTAGTCTGTCATAAATGGCATTCTCTGTGAAATTTGTTTGATTATTTATGAGCTGTTGAGGTTGGGTTTTATGGGCGCGGTATATTTCCACTTCTTCCAAACGATCTAGCCTCTGTGACTTTCTGCAATTGTGGAGGACCTCGAGACTTTCATTCAGACTTTGATACTCATGGCCTAGATCACGTATGTGAGCGGCGAAGTTGGACTTTGGTGCAATGGACTGTAAACTGCTTACGGCTCTAACATGCTCCTTGTACCTGGCGGCGAAACTTCGCCCGGAAAAAATGTCAGAGTAAAAAGTTCTTAAAATTAAGCGTAAAATCCAAAAATGCCGTAAAATACAGGGTGTTCCATAAGAAAAATCAAAGTTGTCCGCCATATTGGAAAATGGCGGCCATTTAGGAGAAAATGGAATTCATATTTTTAAATGTCTTAAAAAAGTAGGTGAAGTCCCCCATTAAAGTTTTCTCTAAATCCAATAGTTTCTGAAATATACCAATGGTGGCACACTTAAGTTGGACACCCTGGATATTGTGACAGTCCACAAGCTGAGCTGTCAAACTTGAGTCGGCCGGTTTTGCTGACCGCGGTCAGATGTCTAGAAGTGAGGTTAGGTTTAGGTTAGGCTCGAGCCCAACAAATATATGTCCTTTAAAGTTAATGTTTGTGAAAATGTCAGTTGTGTCTTCGACTTTGTTTTATTTTATTAGTTATATCGACAAAAACCATTGGTTTGCAATGTTTTAACCTCAAGATTTTGCTGATGATGCCCTCAGGACAAAAGGGCGAAAGATAGGGACCAAGATAACTTTTCGTTTTGGGATACCCAGATACAAAAAACACCATTAAAAAAACTTAGTTATATATGTGTAAAAGACAATGTTAAAAATAGACAGAAAACTTACTTTGTTGGACATAATTTCTTGATAACGTTCCTCCTTGCTCTTCCCCCGCTTGGGTCGGATGAGGACATATATCGCGGCCAGGTCAGGTACACATCTGATGAGTTTTTCAACAAGAGCAAGTCCAACGAACCCTGTCACTCCAGTGACCAGAACAGAACTTCCTGCCATGTAGTCACTTATTTTCGGCAATGTGGGAAAGTCCTCTGCAATATTGTTGGATTATTAAATGAAATGAATGAAATGAAATATTCTTTACTGTCATAAGAATATAATAAATCATTGACAACGTCATACGTACCAGCATAAGAGCTAGGTCACACCATTATAAAATAACTTAGGCTATATAAAAATTCATAGGGAAAAATGGCAGACCAAAATAGCTATATATAAACAAGGTACCATATGGCATCAGTTCTGGAATAGACAAACCATAAAATAAAAACTGAAAATCTATATTTTTTGCATTAAAAAAATCATCCAAACTGTAAAAGGGATTGTCCCATGAATAAAACTGGTTTTTAAATATATTAAAAGGATACAAACTAATTTTTCTTTCTAGGAAATTATATATCCTTAAAGAAATTATAATATGGCTATTGTGAGTTTTGGTTAGTCAAGAAAAATTTATTACTGATTGATTTTTGAAACGTGTAGATTAATAAAAAGTGGTTTACAGTGTTCCCTGTCATTACATTTTTTAAGGGCTCTAACTACCTTTTTTTGAAGTTTAAGTATTTCCTTGATCCTAGTACAGTTACCAAATAGAATTAACCCATACCTAAATATAGATTGAAAGTAAGCAAAATATGCAGTCCTTAAATAGTTATCAGGAACTGCATCAGTTAATTTATTCAAAAGATAAACTACTTGAGAAAGTCTCTTTTTCAGATAATCAATGTGAGCGTTCCATGTTAACTTTTGATCAATGTAAATATCCAAAAATTTTACTTCATCCTCAAACTGATTTTGGAGGGAATTTGTTGAGTTACGTTTAAGAGTGAATAGGATATTCACTCTTAAAAGGAAGCCATTAGAGTTAAACCAGTTTGAAGCTGTTTTTAGTGTTTCATTGGCCAATAGTTCAAGGTTTTTTTATGTCATTACTCTTTGTGAAAAAGTTGTGTCGTCAGCGTATAGAATAGTTTTGGAGTTTATTATTGAAGATGGCAGGTCATTGATATATACAAGGAAAAGGAGGGGTCCCAAAACAGAGCCTTGTGGAACCCCCCCATTCCACATTAGCTTCACCAGACCATTTGCCGTTCACATGTACAATTTGCCTACGATTGAAGGGGTCCCCAGTAAAACGTTCTAAACGACAAAAACCTAGTTTTGAGTAATCAAGGGTTGAAAGTTAAATTCTAAAATTACGGTTTTTTTTTAGGTTAGAACTTATAACCATGTATAATCTTTTAACACCCTATTTATAACATCATAATGTAGCATTATACTGAATTTGTACTTGCCATCAAGCATTTAAAAACATTTTACGTGTTTTTTTAGGGGTTATAACGTTCTAAATGACTGGCGCTTGGAATGTTTTCTGACGGACTGCTCTTCTACTTTGGAAGAAAACATTAGGGAGAGTAGGAATACCAACAGAAACAAAAATGAAACTGAATATAAAACAATTTTATTGATGTAAAAGTACAAAAACGTAATGTTGTTAATAAATCGTGATACGTCATTTTGCTAAAAGTTATCCACATGTGGTGCTTAAAACGTTATTCTACCCACCTCTTTTGGGGGCAATTTCCTGGCCTTGGCTTCTTATTTTTTTAAATATAGGGTAATCCAACTTTTCTATATTCAATCCTGGTCTTATCCTTCCACTTTCCAATATTTACTTCACGGCTTTTATTTTTATTTACGCGATTTTGGTCCTTGGGTGACAGCGCAACGACCGGCGGGGATTCTATCTTTCGGCGAATAGAACATTATTCCCCAGAAAGTCCGTGCAGTCTTGCGAAGCGTCTTTTTTGACAGACGAAATCAGGGCTACCAACTCAAATATCTTCAAAACTAAATATACCACAGTGTAGCTCATATCCTGGAGAACCTTTTCCACTGAATATCTCCGATTTTGAAATTTTGTCGCTTAGAACGTTTTACGGGGGACCCCTTCGATTGTTTAAATAAGATTCGAAAAATTTCAATGAAGTTCTGGTTACTCTGTGCCATAATATTTCAATTTTATCATGAGAATTTTGCCATCAACACAATCAAAAGCTTTGCTTATGTCGCACAAAGTAGCCTGAGCAAAAGACTTTTCCTCAAAGGATGAGTGTATCTGTCTAATTAATTCATCCAGACCATCTATGGTTGATTTTTTTTTCTAAAACCAAATTGTGAGGTATTTAAGAGGTTATTGTTTTCAAGAAAGGAATAAATTTGGTTGTAAACTAGAATTTCTATTAGTTTTCCTAAAACGGGAATTACAGCAGACGCCCTCTAATTCGGCCACCTCGGGACCGGACCACCGGCCGGACTACAAAATGGCCGGACTATCCGGATGTACTAACAAAATGTAAAATAACCCTATTAAATTCATTACCTGTGCTTAAAAATCAACCAAACACGTTATTTATACATATTTACAGTGCTTAATTACCAAAGAAAATATTTTGACGTCTCTTATGTTGAACTGTCGTATTGCGTCTATCGTAGATAGGTATGTTTTTACAGATAAAGTACTGAGGATCAGTGTTTCCACTTTAAGGGATTTTATCCCTTTTTAGGAATAAATCAGGCTCTTGAGGGATAAGAGCGGGATTGAGGGATTTCTAGGGATACTTAAGGAAATAAATAAAATAAAATAACTGAATAGACGGAACATGATTTATTCTTAGCCCCGCCACCATAAGTTATTTATTTGCAATGTTTCATAATGGTGTTCTCAAATTGTTTAAGTAATTTTACACAAAAATGTCATCACACTACTTTCGAGTTTTGCAGTGTTCCTGGCCATATCTGTGGTAACTCAATCAATCAATCAATCAATCAAAATTTCTTTATTCATCATCTGTACATCATTGGTACATTGAATAGTGTCAATTTTACATATATACATAACTTACATTACAAATTATTGCAATATAACATTAAGATATGTACGGAAATCAAAACATAAGCTAAAAAAAAAACAACCTTTGGTTAAAATTAAATACAATAAAACAATCCTCTGTACTAGTCAACTATCTAACTAACCAGCACCTTCATAAAATTCCTCAAGAGAGTAAATGGCCTTTTCAGTCAGAAATATTTGTAATTTATTTTTAAATGTATTTAAATTGTTATCATTTTTAATATAACCTGGTACGTATTTCAAAAATTTGGATCCATTGTAGGTTGTTTTCTTTTCAAAAAATGTCAAACGATGCTGATCAGTGCGGATTTCATTCCCACTTCTTGTGTTGTAAGAGTGTGTTTGATTGTTTAATTTTACTTTTTGGGGATTAGTTTTTACATGAATTATTGAATCATAAATAAACTGTCCATAAACTGTTAGAATCTTTAGGCCTTTGAAGTGTTCTTTAACTGATTCTTCTTTTTTCAATTTTAAAATTTTCCTGATAGCTTTTTTTTGGCTTTTGAGAATCATATCTAAAGATGTTTTGTTTGCTGAACCGTAGACACAGATACCGAAAGCTATGTGAGAATGAATGAAAGAAAAATAAATTATCCTTAACGTTGCAGTATCACACAGCCCTGACATTTTTGAAAGAGCATATATACCTGAATTGATTTTGTTTAGTACCCCTTGAATGTGTTGATCCCAACTCAAGGTTCCATCAATCTTCAATCCAAGAAAATTAGTTGTATATTTTCTTTCAACAATTTGACCTTCACATACCAACTGAGGGTAGTGCGTGATTTTATTTTGAGGTGTTCTAAAATAGACAAAATTTGTTTTATTGATGTTCAACTTAAGGTTCAATTGGTTAAAATAGTTTTCAATGTTTTCCAACTCAGCATTAGAAAAAAGTTCAATTTGTTCTATGTTTTTCCCAGTTATTTTTAAATTTGAGTCATCAGCATACAGACAGAGACTACTTTGGAGTTTATTTGTCAATGCTGATTCAATATTTTTCAAATAGCAAATAAATAAGAGGGGACCTAATATAGAGCCTTGCGGAACTCCATACTTTACTGCCTGAAAATCAGATAAAATTTTATAAACTCTATTCTTTTGTGAAATATGAGTGATTTCCACACATTGAAATCTATTTTGTAAATAAGAACTGAACCATTCCAATGATTTATTAGCGATTCCCAGTGATTGTAGTTTTGCAATTAAAGTTGAATGTTTTACACTATCAAAGGCCTTTGATATATCCATAAAAATGCCCAAGGTGTGTTCCCCTTTATCTACTGATTCAATTATAGTGCTAACAAATTCTACTGCTGCTGTTGTCACAGACCGGTTACTTCGAAAGCCGTGTTGGATATCATCTAGGAGTTTATTGTTATCTAGATATTCCGTCAACTGATTACATACAATTTTTTCGAAAACTTTGGATATATTTGACAGCAGTGAGATAGGTCGATAATTAATTATATTTTCTTTATCACCCTTTTTTTAAAAATTGGGACAACTTTTGAGATTTTTAATTTATTTGGAAATATTCCTGATACGAATGAAGAGTTGATAAGATGAGTTAGAACTGGGCAAAGGTATTGTTTTGAATTTTTCAACACAGAAGTAGGAAATTCATCCAGCCCACTTGAAAATTTATTTTTTAGAGAGTCTATGACACGACTCACCTCCACTTCCTGAACAGGCCTCAAATGAAAGTGTGGTTTTATTACGCCAGAGATTATGTCATCTCTACTTGTTTTATGTGGTACACTATCATTAGATCTGTCTATATCCTGTACAATGCTAACAAAATAATTATTAAATAGATTACTAACTATTTTAGGGTCAGTTTGATGCCTGTCTTTATACTTAATTACCAGATTTTCTATCTCTTCCATTCTTTTATTACCTACCTCGGAATTTATTATTTTCCATACAGTTTTTGGAATATTGGATGATTTTTTAATCTTGTTTTCAAGAGCTATTTTCTTTGCATTTTTAACATTTTGGTTGTATCTTAATAGCCGATATTTATAGCTGATTTTATTTACTATTGATTTGGAATTTTTCATATCTTTTTTGCTTCTTATTACATTTTTTTTCTCATCTTTTAATTTTTGTGTCACCCAACTATGCCTAATTTTATTCTTTTTTACTAATTTTTTCGGAAATGCCAAATCAAAATAAAACTTAAGTATACCAAAAAATGTATCATATTTATCCTGAACTTGGGCAAAATAAACATCAAGCCAAGATTCATGTTTAATGAGTTGATTAAATGAGATAAAATTTGCCTCAGAAAAATTACGGCATTCTTGAAAAGTGAACTTATTAGATTTTGGAAGTTTAGCTGTGCAGGCAAATTCCAACACTTGACCATCATGGTCTGAAAGAAGAGTGACAACACCAGCAACTGACATAGATTTAACATGTAATTTCTTAACTAATATATTATCTATTGCTGATTCTGTTTCAAAACACACTCTGGTTGGAAAATTGATTAGATACTTCATAGCATGATTTTCTAGCATATTTTCTAACATTAACTTATTATTTTTATCCTGGTTTGTGCTTGCTAAAACATTGATGTTCAGATCTCCTGCCCAAATAATGAACTTGTATTTTTTGTCTAAGTAATCTATAAGAGCACCTAATCTATCCAAAAATAAATCAACAGAGGAAGATGGGGACCTATACATTCCTACAATAACAAATTTAAAATTTTGTATATTATAAACAGCGGCACAGAATTCAAATTGTTTTTCCTCCTGCAAATCATTTAACAAGTGCTGAGGGAAAACCACCGGCTGACCCTTCAGCCCACTTTTACTCAGGATCATGACACCTCCATTTTTAAATTTTGTTCTGCAAAAGAATGAATCAACAGTATAGTTTACAATATTTAGTCTATCTAGCTCGCTCTCCTTCATGTCTAGTTCGGATAAAACAATAATATGAGGTTGCAATTCTTCTAATGTTATTTGCAAAGGATCAATTCCATTTTTTAAGTTCCTGATGTTTTGATGGAATAATTTTAGTTTTGTTGTGTCTTTAGCCTTACACATCATGTTATCATTTCCGAGCTCTGGAGCAAGTGGTTTAAAGGATCAGCCAGTAACTCAATATTTAGAGAACTATTTTGACTATTAGAAAAATAACTACTATTATTTTCACAAATATTGTTGACCACTTCACTTTCACTGCTCTGCTTTTCTACTTCACTCACATCACTTTCTTCAATATCAGAAGATGGAGGAAGACCCTGTGCATGTTGCTGTTTTGCATATGTAGTTGGCTCGATCCCCCTTTGCTCATTTTGGGTGTTTTCTTCAGCATCTGATTGAATGCCATGAAGATCCAGCTCCTCAATTAGCATGCATTGACTTCCAGTGGAATCATCCTTTTGTTCAGCATCAGGAGATGGTTTTTCTAGGGTCAGAGAGGGTTTGTCCACATTTTCCGAACTTGAACTCTTGAGGCTTGAACTTTGTTGGTCCAGAGAGTTAAGGTAGGTAGGCGTTGGAAGAGTTGGAAAGTCGACCATTGAATTTATTAATGGTACTGGTGTCTGCTGGCTATATTGATCAGTGATTGCCCTTTGTAGTCGGTTTACCAGTTCCAGATGATCCAACCCATTGTTAAGAATTCTTTTTGAGTTTTCCTTGATAGTGACTATCTTAACAAAAGCCCCAGTTATCTGTTGGAATTTTTTCAGATTGTTAATAAAGTGTTCCGGGGAGACTTTGTCCCGGATGCAGCCCATGGGTGAGCATATAAGTTGGCAGAACTGCTTTTGTTTGAAGTCTTCTATTAGGCTCCTGAAGGCCAGATCATAGTCTGTTAAGGTTGGTTTGAGATTAAACTTGGATTTTGTTACTAAACCGTATACACCTGGTCCATTTTCAGTTTGCTGATAGGATAGGTGGCTATCTACAAGATCTGAGAGTACAGGCCTACCATAGTAATTTCTAAAACTGACCGCCACACCGGCACTCATGTTTCTGTCATTGTCAAAATCCGCAGATATACAATGAGCGAAGGCTGTACGTTTGTCACTAGAGTGATATTTGAAGATTTCCATCATATTGTGATTAATTATTTTTATTTTGCTTGCTTTATCATTGTTTTCTATTCCATGCAACTTTTTTTTATTCGTCTTCTGTGGGTTTTCATGACATTTTTCCTCCATTAATATCCTTTTCAATGTCTTAAGTAACTCTTTGGCAAATTTATTTTTCCCTCTTGCATTGAAATGTAAACCATGCAAGGTGTAATTAGATCTGTCAAAGTTATTGATATCTAAAAGGTGAACATTTTTGCATCGGGCAGCTAATTCTTCAATGTAGTGATTTATTTTAAATATTTCTAGATGAATGTATTGGTTCCACTCAACATCAAATCTGTGTGGTATGGTTGATATTATTATTGTTTTGTTTTTCTGTATTGCATTTAGTTTTGGCTCTAACTCCATGTACAATCTATCTATATTTCCATCTAGGGAGTCATTAGAGCCACCAAGTACTACCACACAATTATTTCTTGCTTGAGCCGCCGTGTCCAGCACTTGGAGCAGTCCTGCGTTTGGCATAACCATACTCTCCAATGCTCTTACATTCCCATCACTCATCAAGTTCACTTTCTCGGAAATTCCTCTTCCTTGGCTGTCAGATATTATTGACAGTTTTTTTTACTACTCCATTTACTCTCGATGGGTTCTTAGCTATGTAGTGCTTTCTTCTACGAGGGTTCGCCAACTTGTTAGGAAGAGCGTTGGCATTAATGATAGGTTCTTTTGTAACTGCATGTAAAATCAGTGAAGAGTTACTAGTAGAGGCACAACCAATAGGATTTTTGTCATTGTTTTCTAGAGCAGCAAACTTGTTTCGACATGGGATCGGGTTGTCAAAATGAGCAATATGCCGTTTTGGAGCCCCATCCTTTACAAAAGTCCAATCACCATCAGTTTGTTTTAAGTTTTGTTGCTGATTGTTTGGTTGAGAGGGGAGTGAGTCATTGTTCACAGGATGATCAGAGGAAATCTTTGTGGGGTCAGCTTTCTCATTTGTTTTAATCCTTCCCTCGTGGAACCATTCTTCAAAAGATGACAGTTGTGGGAGGCAGAAATAGTTCAAAATGTATTTTGCATTTACAAGCACATTAAGCCCGCATTCGTAGGTGTTACGTTGTTGTGTGCAGGGCATTTCAACAATCGACTGAATTCCAAGGTTTGAAGATACAACTGTTGCAGATTTTTTATTACAAATACCCAACGAGTCAAAATGGTATGATTTCTTTGAAGCACGGTCACAAAGCAAGAGACTCCAATGAGAACCGCTGCCCACTTTACATGGATCCAGAGAGTTATTTATACAGCAGAATATATATTTACATTGATCAGTATTCAGGAAGTGAAAATCTTCCTGGGCTGTGTTGGGGGTTCTGAATTTAAGCAGGTGAGTTTCAGGAGGACCAAGAAAAATTATGTCGTTTCGAGTCTTGGAGGCACTCTCAGCCATGGAGCTAAAATAAGCCGAAAGGACACAGTCATCGACCCACTTATCCTGGCGCCAAGACTTTTCCTTGTTCATTAACATTGTAACATTGTTGTGACTTGAAATCAACTTGTCATTCAAGTCAGACACACTTGTTTGAAGCTTGTTTTTTTCTAATTCCAGTATCTGCTTGGCTTCATGTTCAGCTTGCAATTTTGCCTGCAAAGACGAGACATTATCTTTGGTTCCTTTAATCTGGCTCTCAAGATCTAAGATTTTATGCTCCAAAATATCTATATTGGATTTAAGGAGGTGATTTTCCTTATCTGCATAGTCTTGCAGTTTGACGGATTCATTGTTTGCTTGTATATCTGGAAGTTGACTTAAAATGGGTTGTGAATCATCTCCAGTTGTGAGACTCTTTTGAACAGAATAATCAAACATTTGAAGACTGTATTTGGGAACTGGGAAAATTTCTTTAGTAAATTCCATAAGGCGAGTGTCTGATTCGATAGAATGATCGAGCACACATTTTAGTTGCTCTTCGAGGGTAACATTATGGTCCTTGAGCCGTCTATTTTCTTCCTCAAGTTCCGTTAATGTGGGAGTCGTAAGTTCTTTTGAGTAAGAAGAGTTATAAGAGATCTCCAATAGGGAATCAGATGTGGGACTACCAATATGTGGAGTTGATGCCTCAAAAGAGTCATTCACTTCATCTGATAACGACTGAGAGGGTTTTTTTTGTTTTGGCAGCCTTGGAGATAGCAAAGACCTCATGGTAACAGGGTGAGGCCCAGAGTGTTTTAAATTTGTTCCAGTTATAATAGTCTTGTTTGAATCAGTTTTAACTGCTGCATTACAGTTCCTTCCAAGACATCGCCACGTTATTTCTCCACTTTTGGCCACATAATTCTGCCTGTATTTATAGTTGTTATATATTATATTGGGTTTCCCATTTTTATTGTGCTCGATTTGAAATTCCATAACAAATGCAAGGTTATTTTCACTCTGATGAATATTTTCTACTTAAAGTTATTGCATCTGTACCCTGTTATAGAATTTTTTTTTTTAACACTAAATAGTACAAAAATAGGTAAATTGTCAAATTTATTCATTTTACTCAGAGGTTAAACTAATGAGTTTACAAATATTTACCAGCCATGCAATGTTTGTAAATAAAGTGAACCTTTATAATCAAATAATTTGTTAAATAGATAAGAAAATCTGGATTACTGGTTTTAACTGCTGCTTTGGTGACCAGGTCTACCCTCGTTATCAGCTAGGGTCAAACTTCAAGTAGCCAAATACTTGTCAATCCAACAGTTTGCTGTGACGTCACTCCCAGCTGGATTGCTTGCAGGCTTGTCCTTGTTACTCCAGCGTATTAATTTAATTAACCAAACAAATCACAGTTGGTGATTAAAGTAGTACAGCCTTCATTGTTAGATATTTATTTGATTTTAAGAGCTACTTAAAAATGTTAAGTTTCAAAAGTTCAAAAATTTTGTTTTATTCACTCATTGGTGTGACAGTTAAAACAGTTTATGTTATTTCCATGTGTTTTCAAGCAACTTCTAGTGAGTATTTTTTTAAAACTAATTATTATATTATTACTTCGATATAAACCAAAATTTAGTCTTTCAGTAACTTTAAACTTGAAAATTATACTGATTTACTCACAAATCACATTAATAATTGGCACTTAATCACTAAAAATTGACTTAAATCAGAGCTGTTAAATTTTGTTCATGTTCACTTTACTCCATTTGCCAATTCAACAGGATCACTTGTGTTTGAATTTAAATTTTTAATCTTATCGTCCCTATTTTCAAGAACAAAACATTTTAACACTCGCTTCCCTTTTTATATGTTGCAATCAGCTTGTTTTATTCACACTAAAGTCAAAATTTCAGCTACGAATGAATACACACTATTACAACACAATAAATACAAAATGACAAAATTGTATGGATTCATTACTGAGGGATAAGAGTTTATAACTCAGGGATAAAAAGGGATTTTTCGGGCGCGCTATGTTGAGGGATAACAAGGAATTTTTGGGCACTCATGCAGGGATTTTATATTTTACTCAGTGGAAACACTGCTGAGGATATGAAGTGAGCAGAAAAACTCATTATGTACTGTAAAAACACATTAGAAATGTATTTGATCTAATTAATTTACAAGTATAACTTGAATCATAACCTATAGACTACTAATTAAAAGAAACCTGTTATTTTCTTTTGTTATGCAAACGAAATCCCGGATCAAATCTTACTGTACAGTCCTTATATTGAAATGATAACAACGTTTGTTAGTTGAGGTTAAGTGTGTCCATCAATTAATTATTACAAGCTTGCCCGTAAACTAAATTGACATAAATAGTTTACTTCTACGGCCGGAAACTAAAAATTCAGGATAAATCCTGTCTAATGTCATTCCCTACCGCGGTGCAGCGTATGACGGATGAGTCTCCATCCTAGGACCGGCCGGACCATTCGGCGGCCGATCCAACCGAAGCCGAACTAGAGGGCGTCTACTGTACAGATATTGGGTGGTAGCTCTGAGGTTGATCTTTGGGACCACTTTTATAGATAGGACAAACACGCAATATTTTAAGTTGGTCTGGGAAAAAACCATCTTGCAGAAGGTGATTTACACAAACTGCTAACGACTCAGTAGATTGTAAAATATATCATAGTTAATAATTGAAAATTATGTTCTGTCAGATGTATTTTTAAGTTATGATTTTACCAAATCACTGATAACTATAGACAATGGAGATAGTTTGATCTAGGTGATAGGCCAAGAAGTTAGCTAACTAATAGGTAAGAAACTATTTGTACTGTAATGTTCCTTGTTTATCTATATTATACGCCAATGATACATCTTTGATATGCTCTGATCCTAATTTTGAAAAGTCCAAAGTATAATGTCAGAAGCCTTAATCTATGCTAAAAGGTGGTTTGAACTGAATAATTTAAGGATAAATGAAAACAAAACTTAAATGATAACTTCTCTCTTAAGGAGTACAACTCATTTGAAAGTAGTTAGTGTGGTAAAACTATTAGGATTTACCTTAGATAGTCATTTAAGTTGGGAATCTCGTATCATTCACTTGTGTAGGAAACTTGACTATATTATTTTTATAGGTGCTTAGAAAACTGGTCTCTAGTTAGCCTAGACACACTGATGGCTGTTGATGGTTTATTATAGTCTTTTTCATTCACTAATTAGTTATGGAAATCACCTACGGGGGAACTCTGGTCATATCTACAAAAAATTTATTTGGCAGAAAAGGGCTATTAGTCATGGATGATCTAACCAGTTGACAGCCACGTAAAACTAGCTTTCAAAATTTAATCATCATTAGTGTTCCTTAATTGTCTATTTTTAGCAATTTAATTAATTTACATCAAAATTTAGATTATTTTACTTGTCAAAATGTAGGCCATGACCATTTAACTAGATACAACCTTATCATACCTCATGATAGGCTAGCCAAAACATTACTAATCATGTATACCAGCCAGGGGTGCCTACAGGGGGGGATTATTATGACGCCAATGGCATCATAGAATTTTTGGGGGGGATTTTTTTTGTTTGGTTTACTGTACAGGTAAAACGTACTGCTTCTAATTTTACCAATAAATCGTCAAAAATAAATTAATTGCTACACTATTTAAATTTGTATAGAAATTAAAATTTTTATTTTCAATGTACGAAATAGGGATATACAACATGGACATGCCCGCACGGCACGACTGTTCAGTGTATACCGTCAGCGTTCCTGTACACTTGTTTCTTCCGTGGCGGCCGCGGCACGTAAGCAGCTGCACTAGCTCAGTCCACGAGACTCTCTCCAACCGGACACAAACAAATTAATTCTTTCAACCTGTCCTGTTTCCTATCGATAAATTACTCAACTACTTCTAGGGGAAAATACAAATTTGCTTTGGTATACTTGAAAAAATAAAATTGATAATTCCCCCCAATATAGCTTTGACGATTTAAAACTTATTTTGAGGAGGGAGGGTCCATTGAAATGTATACAGTAATTACTTTGTACTGGGGAAATGTAAAAGTGGCAACACAACAAAATCTTCATTCAGTCATCTTATAGCAAAATGAACAATTCCCTCCCAATACAGAATTGACGTTTTAAGGATTATTTTTAGGGGGGAAGGTTGCGTTGAAATGGACAGTTACTTTTCAGCGGGGAAATTTAAAACTGGTAACACAACAAAGTCTTCAATCGGTCACCTAAGAGCAACATTAATGATCCCCGCTCGATATAACTTTGACGTTATAAAGATTATTTTTGGGTGTGATGGGTATGTTTAAATGAACAGGTCCTTCCTAGGAAGGAAATGAAAAATGGTAATACAACTAAAACTTCAATCAGTCAACTAATAGCAAAACGAATTATCCCCCCTTCCATATAGCCTTGTCGTTTCACAGGTCATTTCTAGAGGGGGACTTTGAAAATAACTATCACATTTTAGAGTGGAAAAGTAAAAATGGTGATAAAGCAAAATTTTAATGGGTCATCCATTAGCAAAATTAATTATTCCCCCCAATATCGCGTTGACGTTTTAAAGATTATTTCTAGGAGCAAAGGGGTCGTTAAAAAGTTTTTAAATATTTAGGAGCAGGGGATTGTAAAAATTGTACAACTTCAATTTAAAAATGCAGTAATAACAGCTTCATGACAGAATGGCATACTTTCGTCAAAAAAGGATGAAATAATTCTTAATTTATTTCACTAAATTATCGACCAGCTACGTAATGTGGAATGAACTCACAAAAATTCAGAATTTTAGTGCTTTTCATAAGTGGGAAAAACTTGGGATAGTGGATAGTGGCAGGATCAGTTGTTGTGGGTGTTGTTTTGTTGACATGTTGTCAAGTTGCCTGCTGTATAGGCCTACATCTTAAATCTTACATCCCGTAGCATCTGTGGTTCCCTTCTCCATGATGGTAGGGCCTATCAGGGAAATTGGAATTGTCAGTGTGCCTAACAAAGTAGGTCACAAGCAAAAAATATGAGGACTATAACTAAGATAAAAGAAAAGAACCCAACTGGAAAACTGGGCTTAGCTACTATTGTTTTTATGAATGAATCAACATTGTGGAAACATTGTTGAACATGGGTGTTTATGATTAAGGGTTAGATCATGGCCTTGTAGTACAAAAAATGAGAGCGTCAGTCGTGTATTGGGACAGTGGATTATTGAACGGTTGGAGTGAAGCTTATGATAGAAGGATATTGACTTTTTTGGAGGTAGCTACCTAATGTCCTCGTTTACGTGTACATTTTAGTATTTGTGATAAGACGAAATGCCTCGAGTTTTCGGGCCAAGGCTCAAGAATGGCAAAAGGCTACACTTGTCTTCTTCCCTCAGACGATGTTCCGGAAATAACTGACGACTAATAAAATCGAAGTTTAATAAAAATAATAATTTTTAAGTAATTAATATTATTACTTTTAGTCGGAAAAATGTTTAAAATTAAAAAGTGATGTAACTTAAATTAACCCAGATTATTTTTAATCCTCTGCTTATTTGTCCTCTGCTTTAGGGGATCCGCCACTATCTCAGATTTTTTAAATTTTTTGACATTTTTCATGATAAAATTTATATAAATGTAAAACAATGCGAGAAGCGCCCAGGCAAAGTGAAAGTGTGAGGAAGGAAAGAATTATAAAACTTTGAGAGCCGTTTTCTTGGAATTGTGTTTTTCCATGTTCTGTCCAACAAAAGTTTGAATAACTATGTAAGTACTAGGCCTATTGTAATAAAATTTTTACCACATCATCTTAAAACTATTTGAAAGATTCTGGTGTATAGGAATCACAATAAAAGCAGATTTAATATAAAATTTAATAATATTTATTAAAAAACCCGTTTTTTCCCCGTTGTAAAAATGTGATATTGAAAATATGCTCACCACATTATTGTTTTTTGAGTTACCATGGTTTCTATACACCAGTTTTTTCCTTTTTATGTATGGAATAAAATGGTAGCTTGGTTTTTGCAATTAGTTGAGTAATAAAATAGTTATTCAAAGAAATAAAATATACGAAAAATTGGTAAAAAACTTAAAAAAGGACCGAAACCATGAAATTTTATTTGAATATATCCTATATTTCACATCAAATCTTATAATTAGCCAAGTACTCATAAGAAAAAAATACTTAAGTCATAAAAAAGTCAAAAATATAAAAAAAGTTGGAGATAGTGGCGGATCCCCTTAAATAGGATGTCATAAATATATGTTGTGCGGGGGGGGGGATATTTGATAGATTCTGGAAAATTTTGGGGGGAATTGGCGTCATAGCTCTTGGGGGGGATCGGCACCCCTGATACCAGCAACTGAAATTATATAACAAACAGCCTTTATGTTTAAGAAATATGCCAGTCAATAGTTTAAAAAGTTCAATAAATGAATGGATCAAGAACCTAAACTTCTATACTGTGGCTGAAAATATGGACTAACAGTTCCCCTGAATGGCCTCGTTTTATGTAAAACATCATTATGCATTTTGATCATTTTACTGTAACCATATGTATATTTGTACCATACTTTACCTGTCCAATAACAGTGTTAATGTTTAACAGACCAATATACAGGGTTGGGCAAAAGTCTGGAATATATAAAATAACTTTTATATTATTTTGCAGAAAGTGATGAAACGTTACAGTTGTGTATCTAGTACAAATAGGAATATTTTGGCGTATTTTCTCAGTTTTTCGCACGACGAGGGGACGGCCCACGCAGGAAGTCTTGAAATTCTTAAATGTAAGCATACCTCGAGTTACGCCTCATTTTAAAGGTCTTAATTATTAGATCACAACAGCGCAAACCGCGCCCCAAAAGGTTGATCCAATCAGAAGTTATAGCTCCTCAAAGATTTTAATGTTGGCCATTAAACTCAAGGCTAAAATCAGGGGGGAAAGTCTAATTACTTATAAAGCACTCGGAACGACGTAGTTTAGTTTTAGATACATGTATTTCTCATTGATAAGGTTAATTTGACGTATTAAAAAACTTTTACTCATGACCACAGGAGGACCTGTGATGGTCCCGTGATGGAAGTCCAAAAATTCTTAAGGGTAAGCATATCTCGAGTTATATCTCATTTTAAAGGTCTAAATTAGTAGATCATAACAGCGCAAACCGCGCCTCAAAAGGTTGATCGAATCAGAAGTTACAGCTTCTCAAAGATTTTAGCCTGATTTTAGCCATGAGTTTTAATGGCCAACATTAAAATCTTTGAGAAGCTGTAACTTCTGATTCGATCAACCTTTTGAGGCGCGGTTTGCGCTGTTGTGATCTACTAATTAAGACCTTTTAAATTAGGTATAACTCGAGGTATGCTTACATTTAAGAATTTCAAGACTTCCAGCGTGGGCCATCCCCTCATCGTGCGAAAAACTGAGAAAATACGCCAAAATATTCCTATTTGTACTAGATACTCAACTGTAAAGTTTCATCACTTTCTGCAAAATAGTATAAAAGTTATTTTATATATTCCAGACTTTTGCCCAACCCTGTAGACTTTCTTTTGTCTATTGCCTACACATTTTTCATATTAATTTTACTTTGAACTAGGCCTAATTATTTTCACAAATACAGATTACACTTGAGTCATCATGAGGAGCAACTGTGAACATTAAGCAGAATGTACTATAGAATTGTGTTGTCCTACTTTACCTTATAGGTATGTAATGATATGTACAACAGTTCAAATCAAAACCATACTTTTCACTGGGGCCTTTTGAAAAAAAAAAACAATAAAAAATTTGTAGTTAGATAAAGAACATTTTTTATAATTAAAATTCATGCATGCTAATTACTATAATTTATTCTATTATAATATAAAGACCAATGCATCACAATTAGTGTGAAGGATCCAAGATATTTTCATCAGTGGAGTATATAGAGGGGGGCCAAGGGGGCCTTAGCCCCTCCAAAATTAAAAGAAAAACACCCCCATTGCAGCAGACCTGTATACACAGAGAATTTCAAATGCAAAACAACATATTCCAATCCAACATAGCGAGATTTGACAAGTTTTGGTAAGCTCCATAAGAATAACATGGGGAATGAGTGTGCAGGTTTACTGCTAAAGGTATGTTAAAAACTGGGGGTTTTAATTCAATATTTAGTAGATCTGAACTAGAAGAAACTGTTTATCAAGTTTTATCAAGATATGCTGAGAAATAACTGAGATATAGACTAGAATTTTACTTATTTCCCATATAAAAGGTTAACATTGAGACAACGTACCGTATTGTGTTTACCACTTTCAATATCTCGGTAACCAATGGACAAAGAGCAGTGATTCAAAACACTAATTTTTTTTTTTAGCTGAATTCAATGGTGCCAACAAAAATTCGATAAATTTTATTTTTCTATGTAAAATACTCAAAAAACCCATTTTTGAGGGGGATTATCCCCCTTTACCCCCCCTCCCCCATTTTGGTGGTCTGATCGGGCTGGGTCACGAACTCATCCGAGTGATTACCACTTTACACGTCTGTACCAATTTTCATTAAGATTGGACAATGTTTTCGGCCGCTATCGTGCTAACAGACATGTGTGTGTGTGTGTGTGTGTGTGTATGTATATATATATATATATATATATTATTTTAATGTTCACTTCTAGGGCTACTATTGTAATTAAAGAGAGAAAGAAATTCCTTAAATGTTAAAAAAGGGTACTTAAGGAATTTCTTTCTCTCTTTAATATATATATATATATATATATATATATATATATATATATATATAAACGAATGGTGTTTTTTGCTTTTGGTGGCCCCAAAACGAAAAGTTACCATAGTCTCGGACTTAGGTTTTACCATGAGACCTACGGTAATATTTTCTACCCTATAGGGGAAATTCGCTAAAAAGAAAAAGAGAGAAAATTAAGTACTGCAGCGAGATTTATTTGAAGAAATCATGCACAAGGTCGTCTCTGCGGCAGTCAGAATACTCGACCACGTGCATAGAAATTTTTTTTGTAAACTTACATTTTTCATCTAGGGATCTAAGACTAACAGGTGTGTGATGCATCCGATAAGCCCAGTGATAGCGTTGGGCATTGGTTTTTCCTTACAATAGATTACGATCAGTTGGATCTACACTTCCTTAAATTATTTAAACTTGGTTTTAAATTGTTATTACATAGTATCATTGTAAAATCAGGAAAAGGTCCTTCTCGTTTTTACATAGAATCTAAATATAAATTCTGAGCCTATTAATTTACAATAATAAATCCTCACTGACTGAAGTTTATTATAACAGATTTAAAAAATTTCTACATTAACAGTTGTAATGATTTTTAAAATTCACATTCCTTCAGGAAAATTCTTTCTTTCTTTTAAATTATACCTTTTTCAAATTCGTTTATGAAATTAGTTTAACTCTTCATTTTACATAATGTTTAGAATCTTAAACAATCACAAAACCAAATCACATTAGTATAAGAAGTAGGCCTACCTAATAAAAAACAATAAAAAATACACTTTTTTCAAGACAATTTATTTAGCCTACACACTCTCTTTTTATGGGATAGGCCTTGATGAAAATATTTTAAAACTAATTATTTTAGGGAAAATATTAGTGTATATTTCTTTCTTGTAGCTATAAAAGACTACAGCTATGTTTAATAGAATAGGCCTAACTTAAAAAAAATATATACAGAATCAAAAACTCATTACATTCAGAATCGTTTTATTAGAAGATATAACAATTTCTAATGAAAATAACTAGATCTATTAAATGATCACTCTAGGAAACTAAAATACTTAAGGAGACATCCATCCTCCAGTATAGTACCAGAAGCGAGTTTACACACATTAGAAAAAAGGGAAAGTAGGTCATGGACATGGGAAGTCCAAGTGCGTTAAGTTTTTTGTTTACTCTATCTGAGCCTGCCATTAGTAAAATCCTTGATAGACTTGTAAACGTGAAGGTGAATGAGTGTCGGCAGATCACCTTGGCCCCGGATGATTAGGCATCACTTGCTATGGAACTTCCACCTCTGCCGCTGGGCCATTAGGAAACTACACCTTACTCTCCTCCACCTTGAGAAGGTTTTAAAAGTTTTAAAATTGTGATTTTAATTTCATCTTAATAAATTATTTTATAAAATGCCTATCAGTTCAACAAACCTGATAAACTAAAAAATTCCATTTAAATTAAGGTTCTTCAGTGAAAGTTTAAGTTATAAGATCGTGCTTATATTAATAAATACATGAAAATGATTCATTGCAAGCGTTCTTTCAACAACATCAGGTTCTCAGAATTAAATTGTCTAAAAACCTAATTTTTCTAATACCTGTTTACTTAAATGCCTGAAATAAAACAATCCCAAGTTACAAAACAATGCCTGAAAATCATATTAGGCACAGTAGTAATTATTCGGACGAGATAAAAAATAAGCCTGATCAGACCATTGGAAGGAGGGATAAGGGGAGATAAACCCCTCCAAAAATGGGTTTTTGGGATTTTTTACATAACAAAATAAAATTTACGAAATTCTGGTTTAAATTAGGTATTGAATTCAGCTTGAAAAAAACAAAATTTAGTGTGTTGAATTATTGCTCTATGTCCAGTAATTACCGAGATATTGCTCGTGGTAAACACAGAACGTTGTCTCAATGTTAACCTTATGGGAAACAAATAAAATTCTGTATCTTGCTTGTTTCATAACATATCTCAATAAAACTTGGTAAATGGCTTCGGCTTCATCTAGTTGATATCTACTGGATGTTGCAAAAAATCTCTCAATTTCACATCTCCACAGCAGCAAACCTGCATACAGATTTCCCATGTTATTCTTATGGAGAAAATTGTTGTGCGCTCAATTTAGGATCTTAAGTTGATTTTACTAGATTTGAGGCTCCGTCTAAAAGATTTAAGCATTTGAAATTTGCTGAGTTTGCAGGTCTGCTGCTACAAGGGATTTTGAAAGTAATTTTGTAGTAGACGTAGTGAGTGTATTTTGTAGCCTATGTAAAATATTTAAATTTAATGATGATGGGAAAACATTTTATTTTTTCACCATGTTGAGATAAAGTAGCTTGCGAATTTAACCAATCTGGTAAACACCTTTCACTCAGAAAAATTACTCCCAGTTCAAATGTAATTTGTTTGGTCGTATTGGAATATTTTTGTTAAATAATATAATTACATTATTGCCTTGTCTTAGAGCAACTCGCTATTAACATAAAATTTATGTTTTAAGTTATATTAAAGTCACTTAAAAACACAATATACCAAACACACCTCACTGTGTCCCATGCGTCAAAAAAATTTCTTTCTGCTGACTTAAATAGCATTATTATTAATATATTTACTGGGCAAAGATACTTTGTTAAGGTTTATCAAAATAAAGTGTAACTGTATTTTTGATTTAAATACAGTATATGTTGTTTAAAAAACTTAGAATTTGTCCCTTGTATCAAGTGATGTACTTGACTTAAATAAAAAAATTGATAACTGTGGATACACAAATTTGATATGGATCTTACCATATCTATTTACCCTTAGAGTGTAATTAGAATACATTGAGCCTATGATAATTATTACTAGACCTAACATAATATATAAAATGAAAAAATAGTTTTATGTGAAAAATATACTGCTTCACCATTATCGCATCTAGGCACTCCAAATAATATTAATAATTAGCTTTATTTAATTAAGTAATAAATTTAATAATAAAAATCATTAATTAATTAATATTAATTAAGTTTAGGCCTACTTTCTTTAAACATTTCTGAATCCTGTGCATCATGATCACAGTCTTAAGTGATTTATAATAAGTTTTTTACCCAAAAATGAATTTGTCTTCAAATGAATGGTAGGCCTATCTGCAGGATGAAATAAACTTAAAGCCTAGTTTCCACTAGCATCTACAAGTGTCGTCACTTGGACACTCTAAACATTATTGTTATGCCGATACAGGTTTACCAAAAACAGCTGTGTTAACACTTAAATTGTTACAACACCTTATTTATCATTGGAGGGATGCAGTCTTGAGTGACGACACAAATATTTGTTTTTACAAATATTTGTGTCGCCACTAGTGATGGTCGGGTCCCGAAATTTCGGGAAATTTTCGGGAAAATTTAATTCCCGATTTTCGGGCGGGATTTCATTTACTTCGGGAAATTTTTCGGGACGGGATCGTTTTAGCGATCGCAAATAAACAGCAGGAGTAGCTTCGTAAAACTCGCGATCGGCCGCGGAAAACGATCTCTCGTATTTTCCGATCGCGAATAAACGGCAAATTCAACTTTGCAAAACTCGCGATCGTCCGTTAAAAACTATCGTGCGTATTTGCCGATCGTAAATAAACGGCAAATGCGGCTTTGCAAATCTCTTAATCGGCCGCGAAAACCATCGCGCGTATTTGCCGGACGCGGATGAACGGCAAAAATAGATTAGCGCTGTTCGCGAACGGCCGCGAAATACCTATCTGCCGATCGCGGATTAACGGCCGATATAGCTTTTCGGAACTCGTGATCGGCCGTGAAAAACAATCGCGCGTATTTACTGATCACGAATAGACGGCAAATCTAGCTTTGCGGAATTTACGAACGGCCGCGTATTTGCCGATCGCGGATTAACGACCGATGTTGCTTTACGAAACTCGCGATCGGCCGTGAAAAACGATCGCGCGTATTTGCCGATCGATGATAAACAGCAAATGTAGGATTGCTAACTCGCAATTGGGTGTGTAAAGCAATCTTAGTTATTCACTGATAGTGTTTAATCAACGGAAACAACTTGCTATAAGGCGTGACAGTGATGATTGTTCATATTGTCGGCCACATTGGTCTGCTAGTCCAGTCAATCTGTTCCTAAAAAGAGGCGATAGGGGGAAAAATTAGGGAAAAGCTGAATTTTTCACCATTGACTACTACCGTATAGACAAGCTTCTAGCCAAAAGTCCCCACCCCTACCCCTCTTGCTTCCCCCCCTACAGCCCCTTGTTGTTCTTTAAGTTTAAAAAATGCAGTATTTTGTAAAAATGACTATATCTCAGAAATTATTTGAAATATCTCTTACATTTTGTTGTTTTTGGATTCCTTATAAGAAGCTCTAAAAATAATGTTATATAGTGTTTTACGATTGGTTTACTCCTTCTACGTCTATTTCCTGTTTAATTTGGAAAAAAAACATTTTCCTTCATTTTTAACCTAAAATATTTATATATCGCTTAATAATAATGTTCACACAACCTCCATTAGAAAGCTGTTTAGGACTAACTATTTTCTCCTGTTTATAAGCTTTAAAATGATAACATACTTGAGTTATATTTCTCACATAATGCCCTGCTAATACAAGCAAAACATGTTTTACAGTGCCTGCCACAGCCGCGCGCCACGCCAACGAAGTTTATTCAACCTGGGGTTTTAAGGGGAGGGGAAAATAGGAAAAAGCTGAATTTTTCACCATCGACTACTATCGTATAGACA
Organism: Flexamia atlantica; assembly: GCA_035578135.1. Classification (NCBI taxonomy): domain Eukaryota; kingdom Metazoa; phylum Arthropoda; class Insecta; order Hemiptera; family Cicadellidae; genus Flexamia; species Flexamia atlantica. The sequence goes on from JAQJVK010000007.1 coordinate 18,875,420, forward strand.
AGCTTCTAGCCAAAAGTCCCCACCCCTACCCCTCTTTTTTCCCCCTCTTAAGCCCCCAATATTTTCCAAGTATAATAAATGCAGTATTTTGCTAAAATGCTTATAGCCCAGAAACCCTTTGAGATATGTCTTATAATTTGTTGTTTTTAGATTTATAATAAAAAATATAAAAAATGTCACATAATGTTTTACGATTAATTGACTCCTTCTATATCTATTTTCTTTATTAAATTTAAAAAAAAACATTTTCCTTCATTTTGCAGCAAAACATTTATATTTTGCCTAAAAACAAGGCTCAAATCACTCCCGTTATGAAATTGTTTTGCACTAGATATTTTCTAGTGGGGAGGCGCATATAGTAAAATACGTCAAATTACAAAGTTGGCTCACCCCGAAAGCTGACCGGTAACCACCATGCTAGATTTTATTGTATAGTAGTAGAGATGACATTTTGACCGGTGGTCGCTCTGTATGAGTGGGACTCTCTGTTTTGGATGCCATTTTGGAAAATGGCGGATGTTAATGTTTTATCCTTCGTAGTTTGGTAACCAGTAAAGCTAAAAACTTGATCTTAGTATCAAATTACACGTTTTTGAGGTCAAGGAATTCGAAAAAAAATATTAAATTATTCATTTCTCTTTTCTGGACGCCATTTTGGAAAATGGCGGATGCTATTGTTTGATTCTTCGTAGTTAGGAAACCACTCGAGCTAAAAACTTGATCTTGGTATCAAATTATATGTTTTGGAGGTCAAGGAATTCGAAAAAAATTTTAAATTATTCATTTCTCTGTTCAGGACGCCATTTTGGAAAATGGCGGATGCTATTGTTTGGTTCTTCGTAGTTAGGAAACCACTCGAGCTAAAAACTTGATCTTGGTATCAAATTATATGTTTTTGAGGTCAAGGAATTCGAAAACAATATTAAATAATTCATTTCTCTTTTCTGGACGCCATTTTGGAAAATGGCGGATGTTAATGTCTTAGTCTTCGTAGTTTGGAAACCACTAATCAGCTGTTTTAAATCTTCAAATTGAAGCTGTTATGTTAGTGAGTGTAATTATACTTGAAATAAAAACTTAAGTGATATACTTATAATGTGTCGGCCGAACTTGAGATGTGTCTAAAAATATAGCTTTGTTAGCGGAAGGTATTTCAGGTTTTCAGGACTTAGATAACCTTCGGCAAATACATGTTGCTTTTCTTGGTAATATTTGATCCCATGATAAAAACTTATACCTCTCTGAATTTGTAATTGAACTGTCTACATTTTCTATGAGAAAATGTTATATTTTTTTTAGAATTTTCAACAGCCGCCATTTCGGATATACAAATGTTCTTTAACACAATTTTTAAGAAATTTTAAGCTTGTCTATAACAAAAGCATATAAAAAATATCAAGTTTCGCGATTATATCTCAACTCGGTTTTGAGATTTTAATAATTAAAAAAATACGTATTCGGATGGACATAAAATAGCACAAGATATGCTCGCATGGCCAAATTTTGAGCCTTAAAATATTCCTACAATGCTTGGCAAATTCCTATCTGGTAACCAGAAACCTAATAATTTTATACTACCTTCCTCAATGTATTGGTTGTTCCGAATGCTAGATATTGGTTAGGCGCATTCAGAAAAATGAGTATAAATACATCTAGCCACTTTGAAAAATAGAAAATGGATCGTATATACGAATAAATTAACAATTTTTAGTTCCTTGACCTCAATAACCTATTATTCAACACCAAGATCAAGGTTTTAGCTTTAACGGTTTCCAAACTACAAAGACTAAAACGTTAATATCCGCCATTTTCCAAAATGGCGTCCAGAAAAGAGATGTGAATAATTTATTATTTTTTTCAAATTCCCTGACCTTAAAACCATATTATTCGATACCAAGATCAAGTTTTTAGCTAGAGTGGTTACCTAACTACGAAAACTAAAACATTAAGAAGAACTTTAAGAAGAAGAACTTTATTTCTCCATAAATATACAAATATGTACATAGAGAATGGTCACATATGGAATACCATTACAATGTCATGTCACAACTTAAACTAACTTAGAACTACTGTTAAAAAAATCATTCAAGGAATAAAATGCATTTTCATATAAATATTTTTTAACTTTTTTTAAGCAAAATTTGTTAAAAGCAGTTTTTATTTCCAGCATTAAAAGTTTATTTATTACTTTGCGAACCATATAGTCAGGAGATTTTTCAAATTTTGCTGTAGAGTGAGAGGGATATATTATAAAATTATGTCTCGTGTTGTACACATTTGAGGTATTTTCAAAAAGATTTCTATTTTTCATGAAAAATTTGCATAATTCATAAATATAAAGGCAAGGCAAAGTTAATAATTTAGATTCTTGGAATAAATGCTGACAGGGCTCATCAACCGCAACATGATGTAAAATTCTTATGGCCCTTTTTTGAATTCGAAATATTCTATTAAAATTTTCAGATGAGGTACTTCCCCAAATAACCAAACCATAAATAAGTCTAGATTGAATAGTTGCAAAATAAACCGTTCTTAAAATACTTTGATTAATTGAGTTTGACAGTACTTTTAGAGCAAAGCAGGATGAATTCAATTTTTTGCTTAAAGTTTCAATGTGTGCAGAATAGTTTAATTTGGCATCTATTGTTATCCCTAAAAATTTGTAAAAAGTGTTTTCAGTTTGAATTGTATTTTGAAAAGGTTCACGAGTTTTAAATTTTATTATTTCCGTTTTGTTTTCATTTAATTTTAATCCATTTTCCTTAAACCAGGCACTTAAATTATCTATACAATCGCCTATATTATGGTCTAGATCATCTTGACTTCCCCCTTGGACTACCATGGTAGTGTCATCTGCATATTGAATTGTATTTGAAAATGTGGAATTTACATTTTTGGGTAAGTCAGCAACATAAATTAAAAAAAGAATCGGTCCTAATATAGATCCTTGTGGGCATCCTGTATAGCCAATTTCCCACTTGGAATCATACATTCCACTTTGGTCATTTATGCGCACTAACTGCAAACGTTTTTCAAAATAGGATTTGATAATATTAATTGCTGGACCTCTAATTCCATAATTTTCCATTTTTTCAATCAGAATATTTCTGTCAATGGTGTCAAATGCTTTGGACAAGTCACAAAAAATTGCTGCTGTAGAGGATTTACCATCCAAGTTTTTAATAACATGATCAATAAATTTTGAAACTGCATCAATAGTTGAAAAATTTTGCCTAAATCCAAACTGTTCTTTGTTAATTATTTGTTGTTTTTCAAGGTAAGGTAAAAGCCTATTTAAAATTATCCTTTCCAAAAAATTTGAAAAAACTGATAATAATGAAATCGGTCGATAATCATCTAGACTTTTGCCTTTGTTCTTTTTTATTGGCTTAATAATGGAACGCTTAAGAAGGTCCGGGAATATCCCTAACGTCAAACACTGATTAAATATGTTCGCTAAATGAGGAGCAACAATTTCGCCTACTCGCTTAATTAAAAACATTGGAACCTCATCCCACCCTGAGGATTTTTTATTTTTAAGTTTCCTAATAGCATTAGCATCCGCCATTTTCCAAAATGGCGTCCATAAAAGAAATATTAATATTTTGAAATTTTTTTCGAATTCCTTGACCTCCAAAACATATATTTTAATACCAAGATCAAGTTTTTAGCTCTAGTGGTTTCCTAACTACGAAGAATCAAACAATAGCATCCGCCATTTTCTAAAATGGCGTCCAGAAAAGAGAAATGAATAATTTAAAATTTTTTCGAATTCCTTGACCTCCAAAACATATAATTTGATACCAAGATCAAGTTTTTAGCTCGAGTGGTTTCCTAACTACGAAGAATCAAACAATAGCATCCGCCATTTTCCAAAATGGCGTCCAGAAAAGAGAAATGAATAATTTAATATTTTTTTCGAATTCCTTGACCTCAAAAACATATAATTTGATACCAAGATCAAGTTTTTAGCTCGAGTGGTTTCCTAACTACGAAGAATCAAACAATAGCATCCGCCATTTTCCAAAATGGCGTCCAGAAAAGAGAAATGAATAATTTAATATTTTTTTCGAATTCCTTGACCTCAAAAACATATAATTTGATACCAAGATCAAGTTTTTAGCTCGAGTGGTTTCCTAACTACGAAGAATCAAACAATAGCATCCGCCATTTTCCAAAATGGCGTCCAGAAAAGAGAAATGAATAATTTAATATTTTTTTTGAATTCCTTGACCTCAAAAACATATAATTTGATACCAAGATCAAGTTTTTAGCTCGAGTGGTTTCCTAACTACGAAGAATCAAACAATAGCATCCGCCATTTTCCAAAATGGCGTCCAGAAAAGATAAATGAATAATTTAATATTTTTTTCGAATTCCTTGACCTCAAAAACATATAATTTGATACCAAAATCAAGTTTTTAGCTTGACTGGTTACCAAACTACGAAGGATAAAACATTAACATCCGCCATTTTCCAAAATGGCGTCCAAAACAGAGAGTCCCACTCACACAGAGCGACCACCGGTCAAAATATCATCTCTACTACTATTTAATAAAATCTAGCATGGTGGTTGCCGGTCAGCTTTTGGGGTGAGCCAACTTTGTAATTTTGGCCATCCGCCTCCCCACTATTCTCCTTTTTATAAGCTTTGAAATGATATTATACTTGGCTTGCTTTTCTCACATATTGCCTTGCTAATACAAGTAAAACATGTTTTACAGCGCCTGCAGGGCCGCGACAAGGGATTTTTCTGAGACATGCGAGAGCCTACATTGGCGCCCTTTCACTAGATTTAGGTATCAGTTATCCACCACCCCTCAGGGTGGTTAAAGCTATCTAAAATTAAATAGAATATTTTGAAGTTACTGTGTTGAATTTTATTCATCACATATTTAAAGGTTTTTTATTGATGGATAGACTATGGTTTTGTATTGCTGGATATATTAAGACAAATTAAATTATCTAAGTAAGAACAGGCACCCCGCTAATCGGGCGATTCTTGCTTCAACTTAAAAAAATTAACATTAGAGCCCAGTCAAATTAGACCAATCTAAGAAGGAATATACAAAACGGCTAAAAAATATCACAGTTGTTCGTTACCCGGCCCATTTAAACCACTTGCTAAAGTCCCTGGTGAGGACGAGGGCTGAGTTTGAGTTTCTAGAAGTTTTTAGTTCCCCAGGTCTTGGTTTTGCATCTTGAAATTTATTTTGCGAACCAAAATGCAAATTTAATTTAATTTTAAAGGTACTGCTAAAATGAATCTGTGGTGAAAACAGAACTCATTTACTTCACCCATTCTTTACAAATTGACATTTATTTTGTTCATTACTGCAGCTACATGGGCGCCCGCAGGGGGGGGCCAGGGGGGGCAGTTGCCCCCCCTGAGAAAAGGAAAATATATTTAAAAATTCATGAAGCTTTTTTTTGGTTCAAGTTGACCAAACAAAGTTAATCTTTGTAATTTTTAATCAGGGATGGTCGGGTCCCAAAATTTCTGGAAAATTGAATTCCCGATTTTTGGGCGGGATTTTTATTCACTTCAGGAAATTTTCGGGGCATGATCGTTTTAGCGATCGCAACTAAACTGCGAGTGTAGCTTCGCAAAACTCGCTACCGGCCACGGAAAACGAACTCGCGAATTGGCCGTTTGCCGATCGCAAATAAACAGCAGATCCAGGTTAGCGCGATCATCCACTAAAACTGATGTGCGTATTAGCCGATCGCTAATAAACGGCAAGTGCAGCTTTGCAAACCTTGTGACCGGCCGCTGCGCTAAACCCACGCGTGTATTTGCCAGTCGCGGACAAACGGCAAAAATAGCTTTACGCTATTCGCGAACGTCCACGAAATACGCTAGCGCGTATCTCCCGATCGCGGATAAACGGCCGATGTAGCTTTACGAAACTCGCGATCGGCCGTTGAAAACGGTCGCTCGTATTTGCCGATCGCGAAAAAACAGAGAATCTAGCTTTGCGAAATTCGCGAACAGCCGCGTATTTGCCGATTACGGATAAACGGCCGATGTTGCTTTTCGAAACTCGCGATCGGCGGTGTTTGCCGATCGCTGATAAACGACAAAAATGTACCATTGCGGACTCGCAATCGTGTGTGAAAACCGATCTTATGTATTCACTAATAGCGGTCAATCGACGGAAATACCTTGCTAGAAGGCGTGACAGTGATGATTGTTCATATTATTGGCCACATAATGGTCGGCTAAAATTTTGCAATGGCACTGGTTTTGCCTTTTGATTCAATTTCCTAAACTGATTCAGGATGTAATTGAATCGCAGCTGAAAGAATGATTATTTTTCATAAATAAGTAAAAAAATTACAAAAGTAAAGAACTAAAGACTTTTAAATTAAATTTACAAAAAAACTAAATTTGGTTTCATGATTGAAGAAACAAATGAGTATGTTTGAAATCTTTTTGAAAGGTAACTCTGGTTTTTAGACAGCCAAAAATACGTTTTCAAGTACTTTTATCTTACTGTTTCTCTATAAGAGGGCTGCGGGCCCAATAAGGGATACCGGTATATTTTCCACACCCCAATAAAACCCCAGGAAAAAATAACTGTTTGCCCCCCCTGGGAAAATATCCTGCGGGCGCCCTTGTGCAGCTACAATTCACATTCCCAAAAATTTACATTTTGAATTATTTGAAAACAATGATTACTCCACGGGCATGGGTAAACGGCCACCAAATTAAAATGTTTGCGAGTTTATTTAAACACTTTTAAAAGACGCCACAGGTGCCAGTATGCTCCAACAAAAAAAGCATTTTGTTCTTTGAATAGTTTGAAACGTCTCCACCGGCACCGGCAAACGCCTCCTAAACTCACATTACGCGCCTTGATTAATTTCAAAAGGGCTCCAGGCGCCGGGGCTGGCTACACCTCCAAAATGGCGACAACTCGATCATGTTATAGGGCGTTGAACGATTTGTAAATGCTCTCCCGGGAGCCAACCAAACTCGCAAAATTACATGATTTATATACTTTGAAGCATATAAAAATGCTCAACGAGCCCCGGTAGTTGGAGAACGCCACATAAATTAAAATTTGGCAAGTTGAACAATTTTGATAGACTCCCTGAAGACGGCAAACACCACAAAACATTAATTAATTTAGCTCTTTAACAAATTTAAAATGTTCCACAGGCGCCGGAAAACGCCCCTAAGACGAATATTTTGCACGTTAAACAAAATTGTAAAATACTACCCGAGTGTCAACAAAGTTCGCAAAAGTACATGTTCAGCACTTTAAAGAATCCTCGGGCGCCGCTGCGGACTCAACACCGTGCCGGCTTCGGTGGCGCCCTCTCCCAGTCGGCGCCCCATGCGGCCGCATGTTTCGCATGGCCCTTGTCGCGGCCCTGAGCGCCTGCCACGGCCGCGCGCTAGGCCACCTAAGTTTATTCAACCTGGGGTTTGAAGGGGAGGGGAAAATAGGAAAAAGCTGAATTTTTCACCATTAACTACTACTATATAGACAAGCTTCTAGCCAAAAGTCCCCACCCCTTTGCTTCCCCCCCTACAGCCCCCCATATTTTCCAAGTACTGTATAATAAATGCAGTATTTTGCTAAATAGTCCAGGAAATAATAAGATATAGAGGGAAGCTCTATAGCTCTTAGCTTTGTTTGGACCAGTTAGGAGGTGAACATATCAAAAGTCTCCGTCCGTAGCCCTTGAGTGGTGGAGGGAGGGGGTCTGAATGTACCATTTTTTGTTTTTCCCTAAATATTTCGAAAACTATAAACTTTGGTCTACAAATATTAAAAACATATAATAATTCCTTGAAAAATGACTTTTTTGTGAGCTCGCAAACACCTTTATTTTAGACCAATTTTTATGATTGAGGTGTCAAATTACTGGAAATTTTGTCAATATTTCCTGAATGCTGCTCATTTTCCTTTAGGTTAAAAAGCGTTGTCTCATTGGGCATGTATGTTACCCACAAATTTACATGTATTTCTTATGGAAGGGATATTTAATTTGTTTAAATATTAATAAAATTTATGCTTACCTTGTAAATGGTTGGACCAAAATAGACATATTTTATAATTATCTTACAGGAAATTTGATTTTCATTAATTTTAAAATTTAATGGGAAATACTAAAAGTTGATAGTTTTCAAAATATTTAGTGAAAACCAAAAAATGGTACTTTCAGACCCTCTCCCTCCCCCCGCTCAAGGTTAACGGACGGGGACTTTTGTTATGATCACCTCCTAACTAGTCCAAACAAAGCTGCAAAGTCAAAAATTGTGTTGTGCAAAGTCAAAAGATTCCCTCTATATCTTTTCGTTACCTGGACTATTTAGCAAAATACTGCATCTAATATACTTGGAAAATATGGGGTTGAATGTAGAGGGGTAAGTAAGGGGGGTAGGGGTGGGGACTTTTGGCTAGAAGCTTGTCTATATTGTAGTAGTTGATGGTGAAAAATTCAGCTTTTTCCAATTTTCCCCTCCCCTTAAATTCCAGGTTGAATAAACTTCGATGGCGTGGCGCGCGGCCATGGTAGGCGCTGTAAAACATGTTTTACTTGTATTCGCAAGGCAATATATGAGAAAAGCAAGCCAAGTATGATATCATTTCAAAGCTTGTAAACAGGAGAAAATATTTAGTGCAAAATAGTTTTATAACAGAAGTTATTTCAGCATTGTTATTCGGCCAAAAATAAGTATATTGGTGCAAAATGAAGGGAAATGCTATTTTTCCAATTATACAAGAAAATAGACGTAGAAGGAGTAAATTAATCGTAAAACACTACATTACATTATTTTTGGAATATTTTATGTGAAATCCGGAAAAAATAAAATATAAGAGATATCTCAAATAGTTTCTAAGATAGAAGCATTTTAGCAAAATCCTGCATTTATTATACTTGGAAAATATGGGAGGGGCTGTAGGCGGGGAAGCAAGAGGGGTAGGGGAGGGGACTTTTGGCTAGAAGCTTGTCTAAATGGTGGTAGTCGATGGTAAAAAAGTCAGCTTTTTCTCCTATTTTTCCCTCCCCTAAAAACCCCAGGTTGAATGAACTTCGATGGCGTGGCGCGCGGCCGCGTAAGGCGCTGTAAAACATGTTTTACTTGTATTAGCCGGGCATTATATGAGAAAAGCAAGCCAAGTATGATATCATTTTAAAGCTTATACACAGTAGAAAATATTCAGTGCATAACAGAAGTGATTTGAGCCTTTTTATTAGGCGAAATATAAATATGTTTGGTTTAAAATAAAGGAAAATGCTCCTTTTCCAAATTAAACAGGTAAATAGACGGAGAAGGAGTAAACTAATCCTATAACACTATATGACATAATTTTTAGATTATTTTATGAGAAATCCGAAAATAACAAAATATAGGAGATATCTCATACGGTTCCTAAGATATAAGCAGTTTAGCAAAACACTGCAATCAATATACTTGGAAAATATGGGGGGGCTGTAGGGGGGGAAGCAAGGGGGGTAGGGGTGGGGACTTTGGGCTAGAAGCTTGTCTATATGGTTGTAGTCGATGGGAAAAAATTCAGCCTTTTCCTAATTTCTTCCCCTAAAAACCCCAGATTGACTGGACTATGCTACAAATTGTGGTTTTGCCCATTGATTCAATTTTCTAAACTAACTCAGATGTCTTTGAATCCCAGCCGAAAGTATGATTATTTTTCATATATAAGTAAAAAAATGTACAAAAGTAAAGACTTTGAGATTTTTAAGAAATTTCTAATACATAGGTAGGCCTAATTAATATTTTATTTAGGCTAACTTAAGAATTATTAAGTTAGGGAGTTGTGACCTTCAAATTAATAATATTAAGGTTGGAAAAACTAGTGTTATGGTTGTCATCTTGAAACAAAATTTATTTTTAATTTTTTTACCGTAGTTTAAAGTGTTGGAAAAATTATGAGTCATAGAGTCATTTCCTAAAACAAGAACTCCAAAGCCCAAAGTTTATTTATAAATAAAATGTATTTTTATACATGTTTACTGATTATACATGACAGTATGTTGTCAACATGCAATAACCACTCTAGTATTTTAACTTTTGGCTTTTTGGAAACCAAACAATAAAACAAAAAGGCAGAAACTTAAAAACTATTGTGTTTCTATCAAACGTTAAAAAATGCAAATTATATTTATTTATTTTATCTACGATCATTGCAATAATCACCAATAACAATGTTACAACTAATGTCATAATGAGGTCCATTATAAAACCAAAATACAAACCCGTTGCATAAAGTTAACATTATGCAACTGGTGATACTTTCTGATACAGGTTCTAGACCAATGGGAGTGCAGCATTTGAGGAAAGTAGTGTCATAATGACAATTACGCAATTCACACATCAGCTGATTGTTGCATTATGATTCATGTTTGAGTTGACTTATCCCATCAGCTGATTGTTCCACAACGATTCATGGTTAAGTCTGCTTATGTGCCTAACCTCAAATTTGAGTTGACCTATTCCATCATTAGTAAAAGTCATGAGTTTTGTTTAACTTCGGGGGAAATTTTGTCGTATATTGTTATGGTCGTAGATAAAGTAGTGTATGCAATGATTGTATTATGCCTTTAAGCCACTCGTGAGATATTTAGAACACTCGCTTCACTCGTTTCTAACTTACATCTCACTCGTGGCTTAAAGATATCCATAATACAGTCGTTGCATAAACTACTATTTTTATATTATTTATATTTTTCAATGCATTCAAATTAGAAAGGTTAAAAATTCAAATTTAATGAAAAATAATAATAAATAAACAGTACATTTGATTTACCATTTTTATATAAGTTTGTATTTTATTTATAATTAACATTTGTTGTATTACTATTTTTTATGTGTTTGTAATGTTTGCTATTTTGTCAATTGCATATAAGTTAGTATTTTTTCACTTAAATTTATTTCTTGAAATCTTTTGAGTTGGGACGGTACAAACATTTATATATTTTCTTTAACCTAATACTATTATTGTAATAAAGAAAATAAATTCATGAAGAGAACTAGCATTTCCCGAAGATTTAGGGAAGACGAAAATCCCGTCCCGTCCCGTCCCGAACTGAAAATCCTATCCCGTCCATTCCTAGTCGCCACTCAGGATCGCACCTAACCAGTAATAATCAATGAAGCGTTAACACTTGAAGTGTTGACACAACGGAGGTGTCAGTAAACCTGTATTGGTATAACAACAATGTAATTAGAGTGTCCAAGTGACAACACATTTAGATGCTAGTGTAAACTAGGCTTAACCCAAACACGAAGAAAAAATATTTATTATTGTTTTGCAATGCTTATAAGTCTATAGAGTGTCTGAAAGTCCCGTGCGTCACGAGGAGGATCACCCGTTATTTTTTACTTTAATTTTCTTGTGAAAACTCTTGAAAAACCTTCTGACATGAATGTATACTTAATAAATCTAGGTCACTACTGAATATTAATTAAAAGAAATAGAAAAACAAGCAGAGACTTTTGTACTGTGTATCACAATGTACTAGAACTTTATAAGTTATTAAGCTAGCCTATTTTTAACAGCCTACACCAAAATATTAATTTTTTTAAACAAAATATATATTTTTCTATTTAAAATATTTTAAATAATACAATAAAATTAAAATTTGTAAACATAAGATTTATCACATAAATCAAAGGAAAAAAGCATTCGTCTTAAGAAAGAAAAATCACTTTGTCTGAGTCCCGTGCATCACGGTCATATTTGTAATGATACCGCAACTTATATATTACACAAAATTTATTTTCTTTAAATATATAGAATCTGCAGGATGAAATAAACTAGGCTACATACACCTGCATGAAAAAAATATTATTTATTATTTTGTAATATTTTAACGCCTTCACTGCATCAAGAATAGGCCTATAACCAGTTACTCGAGCCGGTCATTGCCTAGAGCGCAGCAGCTGAAATCGACGATCATTCCCTGGGTGCGTTTTGCGTATCTCGGCCAATTAAACTTATAGGGCTTAATGCGGTCGTTATAAATGTTATATCTCCGAATTCGTAATCTTTCAAAAAATAAAATTTTATTTTTAACCCTACACGAGTAGGCCTATCCGGTTACTTGTGCCGCACTGTGGTTATTTATGGAATATTTAATTTAGTTGTTTGTAGTTATTATTCCTAAAAAAACACATTTTATTGATCCTTTTTGTCTTATAAATTTATGTTATTAGTATTCCTCGTTTTGTTAAACTATGGAATTCGTCAATTTATATCAATTACGGTTATTAGTTTTTTCATGTTTTCTTCGGGATGACATCAGAAACGAATCCTGAGTTGCTGAACGATAAACAAGGTCGTCTTGATTTCTGTCTTTGATGACAGCTAGAGTGCTCGAGCTCTGCTTCGCCCTCAGCTGATATATCGCATGGGAAATGATGGCTTTGCCATTAGTAACCGGTTACTCGTGATGCACACAGGTTATAACTACCTAGGCACAAAGACCTTGTTACTCATGACACACTAGAATAGAGATCAAGGTATAGTTCTTCCGCAGCAAAGGTGTTCAATGTCTGAATGTCCCATGCGTCACATAACTGCCTTATTAGCATACTATTTGAGGTTAGGCCTAAGTTTTGGTGCACATTAATTATTTTTTCATACTTTGTTTCATTGATAAGTTAGATCAGCAACCATAAGACTCTAAATTAAATGACAGTTGTTTTCATTTATATATTTTCGTAAAGGATGACCAACTTGGAGCTTCAAGAGGCTAAACCAATAACCTAACCACTTTTTTAGCATTATTACAACAGTTAGTACCGACAACACCATTAATGACAAGAATTAAGAAAAGAAAAACAAATTAGGCTTAGTTTAAGTGTCTCAAAAATGTTTAATTCACTCACCATTTTCACCCATTGTTGGAAATCCAAAATTTCACTGTAAACAAAATCCTGAGTGCAACAGGTGGTTGCGAATTGAAAGTTTTGTCAGGTTAGGTTGGATAAGTGTGTCGTGGGGTCGACAAACCTCGTGCGTATGCAGGTGGCAAGTACTGGAGTACTGGAGTCTTGAGTCTGAGCCTAGCTAGACCAAGTGCAGTCCCAAATAGCGAGAGCTGCCGACAGTGCCGAGTAGCCGTGTGTCATCGCGTTGTTCGTTGTTGTCTCATGCAGCAGCGGAGTGGGGGTAATGCTTCTCCCTCTCACCTCCCCCTCAGTTCGCGCGCGGAACGCTGGCTCGTTTAAATCTTTGTACAGACTGGCAAACTTAAACACTCATTTCAGGAAAACTTTGAGCAATTGATCAATTAATTAACTATGATAAAAGGTACTCAAGTGGTAACCTCACATTAGATGAAAATAATCTTTTTAACAAACCAGAAATAGTTTTGATCAATAAACTGGGTCATTCCAAATGAAGTCGCCCTCGCCCTGAAAAAAAGTAAAAGTGCACCCGACCCCCTCGGATTTTCAAGAACATTTTTTTCGTTATACTGCTTCAAAAACAGATGTTTTTAATGCATGTTTTCCGGACCTAAATACACTCTTTTTATTCCTAGGAATTAAAAGCTGATGTACTCGATACCAGCTGACTCTTTATAGTCCTAGGACTATAAAAGTCAAAAAGTGCCGAGTACGTCGTAATAATCGAACAATATTCATTCGATTACAAATAATCGAAACATTCATCGTTATTATCGAAACATTCATTGCTGTCAGTTTAATCAATTTGTGAAACTCGCTCATTTCACCAATCGATTATTACATGCGTTCGATACGTCGATAGTTGTTCATTGATGTCAGTCTACCCTAACTCAAATGAAACAGACAATCAGCTGATTGCTTCATATAGCAAGAACAAGACGGTGGCATCTTTTGAAGGCATCTTTAAAGGTAAACAAGCTGTAACATTTTGGTTTTCGTAAGTAGTTTACGTATTGTATTGAGCAATATAACGAAAAATATAGTTCATCACACGGACCTAAAGCTGCTTTTCGTTACTCGGTCATTTTTCAACCTCGGCTTACAGCCTCGGTTGTAAAACTTGACCTTGTACGAAAAGCGTCACTTTAGGTCCTTGTAATGAAATATACTATTAAGCCACTCGTGAGATATTTAGAACACTCGCTTCGCTCGTGTTCTAACTTACATCTCACTCGTGGCTTAAAGGCATTCATTATACAATCGTTGCATAAACTACTATTAGACAATATTGCCGACAATATTGTTTAGTCTATATTGATAAAATATTGGTTTAATATTTCCTCAATATTGACATAGAGTAATAATATATTGATTTACGTTCAGAAAATGTTATAAAAAATGTATTGTTACAATATTAAAACAATATTCTTTCAATATTGATTTATATTATATAGGGTGTTTGAAAAATGTGGGGCAATAATTTACGTAGTAATTCCTTGGGTCGAAATAAGCAGAAAAAGTTTTTATAGACATATGTCCTACCTCGCTTAGTTTAGCGTATGTCTGTCTGTATGTGTTTTTACAAAATAATTCATAACAGTTTGAGTTACAGCGTTGAGATTGTGCACAAATGTTTATCTTATTTTATTAGTCGCTATCTTAGTACAAAATATTAATGAAAAATCTTTAACCTTACGAAATGGCGGCTATTTTAAATATTTGGCGGCAAATTTCATTGAAAACCAAATATTTAAAATAGCCGCCCTTTTGAAACGGTTTAAGATTGTTTATTAATATTTTGTATAAAGATATCGACTAATAACATAAACATTTGTGCTCATTGTCAACACTGTAACTCAAACCGTTAAGGAGTTATGTTATGAATTATTTTGTAAAAACGCATACAGACAGACGCTAAACTATTTTAAAGGTAGGACATATGTCTATATAGACTTTTTTGCTTATTTTGAACCAAGTAATCACTACATTAATTATTGCCCCACATTTTTTGAACACCCTTTATTTCAACTTGTTACGGTATTTCCTCCATGGGAATGAAATGGGGAATGAGTGCGCAGGTCAGCTGCTGCAGGAATGAGAAAATTGGGTGGTTTTAAATCATAATTGCAAATGTAGTATAAATAAATGGAAAATAAAGACATGATGCTGATTTTTTTTTCTACGTTAAGTAAACCAATTAATTGCGTACAATTTCTCTTGACCTTTTATTGTAGTTAATTGATTGTCCTCGATTTTCCTGTAATGAGTGGTGGAGTGTGCCAGTGCAAAGATTTAGATTAAAACGACTTTATGTTGCGCGCGCGAACTAGAGGGAGGTGTGAGGAGTGAGGAGTGAGGGACAAAAACACCGTGATTATACCATAGATATACATTCTATGGATGATACTCAGCAGCTCTAGACTCCAGTGTGTACCGGTACTCGGGTACTGGCGCGGTGCTCTGAAGGGAACTGAGGTTAACTTCCTTGACTGAAAGGTGAATACGGAATAGAAACACCTCGGAGCTTCTATCCCCCCTCCCCCCGACCCCCACGCAATCCAACTCGGCAATCAAGACTCCAAGGAAATTACTCTAGCTTACCCACGCAGACTGGATTTCTTCCTTTTGCTTGACGTAAGATGGTTACCTTCAGGTACAAACTCATCAGAAAGCTATCCACAAAAATTAAAGTTGATTATACTCGTAAATAACTCTGTGGTTTTGTAGGCTAAGCAAGAATAACCTGGAACACGCTATACCGGTTGCATCCCATTTTTAGTGACATAATTATGAAAACAAACAATAATAATAATAAATTTTAATTCAAATTGGCTGGACAGTTGTATAATTATAATAAACCCACGTAAACCTGGCTTTTGAACAGGGGCGTATCCAGGGGGGGGGAAATCGGGATATATCCCCCCCCCCCGAAACTTTTGGGGATTTTGGGAAACTTTTGGGAAGATTAGTTCTTGTTCAAAATGAATGTGGTGGTATCACTAAACTTGCCGTAGAACAGAGAACACTAAACATAAATTACTCACTATCATAGGCGAGCGCAGGGTCCGGTCTCCGTGGGTGCCGGGCACGAAAAGTGCGCCCCCCATCCCCAAATCCAACACCGCATCTCACAGTCCAACCCCCCCCACTCACCAACTTATTAGGCTCATTGCTACTCACTAATTATGATTATGCGTAAGGTCACACTGCTACACTTTGAAAACTTCAACCTTTTGTTCCTACTTTAGCAACTTAAGTAAAAATGTATTGTTATGAATGAGACAATCAGTCTTTCGTTCGTTATGCATAGGCCTAGAATAACAACTGAAATATTTGGGTATGTTATAATTTATGTTTCTATTGTTGTTAAGCATTGATTGCATGTTAAAATCAACAAATTATATTCAACACAAATTCACACTGCAGATTAAATACAGGAGTATAAAAATTCCGATTTTTGACTGGATGATTAGATAACGGTTTATTTTAGTACATGAGGTAAATAAAAAGGATAACAGCAATAACATATAAATAAGAAGACGATTGTACAACATAATAGAGTAAAATAACAATTTATTTTACGAACAATTCACTATCCCAAACGAAACAGTCAACATATAAATAAGAAGACGATTGTACAACATAATAAAGTTAAATAACTATTTATTTTACGAACAATTAATTATCCCAAACGAAACAGTCAACAGACTGACTCACTGAGTCAAAACAGCGATCTCTATAATACAACTGGATCGCGCGCTGAAATGCCCAGAACGAGGCTCATTTCGGTCCGGCCGCTCTAACGGGTGAGCCTCGCCGCGCGGCTCATACAATTCTTACGGGGCTACCGTGTTTTCATTGATATAAACTGAAGTAACTTTGTTGATACTTACTCAATTGAAATGGGGGTTTCACCACTGTACTCCTTATGAAATTGCGGAGGTTGTTGTGTAGTTTTACTTATTACAAACACCATTGCAACGATATAAATGGAAAAAAGGTGTGACTTGGTATTTTTAGCGAATTTCCCCTATAGGGAAGAAGCTATTACCGTAGGTCTCATGGTAAGACCTAAGCTCGGGACCACTATAACTTTTCGTTTTGGGGCCCCCAGAAGCAAAAAACACTATTCGTTCGAATTTGTATATATATATATTAAAAATATAAAGATAAACTGAGTACCCTTTTTAAAATATTTTTTTACCTTTTTAAAAAGGGTACTCAGTTTATCTTTATATTTTTAATAATAAAAGTAGCCCTTCATTAAGAAAATTGTAATATATATATATATATATATATATATATATATGTGTGTGTGTCTGTAAGCACGATAGCGGCCGCAAAAATGATCCGATCTTTATGAAATTTGGTACGGACATGTAAAGTGGTAATCAATTGGACGAGTTCGTGAACCAGCCCGATCGGACCACCGGAAGGGGGGGTAAAGGGGGATAAACCCCCCCAAAAATGGGGTTTTTGAGTTTTTTACATAGAAAAATAAAATTTATCGAATCTTTGTGGGCACCATTGAATTCAGCTCAAAAAAACAAACAATTTAGTATTTTGAAACACTGCTCTATGTCCATTGGTTACTGAGATATTGAAAGTGGTAAACACAGTACGTTGTCCCAATGTTAACCTTATGGGAAATAAGTAAAATTCTATATCTCGCTTATTTCTCAACATATCTCAATAAAACTTGGTAAATGGCTTCTTCTAGTTCAGATCTACTAAATATTGAATTAAAACCACCCAGTTTTAATATACCTGTAGCAGCAAACCTGCATACTCATTCCCCATGTTATTCTTATGGAGCTTACAAAAACATGTCAAATCTCGCTATGTTGGATTGAAATATGTTGTTTTGCGTTTGAAATTCGCTGAGTATGCAGGTCTGCTGCAACGGGGGTATTTCTAGTTTTTTGTTTGTGAAATATTACCAGTTCAACTGAAAATTTCACAATTATTGGATGGGCCTAATGCATTCATATGAGTAGAACCAGTGGCGTATATAAGGGGGGGCCCAGGGGACCCGGCCCCCCCCCGAAATTAAGGGTAAAAGAAAAAATAGGGAATTAAATAGCGTGAATTATTTAGATAAATTATATGCAAGATCTTTTCAGCAGCAAGCAGAATATCGAGAATTCATCAATTTAGAGCAATATGGATTTGCAATGACCTTATCCGGTATCTTGAGTAAGTTTTGTTATATCAGACTACACTATTATATTTCCTCGTACGTCACTGCGCGGAAGGGCGGCAGTTGATGTACTCCAGGCAAGTGGCGTGCGAAAGCTTATTTTTTTGGCCTGGGCGCTGGCGCTGAGTCGTTCATTATTCGGGGTTATGGTGGAATCGGATAATAAGAAAGAGGAGACGTAAAGGGTGTCATGAGTTTTGTTAAAAATATTTGCGAAATGACGGCCGCGAAATGTCCGTCAGTTTTACCGACAGTTTTACAGCCGAGGGGTTTAACGCGGCTGCGATACCGCCAAGAGATTTAACATACCGCCATAGAGTACGTCCTCTATGACACAACCGAGATTACCGGCTGCTAGGGGTGTGCGAGTACTCGAGAATCGAGCTTTTTTCGAGCCGAGTATAGACTACTCGGCTCGACTCGACTTATTGCAAATGACTCGAAAGTTCGATTCGAGTAGTTACCCCCGCCGTTTACCCGAAATCGGCACGTGCGAAAGAATATTAAGGCCATTTTTTACAATGTCAATCCATCTTTAACGAGTATAACTGAAACCTCGTTTGTTATAAACTTGAAGTAAAAAGTTCTTTTTAGATATTAAAGACACATAAATTTTGATATCACTCTATCTTTTCTAGTTTGAGGTTAGTTATTATTACATCTTGTAAAAAATTATTTTTGTTATATTTTAGAAACCATTCCAAATAAATAAAAACTTAGTTTTTTTGTTGACAGTTACATCAATAAAAATGTACCTGTGTAAATAACTCAAAGGAAATATTTTAATCATGAATTGAGTCATGTAATTGGTCACGGCTTATAATTAGTGTTTTCATTTCATTTCAAACCCCAGGTAAGCATTAAACACAAGTTACGCTTGAAAAATATATTAAATCAAGAATTATTGTAAGTTTAAGTGAAAGGTTTTCTTTCTTTTGTTTTGGTATCATTTATTTGCATATCTGCTCTTAGTTCAGAAACTCTTTTAAGTTTAATTACCTCGAAAATGTAATTTGTATTTGAGTAATAATAATAACTAGTGGATCCGAGCGCACGGAATCGTGCGCTACTCTAGCAGAGCGATAATTCAAATGGCGACAAATTTAAAACACAATCATGCTAACACGATCCGTCTTGAGGGTTATGTTTACACAAATTAAAAAATAACAGCAATTAAATTATCCAGCTGATCAAAATGTAAACAATTATGTTCTTCATAAGGATAACATGGGAACTTTAAAAGCCAATCGGTGCAGAGCCCAAGGGACTTTTTCAAAAATGTAAGGCCAGTTTGCAAATCTACGCGACACGCTCTTTCCAATGAGCCGTCAATGATCAAAATCGGTTAAGAAATGACGGAGGAGTTCATAAGACAAATTTCGTGTTGGCATACTAATAATAAATAATTGTTTTCTTTGTTTGAAATTCATTGTTGGTGATGGTGATTTTATATTTTGATTAGGATTTTTGCGGACATTTGCCATCACTGATTGTTTTTTACTAATCAGTGATGGCAAATGTCCGCAAAAATCCTAATCAAAATATAATAATTGTTTACCATTATGTAGAAACATGATGACTATTATATTATAAACTTAAAAAAAAACTCGACTCGAAAAAAGCTCGAAACTCGCGGGTATTTTTCAAAACTCGGCTCGGCTCGACTCGACTCCAAAAATCACTACTCGCACACCCCTACCGGCTACGATACAACCGTTAGATTTTATTGCCGCGAAGTGACCGTGGGAATTTGCCGATCGCTACGAATTCGAAAGATTTGTTTTGTTCTGTAACACAAACAAGATCCGTCGGCTGCAAATAATCGAGGTATTTGTCGGCCTCGAAACGACCGTGATACTTGCGTGCCATCCGCTGTAAAAACGACCGATTTTTCGACCATGAGATAGCCAATATATCCGTCGGCCGCGAAAAGAGCGAGAGACTTTTCGGACGCAATGCGACCAATACAAGTAGGCAATTTACCGGCCGCAAAACAAGCGAAGCTACCGAGAGATTTGGTGGCCGCGAAACGAACGAGCCGCAATATAAATGACTGATTTCCGGCCACGATATTACCAAAAAATCGTTTGTTGTGATTCGATCGAGAGATTTGCCGGCCGCGATGACGATACCAACGATGAAAACGGCTATATTCAGTTTCGTTTTAACTCAAGCATTAAAATTCCCGACCAAATGTTTAAATTCATTACTTTTCCCCGACTTTTAGCGAATTTCTCCAATAGGAAAGAAGCTATTACCGTAGGGCTCATGGTAAGATCTAAGTTCGGGACCATCATAACTTTTTGTAATGGGACCCCAGACACCAGGAACACCATTCGTTCAAATTTATGACGTGGTGGTGGAATGTATTCGTTCGTTTTTGAGGACATGTAAATTTTTTATTCAAGCATTTGGAACTGGATGAGTATGCAGGTCTACTCCAACAAGGGTAGACACCCTGCAAAGGATTTACAGAGATTTGACGGCCATCACGATACAACCGGCCGACTCTCAACTACGATACGGCCGAGATAAAAAGAAGGCGATAATGAAGCTTCGGTAGCTACGAACTGGCCGAGAGATGATCGCGGCGAAACAATCAAGAGAATTCCAGACCGCAGCAATGCGACCAAGAGATTTTTTGACCGATAAATAAATAAATCAATCACTCTTGTTAACGAATTGTTAATATTGGATGTTATCAAATTTGAACATTTGGAAAAATACCACAATATTTGTATAATTTTATTTTGTGAGGCCTTTCGCCAGC
This sequence comes from Flexamia atlantica, assembly GCA_035578135.1. Lineage (NCBI taxonomy): Eukaryota > Metazoa > Arthropoda > Insecta > Hemiptera > Cicadellidae > Flexamia > Flexamia atlantica. The sequence continues at coordinate 18,896,282 of JAQJVK010000007.1, forward strand.
TGGCATCAGCAGACATGTAAAAAAACACAAATATTGCTGTTTGTAATGTTAAAAAAATCAGGATAAGCTTAATAGGCCCTAAATTATAATCCCAAAGTATTGGGCGGAGCAAGTGCCTCCCTACCCCCTAATTACGCCTATGATTAGGTCTGGCAAACTGTCACGTTTGGGAGGAGGGGCGGCAAAATACTTTGGGCCCAAGGGCGGAAAAAATCTTAAATCCGGCCCTGGCCCCCCCGAAAATAATTTCTATATACGCCACTGAGTAGAACAAAGATTAGATTTTGTCCCGATCTGCTGTACGTATATAGAAAGAGATGTTTACAAATATCAGCCCGCGTAGCAAGTGGGTAAACAAAATCACTCAAAGGAGGTAATTCAAGTCTCGACTGTCGATGTAAATATACTCCGATGGTCTCGACTGGTCTGTTTCTAACCCCACCCTTCATTAATCCTTCATCCACCTTCTGAAATTCAGTTCTGTTGGTTTTGTTTGTTTGTTGTGATTACAAAGTATGCCCAAGTCATCATGCCGAAATATTGCGCGGTGTACAACTGTTCTAATAATGCTTAAGACAAGTCGTTATAATTTTACTGGTAAGTAATTTTGCTTTATTAATACTACATTAGTATTTTAGGTCTAAAATAAATCCAAAGTCATGATTCAACTAAACTTCTGCCTTTGGTACATTTTAGGTTTTGTTTATTTCGAGAGTTATCAACATAGTTGGTTTCTAAAGACATACTATATGCCTAAAATGGGAATCGCTCTACTATTGAATTGACAAGCAGGAATTTAATTATCAAGGTCTAATGTCGTAATATTGTAAGACACATTATTAATTTTTTAAATTATAGTTCGTAAATGTTTTTAAGGTTTTTAAAGGTCATAAATATTTAGTGCAGCTGGGGGTAACCTCAAATAAAGTAAAATTGATCAAAATGATAGGATATTTTTTTTATAGGCCTAAATCTACACCACCAATCAAAACTGAGAACACTTAACAAAAACCCAAGTTCGGCTGATGGCCTTCGTCAAAAACTGCACAAGTTAGTATTGTTTAAGAACACATAAAACCATTATTCGATTTCTAAGGTTATGAAAATATTATTTTTGTCGAGTAAATGATTTCATTAGTGTATTTTATGCTTACTTTGATGGCCTTTTCCAAGCCTTTTAGCCCTCATTTAATTTAATACTACAACCAATTAAATATATTCAGTCACCACAATCACGCTTGCCATATGTATTTTCTTGGAAAAATTATTTATATTTCCATTAAAATAACGTAATTTTTATAACTTCATACTCGAACCAGAAAAAATGCCTAAACTAAATTAAATCAATAAAATATTAGCGAAGATAGCAGCTTTCATTCAACATGTACAAAAATGTCTGCCGAATATAGTTTATAACACGATTATTTTGATAAAAAATCTATATCATTATCTCCAAAATTTGATACCGATTGCAACTGTGTGAATCAATTAAAAATCAAGCAACTACGAGCGAAGATATAGCGGTTTTTGTGAGCGCGAACACGGTAGTCCCGTGTAAAGTGTATGGCTGCAGCGGCGCGGTTCACCCGTTAGCGGTGGGGGGAACCGAGCTGCCGGACCGAAAACACAGCACACAGCGCGCGATCCAGTTGTATTATAGAGATCGCAGAGTCCAAACCGCCTTGTGTAGTTTTAAACTCTAACCAGATCTATGTGCAGCGAGTTCTACGCACAGGTCATTTTTTACCTATGTAGGACTTATTATTTCATATTTCATACTTGAATTTAAGATGTATATATTTTGTATTTAGTTAAAGAAAATAAACCAATTTTTGATTTGATTTGATTTTACTATGAAATAACAGCAATAACGGGGGCGATTTAGGTCGCGTACCAACGTGAATAGTTCCGTATAAAATAAAATATAAGCCACAGAGATTCTCGGTGATATATTATAAAATTGCGCATGCTGAAAACATTTTGGACTATCATTTTATTGTAAAAAAATAATATTTAATCATTCGCAACAAAAACAAAAAACACTCATTGTGACTTACCTATGGTTCTATCTTTATTGACGTCCTCTTCCTTATACTTCTAAGCTACGAAGCAAGTAAATTAGAACTACGTTGAGTTGTCCGTATCCTTCCCTTGGCCTTTTCCCAAAAGCTAGAACCTGACACTTTTTCGATATAATAAAATTATACTATTTCCTGTAGGTAACTAATCACTAAATAATAACTGGATAATTTGAAATGAATAATAATATTAAACAATTATTATACCTAACAGCAGATAATGTTACACACTGACTAAATTTACTTTGGAGAGCTCTCTACAAATGTCAAGAACAGACTACAATTAATTAATCTAAATTATTATCTACCTCGAAATCATAGGCGTGCGCACGGTGGGTTCCGTTGGTGCCCTGGCACCCACGGCTGGCCTAAAAGGGGCGCCAAAATGGCAAAAGATGTATTTTTATTTAAAAAATATAGAAGTAAAAATAAAAAATAAACCTGTAATTTAGTAAAAATTATGGCCGGGTGGAAATAAATTTATTTATAATAATATAGTAAATGTACAAACTATAGAAATAGTATTTTGTGTGCAGCATGCTAATTTAGACGACTAAAGACGACACGGCGACCGACGGTGTTATCATTTCAGTCGAGTTTTTCAGGCCCGTTCACACGCTAATCGCGATTTCTTGGAAACGAGAGGCCAGATGTAAGACCATATTGTGTACCCCTTCCCTTCTCTCCCTAAAATATAAATATTATGATTGTAATATCTCGGTTGTCATTTTCGAGGTAGATAATAATTTAGATTAATTGTAGTCTGTTCTTGACATTTGTAGAGAGCACTACCACGTAAATTTAGTCAGTGTGTAACATTATCTGCTGTAAGGTATAATAATTGTTTAATATTATTATTCATTTCAAATTATCCAGTTATTATTTAGTGATTAGTTACCTACAGGAAATAGTATAGTTTTATTATATCGAAAAAAGTGTCAGGTTCTAGCTTTTGGGAAAAGGCCAAGGGAAGGACACGGACAACTCAACGTAGATCTAATTTACTTGCTTCGTAGCTTAGAAGTATAAGGAAGAGGACGTCAATAAAGATAGAACCATAGGTAAGTCACAATCAGTGTTTTTTGTTTTTGTTGCGACTGATTAATTTTTTTTACAATAAAATGATAGTCCAAAATGTTTTCAGCATGCGCAATTTTATAATTATATCACCGAGAATCTCTGTGGCTTATATTTTATTTGATACGGAACGATTCACGTTGGTACGCGACCTAAATCGCCCCCGTTATTGCCGTTATTTCATAGTCAAATCAAATCAAATCAAAAATTGGTTTATTTCCTTCAAATAAATACAAAATATATACATCTTAAATTCAAGTATGAAATATGAAATAATAAGTCCTACATAGGTCAAAAATGACCAGTGCGTAGAACTCGCTGCACATAGATCTGGTTAGAGTAGTAGTTGAAAATAGTTGTTCTTAGGCCAGGTGAATGGAGCCAAAAGCGGGGAGCTGTGACGTCACAGGGAGCTAGGACCCCCCCCCGAATTTTTTTAGCAAATTTTTTTGTAATCTTTTTTGAAAAATACTTTTTTATTTTTTTTTCTTAGTCCAAATTGGTGGCTCGTAGAGGTCCCCCCCCGTGACACCCCCCGCCCGTGGGAAAACCCAAGAAGCCGACCACCCACGAAGAGTACTTAAGGTAGGTGGCTCATGACGTCATAGTACTTAAGGTAGGTGGCTCATAACGTCATACGTACTTAAGGTAGGTGGCTCATGACGTTATAGTACTTAAGGTAGGTGGCTCATGACGTCATACACGGAAAAAACCCAAGAAGCTGACCACCCACGAAGAGTTCTTAGGGTAGGTGGCTCATGATGTCATACCCAGAAAAAACCCCAAGAAGCCGACCACCCACGAAGAGTTCTTAGGGTAGGTGGCTCATGATGTCATACCCGGAAATTTATTACTGAGATAACAGTACTTACCCTCACTCACTCGCACAATTCACTCGCACTATATATTAATCGCGGACATATGCCTGTATGACGAGGACACTAACTCCTCCTCGCTTGGACATTAACATAATTAAATTTAAAAAAATAAAAATTAAAATTAAAAAGTCAAAATACATGCGGAGCAAGCACTGCCTACAACTCGGGAAACAACCGGCAGAGTGTTGATTGATTCTGAGAGAAGGGTTTCCCAACCGTGATAAGAGTACTTAGGGTTGGTGGCTCGTGACGTCAGAGGTTTGGTGGAGGGGACTGTGAATACGTCATAACCCCCACCATTCTGGGGTTTCTCTACGCTAGCGAGACATGACAAACTCCTGTACATCATTGTGTGCTCTAGCTTTGTGTACAGACCACCGTCAAACTGTTTTACTAATTTCTTACTCTTTTTATTTTATAAATAAAAAATAAAAAATTAAATCTCTTTTTGCGCAGTGCGTGAGTGTTGTGTGTGAAAACATCGAGTGTTATACGGACATCTACGAACTAGAGGAGCGTATACCCTTCGACTTGTGTAATAAACTCATGAGCTATTACGCTGAAAACTATGTAACAATAGAACTGATTTACTTCAAAACCGAACCATCGCCATGGGCAGACTTTGTAGAGAGGTGTTGTCGTAAGTGCATTTTCATATATTACGATGACATACCAAGTGAACAAAACCATAACGAACCTGAATTTGTTTTAAAAACAACTAGCGTGTACAAACCGCAATGGGACAAGATCAAAAGCCTGTATCATTGTGGCTATTGTCAAACATCACTCGTTGCAAACACCAAACCGAGTTATGAATATTAGTAGTAGCTCACAACCACGTGACCAATGAAAACCGGGCAGTCACCTTACTGTATTAACTTCAGTCGCACACCATCCCCCAAACAGTACAGACATGAGTGCTCACGGATCGATCAACGAATACCTTAATTCGTTTATGGAGGAGATCAACGCGTTAAACGATAATGCATTACCTCCACCACCACCAGCACCACCAGCACCACCAGTACCAGCGAAAAACAGTAAAGAGGTAAACAGCAGCAGCATCAGAAAAAGGAAAACATCACCAGCCAAAAATCAAAAGGTGGAAATCACGCAAAAGCTAGGATAGGTACCGAAACCGACAGACGATTCGCCTATTGTTTCATGGATGGAAGATGGAAAACTATACGCAGTACAAAACCCAGCAAACAACGGACCACAACCATTGAAAATGGAGTTGTATGACGGAGCGGAAATGGTGAATATGTGCGGGTTATATTTGGACAAAGAAGGTGAAATGTTTAAAAATGTAAAAAATCTATTCGATAAATTGGAAAACATGTGGATTGAAAAAGCGAGTGGCGTACCGAAAATCGATGGACTAACTCAGACTGTTACGCAATACACCCCAACTACATCACCCCTCCGGCCAAAAACACGTAAGCGGACACCAAACAAAAAGCGGTTGACGGTCTAAATTAGTCTGACCTTCAACAGTCTAAATTAGTCTGACCTTCAACGGTCTAAATTAGACTGATCTTCAATCTTCCCCCTCCAAACCTAATCAAAGATGGCGCATGGAACATAAAACCCGAGACGCGGGCCGACAGAGCATCAGTCCTCGCCAGCTAGTTTCTCTGAGCTCCATCAACGATCGTCACTACTACAAGATGGCTTCCCAACAGTCAACTGCTGCTAGCACCACCACCACCTGTGAGACTTCACCCGCCGCCAACGGCCTGACCATGGACCTGAGGACCTCCCTCAACACATGCAAGTCCAGCTCCCCGGCATACACCAGGCTTACCGATCTTTGGGAGGAGTGCGGCTATCTCATCACAGCCATGGAGAGGGTCACCACACCGTTCGGCGAGACGATTATCGTCATCCTGGAGGGTCAAGTCGGGGACGACTTCTTCCTGCGGGTCTACCTTCCCAGGCGTTTCAACACCGTGCTGAGCGACAACGACATCGAACTCTACAACAAGGGCTTCGGGGATCGTCTCCGTATGGTGAAGCGAGCTGCGAGGCCAGGTACGAGTTTCACTCCGCTCGAGTTTATATAAAAATATTAATCTTTGTAAAGCAAGACTCAAGAAGCCTGAAGATATAATTATGTAAAACATGATCTTTTTTCTATAAAATTTATATAGCCAATAAACATTTTATCCACACTTACAATCTGTGTTACTTATTGAACTTAACCTGAATCTCCTTTAGCTGTACAAAAACCGAGGTATAGAGTTAAAGTGTTGAAAACTAATTATTAGTCTGATGGGTACAGATTTAAGTGATAAACAATCAGTGGTGAATAGTCAGTAGTAATCATGGACTTGAGGTGGAAACACCCGTTCTCAGCCATAGTGGCGGGGCCATCGGGTAGTGGAATGTCAGTGTTTGTATCGAAATTTATAAAACACATTACACAAATGTGTGATACAAAATTTGCTAGAATAAACTGGTATTATGGTAGCAGTGGTGGTGGTGCGAGTGGTGACAACTCACAAATAAACTATATTGAAGGTATGTCGAACTTGGAAGACTTTGACGGTAAGGAACCGGTTTTGGTAATCATAGACGACATGATGCGAGAAGCAGACAATAGGCCTACAGTGGTCGATTTGTTTACTAAAGGTTGTCATCATAGGAACATAAGTGTGTTCTTTACAACTCAAAACCTATTTCACCAAGGACGAGGACAGCGGGACATATCTCTCAATGCTCATTACATGCTCTGTTTTTAAAATCCCAGGGATAAAGTACAGATCAAGTGTTTAGCCAGACAAATATATCCTGATAATCCAAAGTTTATCGAGGAAGCCTACACCGATGCTACAAATAAACCACACGGGTATTTACTAATAGATTTAAAACAGGCTACGCCCGATGATGTGCGGATACAAAGCTGTATATTTCCAGATGACACTTATCATTTCGTGTATACACCGAAACAAAAACGCAAATAGACTAACGTCTTAAGGTTTTACGTCAGTAGTCACCATGTCGTGCTTGCGGAAGGACAGAGCTCTGCTCGAAGCTTTGATACATGCAAAACCCAAGGAGCGCAAAGCTCTGTTGAGCAAAGATGTCAGTCGCATTCGATCAGTATGCGAGTGTGCTTATAATGTGTTACGTGGTAACGTTCCTCTGTCTGATAAAAGTAAAAGACGATTGAGCAAATACAAAACCGCTCTTCGGTGAATTGTGAAAAGAGGTGAAAGATTGTCCAAGAAGCGTAAGTATATTGTACAGCAAGGAGGTGGCTTTTTCATCCCACTACTATTAAGCACAGAACTGCAAGCAGCAGTAGGCCTACAGTCAGCTTTAAACAATTACACGGGTAGATATTTCGAGTCTGTGAACAATGACTTAAGAGAGACTGTTGGGCTAATTCCCTGTCATTTCATTTCGAGGCATCGTGCGTGAAGTTACACTTTAGGAGGCTAGTACCAGAAAGAAACACGCGGTTAGCAAAATGGATCATGCAAGAAAAATGATTGTTATACCCCAAGAGTTACTTGATCGTCTACAGTCTCCGTCTGCTAACGAAAAACCGCAACATCCCTCTCCTGTTAAACGATCCTACAAGAGTTTGGATGATGAAATGGAAGACATAATGAACGATAAAAAGATCGATGACAGTGAAAAGTGGAAATTGTATAACCAAGTATTAAATCGATTTTTAAATATCGCTTCAAGTAAACGTCAACCGATCAACATACCGATTGTAGACACCGGTGTAGGTGGTGGTGGTGGTGGTGATGAGCGTAGGAGAATTGCTATATTGGTGGAAGATTTACTCGCATCGTTTCCGAAGATTTACAAAAACGACGCTCGTAATTTATTAAATGTGTTAGCTCGTAGTGGAAACCCGATACATTGGAGCAGTGACGGTACTGTTTACGTCAATAATGAGGAAATACCTAATAGTCCAGTCAAACAACTTAAAAAAATGGCCCAACCTGGAAAAAATTCCGTTAATTTTGAAACTTTGCACACTTGTTTAGAAGTAGGTACCTAAGGATGAAAATACCAAAAGTCCTGGAAAATATGTGGCGAGCTCTAGTGGCAAATGATGAAAACAGGGTACTTTTTTTGGTTTTTCGTAAAAATCTCGAGAACCGTTGGTCGGAGGTGAGAACTTTAAATGTACAAAATAAAGCTTATTAAATTTTCTACAAATGATGTGGTACATTTTCTTTGTACTCTTAATGGTTGTCGAGTTGTATGGCGCCAAAAATAAGGATCTTTTCACGATTTTCCCCTAAAAATGAGCAAAATAATGTTTTATTAGTTTTTAACGTATGAAAATAAAAATTATCTAATTTTGGTGGGCGCCATTAAATTCAGCTTAAAAAACCAAACAATTTAGTATCCTAAATCATTGCTTTATGTCCGTTGGTCACCGAGATAATGGAGGCGGTAAACACCCCTTACTTTGTACCTATGTATTCCTTATGGGAAATAAAAAAGTTCTATATCTCGCTTATTTCGCAACATATCTCAGTAAAACTTAATTCGTGGCTTGATATAGTTGAGATATATCGTATTAGAGCCTAAAATCATCAATTTTCATATTTACGTGTCAGCAAACTTGCATACTCCATTGTTTATATTATTCTTATGCAGGTGAGTATGCAGGTTTGCTGACACGTAAATGTGAAAATAGGGGATTAAAGGCCCTAGTACGATATAATCTCAAAAATATCAAGCCAGAAATCAAGTTTTACTGAGATATGTTGCGAAATAAGCGAGATATAGAACTTTTTTTATTTTCCATAAGGATTACATAGGTACAATGTAAGGGGTGTTTACCGCCTCCATTATCTCGGTGACCAACGGACATAAAGCAATGATTCAGGATACCTAATTGTTTGGTTTTTTAAGCTGAATTTAATGGTGCCCACCAAAATTAGATAATTTTTATTTTCACACGTTAAAAACTAAAAAATCAAAATTTTGCTCATTTTTAGGGGAAAATCGTGAAAAGATCCTTATTTTTGGCGCCCTATAACTCGGTAACCGCTAGGAGTAAAAAGAAAATTTACCACATCATTTTGTAGTAAATTTAATAAGCTTTATTTTTTACATTTAAATATCTCACCTCCGACCAACGGTTCTCGAGATTTTTACGAAAAACCATAAAGAGTACCCTGTTTCCATCAATTGCCACTAGAGCTCGCCACATATTTTCCAGGACTTTTGGTATTTTCATCCTTAGGTACTTCTAAATAAGTGTGCAAAGTTTCAAAATTAACGGAATTTTTTCCAGGTCAAACCCTGTTTTGACTGGACTATAATTCCAATATCGAAGACGTGTTACATAGTATAGTGAGAGTACGTAAAATGGACAACATGCCGGCGGGTTGGGAGGAAGTAATGCACGTACTAAAAGAAATCAATGTTCCCAGAACGATAATCGGCAACAAACAAGCGTTACAGTATCTAGATGGTAACAAAAACGATTACAAACAACAGTCGACACTCAGTCCGAGAGCGGCTTCAATGTATCAAACACCTTCTCCGTCACCGATAGCGAGTCGAGTAAGATCGAAAACAGCAGCGGCGGTAAAGACGACAACGGCAGCGGCGGCATTACCTCAAATAAGATCGCCTTGTACGCCGACGAGAGGACGGTTTATAAGTTCGGACGCGCTCATGAAGTGGGATAAGTTTAATCCATAGACACCGTGATGGAGAGATTGTATTACGACCCAAACGAGCCTTCCTCGTACGGTGGTGTATCACCACTTTCGCGAGCGGCAAGAAATGAGAACATCCCGAAACGTAAAGTGATTGAATGGTTACAAACACAGGACACTTATACTTTACATAAACCAGTACGTAAAAGATTCACACGCAACCCGTATATAGTGTTTGGACCGTATGAACTTTGGCAAGCAGACTTGAACGACATGCGCGGACTGAGTAAATACAATGACGGTATCAATTACTTATTAAGTGTAATAGATGTGTTTAGTAAACGCCTATATGTGAGAGCGTTGAAGCGGAAGGAAGGAGCAGAAGTGGCTAATGCTTTTGAGGATATATTTAAAGAAGCTACTAAAACACTACGTTGTCTACAAACCAACAAAGGCACCGAGTTCACCGGCAGCAAGACGAAACAACTATTTAAAAAGTATAAAATAAAATATGTCGCTACGCAAAACCCCGATGTAAAAGCTGGCGTGGTTGAGCGTGTAAACCGCACATTGAAAACCCGCATGTGGCGGTATTTGACTTATAAAAATACATTAAGATACATCGATGTATTGGACAAACTAGTGAATGCCTACAACAACAGCCCGCACAAGAGCTTGGGCAACAGACTGCGTCCAGTCGATGTGGACGCCAAAAACGGAGAGGTAGTGTTCAGTGTGTGGAAACACATGTACAAAAATATACCGAAACGCACTAGACCGAAACTGAAAGTCGGCGATACAGTGCGTATAGCTAAGGAGAAAGGTACGTTTACCAAAGGTTACGAGACCAATTGGAGTAAAGAAGTGTTTATAATACACCGAGTAAATACACTTATGCCATTACCACTGTACACGCTCACGGATCTCAACGGTGAAGAGTTGTCCGGACAGTTTTATGAACACGAAGTGCAAAATGTGACAATCGAACGTGATCACCTATTTAAAATTGATAAAATACTGGACACGAAAGGTCGTGGTCGCAGTAAGCGTTACCTGGTCAAGTGGGAAGGTTACGGAGACGAATTCAACTCTTGGGTGAGAGCGCAAGATTTACAACATGTCTAGTAAAAATCAATTTTACTTGACATTGCCCAGCAATAGTTCTATGGATTATTTTCCCAGAAACACCGTGACGAGTTACACTACACACATGCCGAAACAAATACGGCTGGAAGGTGGCGAGTGGGAGATGGCATTGGTGGAAGCGCAATATCCATCTCTGTTCATTGATGACAGTCAACGATAATTCGTACATTTGGGTCGAATTTCAATTCCCTCCATTATTTACAAAGGAATCATTGATGGTTAAAATAAAACCAGGATATTACAGAAGTATAACTGAATTATTAAATGTAATAAATGGCGATGAGCAACTGAATGAATTCCTCGAATTTGAATACTTGACCGAATTAAAACAAGTCAATATGAGGTTGTTGAAAACAGTTGCAGTGAACATAGTACAGATAAGCCAAGAATTATCTCTAATGTTGGGTTATGACCCTTATAAAGATAATCTAAAACCGGAAGGTGTTTCTTCAGTTCTCGGCTTATGGCAACCAGATCTAAATATGGGGATCCCACCACATATGTATGTATATTGTGATTTGGTGGAGCCGCAGTTGATTGGTGACACTACAGCATCGCTATTTGTAAGAGATAACTACGTTCACGGTGCATATAAAACGGCTGTTTATACAAGTCCGCATTACGTGCCCGTCATGAAGGCTACATTTGAAACTGTTGAAATCGATTTAAGGGATCACACAGGGAAAAGCCTGTTATTCCTCTTTGGATCGTCGTACGTGAAGCTACATTTCAAAAGAGTGCAGCAGCAGCAGCAGCAGCAGCAGTAATAATGAATTCAAATGATCCGTATTTGGCGTACTACCGCCGTCAACAGTCGCAGACCGGTGGTGCGATCGACCGAGTATTTCGAGGAGCGGCATATCAGCGAGGACATGGAGTTGGTAGTTTTCTTGGCGGCATGTTCCGCACTATCGCACCACTGCTCAAGTCGGGAGCGAAAGCTTTGGGTCAAGAGGCTTTGAAATATGGTGTTGGATTTTTGGGTGACATCGCCGCCGGCACTATGGACCCCAAGATAGCGGCCAGTGCGAGACTCAGACAGTTTACAGGATCGCTCAAACACAAAGCCGACAGCAAATTGGAACGTGTGCTGCACGGTGGCGGCGGCCTCAGCGCGAAAAGAGGTCGCGTAGCGCGTAAGGGTAACGCGCAACGCGTAAGACTTCCGCGAAACGCGCTATGTGCGGTGGCGGCGGTCGTAAGACCCGTGTCACACCTCAGTCTTTGGCTAAACTCCTCAGAGGGAAGACGTCGACGAAGAGACGCTCTGTCGTAGCAGCAGCTGGTAAGGTGAAAAAGCAATCAAGCCCGAAGAGGAAGAAGAAGAGTTTGTCTGTTACAGCGAGAGATATTTTTGCTTAGACACGCACGCAAGCACCACCAACACCGTCACAATGTCTTTTTTACATCAAAAATCTTGTGAATGCGTCAAGACTGAGCTGGACTTGTTCTCTTTACCGCCAACACAGACCAGTATCGAAAATGGAAATTGGGTTCAATACAAACCGATATCTACTCTGACCGATGACTCGCCCATTGAGTTTGTCGTGCCCGGCAATGGCGACGAATACACGGATCTTTCGCAGACACTGATTCAAATCACAGCGTCTATCGTCAAACCAAATGGAACTGACGTCACCGAAGATGCCGAAGCAGATGTAATCGGACCCGTCAACAATTGGCTACACTCACTTTTCAGCCAAGTGGATATGAGTATGAACCAGAAATTGGTCACGCCACAAAACAATACCTACGCTTATAGAGCGTATATCGAAACAGTTTTAAATTACGGATACGATGCTAGAAAGTTGCATTTAACTTGCGCCGTATGGTCAGCAGACGATGCCGGACATATGGACAACTGTACCGATACAAATGACGGACTAAAAGTGAGACGGAAATATACAAACAGAAGCCGTGAATGTGACATGCTCGGGCATATACATTTGTGTAATCAGAATAAATTTCTACTAAACGGTGTTGAACTACGTTTCAAATTCATCCGATCAAAAGATGCATTCTCCCTGATGGTGAACGCTGGTGATTTCAAAGTGAAAATGATCGAAGCCAACCTATGGGTGCGCAGATTTAAAGTCAGTCCTACTGTTTTGCTGGCACACGATAGAGCTCTACAAACGGCCACAGCTAAATATCCAATCACTAGAGTGGACTTGAAAACATTCACACTGCCGTCCGGCATAAGAAGCAAGACTTTGGACAATGTTTTCCTAGGTCAAGTACCGAAACGTATTATCGTCGGCATGGTCACCAATAAGGCGTATAATGGAGATTTGAAATTTAACCCGTACAACTTCCGACATTTCAAAATGAACTACTTCTCTTTGTATGTAGACGGTGAACAAGTGCCGTCCAAACCGATTCAAACACACTTTGAGGGCAATAAAGGAAAATATGTAATGGCGTATCACACTCTGTTTTCTGGCTCAGGCATTCAGTTTAGCAATAGCGGTATCGTTATCAATAAAGATGACTTTGACGATGGCTATTGTATTATGGCTTTTGATTTGACGCCCGATCCGTCGGCCAGTGACACGACACATTGGAACCTGGTACGCAATGGGAGTGTACGCATGGAGCTCGGTTTTGACGAAGCCCTCATGGAGACAGTCAACTGTCTGGTTTATGCAGAATTTGACAATGTCATCGAAATCGATCGTCATCGCAATGTGAACGTAGACTTTGGCGGTCAAACACACACACCGCTGACTTCAGTATTCATCAATCACTCGTCCAAGATGGATCGTCCACACAGATCGTCTCGAAAATATAACCTAGCCGCACCCGTCATTGTGGATATTCAATGCTTCAAAGATAATCAAAACGAATACATAATAAAAGAAGTTTGCGTATTGGAAGCGGACAGCGGTGTACTACTCATGCATCATATCGCCAAATCACCGTATGAAAGATCTGAATTATCAAAAAAAAACGGAGAGAAAGCTACTGGCTCACAAAACATTGTCACGGTATACAATGGGAGCAAGGTGATATACCGTAATATACACTCTTCAACAAGTTAACTGATTGCTTTTCAAACCGTCCGACAGTTTACCTCAAAGGGTTGGAGAAAAAAGAATATTTAAAGCGACATCACATCATCGATTTCGTCACTACTCATGTCATCGACGTTTGTGATATAGGCTCTGGATCACTACAATCAATCAACAATCTACTATCAACAAATATTCTGCGTTGCTGCAATCACAACTCATTGCAAAATCGTTGCGCACTGACTAATTGTGTCGCGATAAGAGGTTGGGTCCACCTAACAACAAAAATTGATGAAGATGAAAATTATATTGGAGATAGGGATTCATACTTTTGCTCTTGTTTTCGCTCTTCTGCTACTACTAGTACATCAACTGCTGCAGCTACTGTCGGTTATGATACTGTAGAATGAATACTCTGGAAATTGAAAAATATCTTTCGGCTCTGCCTGTGCAAAATGTAGGTGTCTACGCTGCCGATCAACTACCATATCGCATTGTAAGGGCTTACAAATTTGAGTTGGGAAAAAGAGTTAAACAGTAGGAATATTTCGTTTTGTCGCGTTGGCCGACCTGCAGATCAGCTGGGCACCTAGTTCCCAGACTCGCCACGCACGGCGCTGGCGTCGCAGCGGTAGTGGGGGCAGCGAGAGCTCTCACTCGAGCCACCAAGACAGATCAGTCTACGATTCGGCGCAGAGCTGAATACACCGAAGTAGTGGGCAAGTGGCGTTTCTGGCCCAATCAAACTTTGACAGGCAGTCAATTTTTTGACAGCTACTTCCGGTCACGTGACCGGAAGTGACGTCATCAGCTGTGACGTAGCTGTGACGTGTTGTTGGTGGGTATTTAAAGTTTAAATGCCCTGCTGTGCTGGGTATTTAAATTTTAAATGGCCGGAAGTGTGTCAAGGTCTTTTGGGGATGTTTTTAAAAAAGATCTTGCATTTTCGGAAAATCCGAAAATGCAATATATTTTCTTTTTTTATTTATTTGTTTTTTTTTACAAAAGTATTATTTTACAAGTTAGTAAAGTTTGCTCCCAAATTTGAAAAGTAAGTTGTTGTCGGTGCTGAAATTTCTTGTTTATTTTCATTCTTCTTGTTGTTGTAAGTTGGCAAAAACACATTTTTTTCGTTTTGATTGTTTGTTGCATAAAGTTCTAAAGATAAACCAAACCCAGTGGTTATAAGTTGTTTTAGTTCTTCACTAAAAATTTCCAAATCCTTGTAGGTTGTAAGATTGATAGTGTTGTAGTGAATCCCGCGAATGTTGAGAGACATGACTAGAGTTGTTTACTCGACGAGAGGTGTAGCAGGAATGACTATTGCAAAGCCGGTGCTGCAGGTACCTCCGATGGTAGTGGGGGTAGTGGTGGGGGTAATGGCAGGTGTTTGTTTAATCACTTTGAATTTAATCGTTGCCACAATAGACCGAGTCGATGTTGCAATTCTTCTAGTTTATCCAACCGGTTCTTTTGATATGTTTTGCAACTACATTTACAATAGCTGAAAGAATTACATTTTGTACAAGCTTTTCCGTCAACTTGATCTTCAGGTATTCTAAAACATTTTTCTTTGCAACAATAAGTTATAAGTGTTAGATTATTTCTTTTGGATGACATGTTGGTTGTAGCTTGTCTTAAACAGAACTGAGCCTCTCAACGTTAAAGTTTCGTATTTATGTAAAGTATTCGAATAAAACTATCGAATAAAATAATCGAATAATACTATCGATTAAAAGGTCAAGGTCATCCGTTTGAGGTTTTAAAAAAATACAACATATCAGTATATAAAAACATATACTGATATGTTGTTTTTTATCTTTTTATTTAAAACATTTTTTTTACAATGTTATTTTTGTGCGATGTGCAGAGTTAGTTCCGTAGAGTTGTTTCCGCTCATTCCGTGTGACACCAAATATAATGATCCTGGTTGAATTTCCCGCAGATCTTCATTTTGCAGCAACTGGACGAATCGTTTTGGAAGATATACTTGAAACTTTGGTTCATCACCTGGTGTAAATGGTGCATCGGATAAAGATGCGACGACTGCGTCTCCATGCGTTGTATCAATTTTCTTCATTTCATGAACAATATAATGTTTCTGTTCTTTTAATTCTGAACATTTCTTGATAATTAGAGTATTTGATTTTGAATGCAAGTTGAATTGTTCAACTAAACATTGGAGAAACTGTTGTGATGCCATCCTTCACAGGAGATGTTGTCTGTTCGGAGTATGGAGTTAGACTGATACTCGGGGTGTGTTGCCTCTTCGTTTATATAACCTTCGGAACCCCCACTACATTCTTCCGTTTGTTGTTGTAAGTAAGCAGCCAAGTGATACGCGTTTTGTAATGCGCGTTGAGATTGGTTGTGTTTCGGATTTATTATAGAAACACAAATATTTCTAGCATCAAAGTGAAATGTTTTGTCCACTTTTATGTTTAAAACTTCTTTGTTTGTGTACTGTCGTATCCAATTCTTTTTTTCCAATCCTCTGGTATATATGTGTGTAAATTGTTTGCAAAAATGAAACATAATTTTGTGTACATTGTTGTACGGTAGGAAACCTTCATACCAATGGATATGATGACAATTATTTGTTAGCCATCTGTTTGTTATTTTAGCTTTTGACTTTAGTTCATGGACAGAACACGGTGCTTCAAATAAAAACGGGTATGCTACTTGTGTAAGCAAATCCAAAATTACCAATTCTTTTATGATAAATCTATCATCGTTTCCGCGAAATGCTTGAAATTCAATTACACAAGGTTTTGCTGCCATTTCTTCATCCTGTCTGCTCATCATGGTGTCTGCTGATCAACTGTTTTCCACACCACGGTAGGTTAGATATATATATATATAAACCAGGCCGTACAGTTGTAGGCGCGTTGGTGTATGTTTAACGTGGGCACCATCCCCAGTAGGCCTACCCCACGGTTTATTCTTTTGTTAAATTACATTGTAGTTTTAACCTAGCAAAGTTTCTTCTTCTGTATTATTGTTGTTGGTGGTTTCTTCTTCTGTACTGTTGTTGTTGTTGTTGGTTTCTTCTTCTGTAGCCTCCGTTGCAACTTCGGTAAAAGGTTCAAAGTTTCTTAACTGCCTCCACATTTCCACTTCGTGAGGTATTCTATTAAAGATGGATGTATCTATTGGTCCGTATTGTAAAGTGCTTTCTGGTTGTTTTTCGCATGCATCTACCAGATATTCCTTAATAACAGAGCTTGAAAATACTAATTGTTTCATATACCTGGTAATAGGTGATGTTGCATAGTTTAAAATGTAAAATTCTTCACGTGTTAGAAGAATTTTATTTTCAAATTGTGTCGAGTCTCTAATTCTTACTTGTTGTTGACCACGATGTTTAATAATGTCAATTTCATTGTCACAATCCAAAAGTCGAATGTTAGTTTTTCTTCCAAAGAAACTGTTGGCTAAATAACATTCAATAAGATGTAGATGTTTTAAAAAGGAATCCCAAGCATTTTCTGAAAATAAAACCATCTTTGTTCCATGGCTTAGTATTACTGCGGGAGAGTAGTCTAATGATTTTACCAATCCTATCGACACACTTTTACTCATGCAAGATGAAATAGGATAAAAGATGCGAAGGAAAACTTCAG
Source organism: Flexamia atlantica (assembly GCA_035578135.1). Lineage (NCBI taxonomy): Eukaryota > Metazoa > Arthropoda > Insecta > Hemiptera > Cicadellidae > Flexamia > Flexamia atlantica. The sequence goes on from JAQJVK010000007.1 coordinate 18,913,737, forward strand.
TTAAAATGTTTGGTGGAATATTTTCTTCAAGTTTTCTTTTCTTTCTTACGTTTGTTTTATTATTTTCCAACTTTTTATTTTGTTTTCCAAACTTTAAAAAGTCATCTATTTCCTTTACAATATTTTCTTCAAAATGTTTATCATCATTTTCCAATAAAGGTGCTGTTTCGGAAACGTCTTGTACAACTGATAAAGAACTCATTTTGTTTATAATGCTGTAGACGATGTTACCCATACAACTGTAGACAGTAAACTAAACAATTTTTGTTCCCGCTCCTGCTTTTATAACCGAATGGTGGGGGTATTTTTTTTCCTTTTCATTTTACAAAACTGCTTTTACAATTCCTGTTAAAGGTGTATATGTAACAATTTTATCATGTAAAATTAAACAATAAGCAGATGTATCTTTGGGTACATTTTGTTCAAATTCCATTTCTATTTTTATATCTACACTGGAAGATTTTACAGATTCGTTTTGTTTTGAACAATCAACTACAACAATCGGATAGTTAGATTTAAATTGGTTTGGCGTTAATAAAGGTGTGTTTGTTTTTCCATAATATGAATTTTGGAATCTTGCGTACATATCGTACAAAACGCTAAACCTGTCTTTTGTAAAGTTTATGTTGAAATTGTCGTATGGAAAGAATTGAGAGTTTAGAAACACCTTAAAATTTGTAAGTTTGCAATGATCAAATTCACCAGCATGTTTAGTTATTTCGTTTCTTCTTTTTGTTTGTAATCCAAATATTACATATCTTGCCTTTTCCAAATGAGTAGAAGTTTTTACAGTCCATGTATGACGTTGTGTTTCCGGTAAAACCGGATATTCATGAAACTCCCAACTTCTAAATGGTATTACGATATCACGATCTGATTTTAAAGTTCTTAATAATGAAATTCTATTCTGATCGTTTAACCGTACATGCGGTACTCTCCAAACAATTTTGTCTAATTGCATTTTCCATTCTAAAGTAGCTTCCGTTGTTCCATCAGTTGCTTGAATAATATCTTTGTCGTTTGATGATCTTAACAAAACTAATTCTTGTTTTACGTTTATTATTATTTTTCGGTAATCTTCGGCAAAGCCTAAAAGTAATCTTAAAGGAATGTAAAAGTCAAAATTGCCTGAAGTGTTTGGAGTGATTGTACTGGAATCGGGTGCTACCCATCCTGCGGCGGCCAGCATATTTTTTTCACTCGGTGTTAAAGATGCTAATCCTTTTAATGTACTTGTAATTCCCACCTTTTTTGTTGAATCTACTGTAACTCCGGAAATTTCATATCTTATTTCATCAAACAAATATGCCATGGGGTTATTTATGAACGGAACAGTACTTGCAGTGCTTCCATCTCTTTTTGTTACTCTTCTTTCGATATACAAATAACTTTCACATGGAAGTGTATAAATATCCTGTTGTTGTATGGGAATTCTAATTTCATCATTATTATTTAATTTTGATGAAGCGTAAGGGTTGTGCGTATGATATTCCTTTTCCCATAAGGTTTCGTCGAATGTCGGACCCTGCGCTATATCCAATATTTCCATTATTAATAAGTTTTAATCCAATTTCTTCTAGAAAACGAATGTTATCACTTGTTAATCCTTCTATAGCTGAAGTGCTACTGACTTGTTTACCAGTCAGCTCTTTCTTTTTAAATGATAACCCCATTGTTATACGGTTGATTTTATATGTATTCGTATAGTTATAGGTTCGTCTCTAAAATCAATATGATTTCCGTCTTGATCTAGTATGTTCACCACAATGTCTGAAATAAAACTGGTGTTTAACGGTAGGTACACCAAGTTTTGTGGCTTTTCCACAATTTTAAAACCCGGAGCGACCGTTGGATAGAATGTGTGCAATATATGAGTATTTTCACCATCTCTATAAGAACCATGTATAATATTACATGTAATATCTATACTGTTAACTTTCATTATTGTTACAGTTCTAGCACCTGAATGGTTAATATTAGGTTCTAAAATTTTTGTTGTTTTAGGAAATCCTAATAAACTACCAATTGAATGTTCTTTGCTAAAATCTATATAATATTTAGATTTAATTTCAGCTTTCATAGTATTGTTATTTCCTTTTATTGTTATATTATCTTTTCCCATATGATTTTGTATCGCTTCATTTATATCATCAATTTCATATGCTCCAGTGGGTAAACTAAATACTTGTATATCTGAATATTTGTTTGTATTTTTATCTTTTGTTTTGTAATAATGTATTTTGTCATTAACATTTTCAGTAACGTTGGGAATAGAATTATAAGTTGTTATATCTAATAATGCGGCTTCCCATAATTTATCTTTTTCCAAACGTAACGCAGGGAAAAGAACACTTCGCAAAGTAGATGAAGTTCCAGTTAATGATACTGTATAGGAAGACATCTTAAAGTTGACTAACGCTTTTTGTTAAAAAATCTAAACATAAATGTCCACAGATTACCGTATGATCAGGTTGCTCTCTTTTATAATTGTATAGTACATTTTTAGCTGTTTTAAAGTAATATTGTAGTTCTTTTGGTGGTGGGAGATTACCAAAACTATCAAAGTAGTAAATAGTTGATCCTAGTTTCTTATAACATACCCAATGAGTGCCTGATCCTTTACTATTATCTAAATTTACTATTCCGGTTTCATTTTTCCATATTTTAACAGGTAATGCATCTTTCATAAACACTCCTCTAAAAAATGGAATTTTTAAACAAGAAACATAAGTAATTAATTCTTTATCTGTTAATTCTTTATTTGGAATTAGTAATTGTTTTTTTCTGTTTAATACACACGATACGGTCTTAGGTATAATCCTCCTCCTTTTTTTATCATTGACCATATTGTTTGTTTCTTTTTATTTTTACCTGCGGTGGATCGTCGTTTTCTTCTTATATTTCCTCCACGTTTCTTTGCAGGTTTTCTTCTCCTTTTTCCACCTCCTTTCTTCTTTCCACCTCCAAACATCGTTTTACCCTTCATTGCTGCTGATACCGCTAAAGCTGCTGCTTTTTCACCGATACTAGCGTCACTGGATGTTACTCTTTGCCAAGCTTTTTCAGCAAGTGCTCTATCCGCTATTGATCTATTTTTAGTATCTGCAAACTTTGAATATGCTATATCGTGTTGTTTGCAGGCTTGATCAAGTTTATTTATTCCAAGATCTCCTCTAGCGATTCTTTTTTTCAATTTTGTTCCAGGACCACAATATTGATAACCTCCTGGTAAATGTAGTTCTACAGGTAATAAATCGATAGCTTTATTAACTATAGCTCCAACCGGCTTAGTAATAAGAGAAAGTGCTGTTGATGCTATTCCTCTTCCTCTCTTTATAACGTGTCGATTATGACTGATGCGTTGAACTTTCAACATGGTTTTTTATAGTGAAAGGAAATGCCAATACTTGTTTATTTTATAAATTCTTTATAATGAATGATGCACTTATCCTTTGACATTGTTTATTTATAATAAACATGTATTTTGTTTATGGATAATAAACTTTTACCCAGTCTTTTGGTAGGATTGTATCCTTTTTATCAACATCAACTTGAGCAAATCTTAAATTTCCAGTTTTCATATTTAAAAAATATTTTTCCATAACATTTTTCTTAACCCAATGTAGTTTTTGATCAGCTTTTATGGGCTTTATCGTGTTATAAACATCATATAACACTACACTTAAGAGTCTTATAATGTAATTTACATTAACAGCATCAACAATATCAATAGGGTCATCTAAGCAAGTCAATCGCAAGTTTTGACAATAAAAAAACTTGTTGTGTTTTTCTGTTCTTAAGCATCTTTCACGCCATTCTTTTACTCTAACTGCATCACTGTCATTTACTCCCATTCCAACATTAAATAGTGGTCTTTCTTTACAATCAAAGCCTTGTTGACCAAATCTTGATGAAATTTCTTTTAATACAGGAACTTGTCCAATTGTTGCTACATCAACATCATTCAACCCTTCTTTAACATTAGTAATTATTTTTGCATCCGCATCCCATTTGTTATTGTTTAATTTCATTATTTGACTTATTGTAGCTGCATCTGATTTTGCAGTTCCCTCCTTAACGTTAGTTAACACTTTATTTTTGCAATCAATTGACTTAATATCATGTGTAATACAATGATCTGTAACATATTGAAGGTTTACCGCATCTTTCATATCTTTAGGGTCTCCAATATCGTGTATTACAAAGTTGTAAAAGGAAAATTTATCTGTTTTTTCAGGTATGACTGAATGTAAATACTTTTTGGTAACTGAATCTTGATCATTAACAGGATCTGCTATATTGGCTATTCTAAGATCTTTTGCATCATATGCTTTATTATTACTTTTAGGATCATATCTTAAGGTTTGGTTTATGTACCACATTAAATATTCTTTATTTACCGAATCATTCTTATCTATTGGTTTTGGAAGATTTGCAATTCTATAAAAATTAGCGTTATACACTTCATTTTGAAGCTTTAAGCTAGGTAATGTTTCACTTCTTAAAGTTTTAAAATTTACCGCATCATTATCATCTTTTGGATCATTTACAAACTTTAAACGTTTGTTATTTATATCATAATCTCCATCGGATGTTAGTGGTAAACCACCTCTTTTTCCATAAGATCCTGATTTGCTTCCAGTTTCGGAATACCGTCCATACTTATCCACACTCATGGTTATACTAAATATTTAATCAGTTATACTTGTATTATATATATATATATACTCATATTTTTTTTATGCAATTACTCCTCGATTTCGCAGTTCGCCGACCAAAGCTACCCATTCATTTTCTAAACCACTATGTCCGGTTTGTTTAGCTTCATATATCAACTTCATTCTGTCAACCAATTTGTTTATATCGTTGTAGTATATGATATTAGTATCATACAAGTTTTTTAATAATCCTTTTCCTGATAAACTTGATTGATTTGTTTTTCTTCTTTTATGTAAAATATTTATTTCAGCAGAAGATAATAATTTTCTTTTTATGGGTTCCCTTCTTTTTGGTAGGAAAAGTTTAGCAATAATAGTTTTATATTTTTCTGATGCATTTCTATGAACATTGAAATTTTTAGAATAATTTTTCTTATTCGCATTTGTATCCTCCAATATTTGTTTAAAAATGTTTAAATCCTTTTTAGTATATTTATTAGGTTTCGGCTTAAAAATAAGTTCAAACAATCCTTTTGTACCCTTGTATTGTTTATTATTTATAATAATATTGTCATGTTCGTCTACATCAAGTTTGCTATCTCCAATCATTAGCCCATTTTCTTCTATTCTAGCACCAAAAGTATGATATTTTCGAGTTGGTTGTGCAGAATGTAACATTTTTAATACAAATTGTCTTGCAAGCGGCCCTTTATACGCAATATCCGAGCCCAATTTGCTCAAGTTGGATGGATTAATAGGCTCTTCTTCTTCTTGTTGTTCTTCGCTTGTAGAAAGACCTTCTTTTTCTGTTAAAACATCCGTTTCTTCACCTAGTTCGCTTTCTTCTTCAGTTGTTTCTCCTTGTTGCGTAAAACTTGTATCACTTTCATATTCTTCTTTTTGTTCAAATTTTGAAATGGGTAAAATAGCATCTCCGGAAAAATTAAATGTTGAATGTTTAACATTTTGTCCTAATTGTTTTAATGGCTCAGTAATAGGTTTAAATGTTGATTCCAGAAATTTCTCTCTTTCACTTATTCCTAATCTTAACGCTCTGTTTTTATGTCTAATAGAATCACTAAGTGATTTTATTTCTTTTAATAGCTTTTCCTGATTAACCATGTTTACACCATGAAGACTTGTACGATAATGTTGTTAATTAATGTATTAAAACAAATTTATCAAAACCTATGCGGTAACGACCATCTGTTATAGCTTTATCTTTCATAATTACCAAAAATCCATATTTTTCCGCCCAAGCTTTTCCACAAAGCTCTTTGAATTTATCAAATGACATATCAGCATTTACATGATCGTTGTATATATGTTTTAGGTTTGTATCGTCTTGTTTGAATAAAACTAAAATATTTGCATTGTCTCTAATTAGTTGTTTTGGAATTTTGCTATATGTTTGTCCGATATATATGCTATCAATATTATTATGTCTTCCCATGGCAAAATAGTTTCTAATAGTATCATGATTTTCACTAGATACATCATCAAATACAAATACAGAATACGGCTTAGCCTGGTCTGGTTGCATAACACTGTCACTAGCATTAAATTTGTAATAGTTAACATCGGGCACATCAGTCAGGATCTTTTCCAACAATTGATACTTTGGTTGATGTAAGGACTTTGAAAAAATATATAGGTTATTAAATCGCAATCCTTTTGTGTTTGTAATTAAGTTAAACACAACGTTAGTTTTGCCACAGTTTGAAGGACCGCTGACTATACATCGTACAGTGTTTGGAAATAAACTGCCGTGTTTACCATTGTTGATTTTAACGTTATCTACGGTTAAATCATCAATGTTATTAATATTAAATTTATCTTTATGGTGAACAATCTCCATCTTATTCAAAGGCAGAAGAGTAAATAAGTTGATTTAAAACTAAATCAAATCTTTTATAGGTATCCACGAATCTTCAGTTTTATCAAACCCCAACCAACGTACTTTAACTTGGTCTTTTTTCCTTTGCAACACCTTTTCAACAAGATAAAAATCGCCTACTGTTGACTTTAACAATTCATGTCCGTAAAAACCGCCTTGTAACAAATTTCCTTTGTTATCTTTTAAAATATAAGTTTCCGGTACAGTAGGTTGTACTTTATACACTGTAAAAACTTCGTTTGTCCAATTGGGCAGGTATTTTTTAGTAAACACTCCTTTGTATTTACTAATTCGAACTTTATCATTTACATTAAATTTTCTTGGTTTTCTTTGTTCCGCTTTTGGCTGTGTATTTTTTTTAATTCGTTGTAAAACTAGTTTAGCGTTTTTCTTATTCACTTTGTTAGGTGCCATACCGATAGTTCTATGAAACTTGTTGTTGTAATCGCTTATTAATTTTGGTAAGATATCAACCCATACGTAAGAACCTCTTTTCGAAAACATTTTATACATTGCACCTTTTAAGGTTCTATTAAATCTTTCAATTATAGCTGCCTTTTTCTCAGAATTTGTGGAATAATGATTTATGTTATATTTTTTCATTAACAAGGCAAAATGTTTATTAAAAAATTCTTTCCCATCATCAGTTTGTAAATGTTTAATTTTATTTTTATCTCTTTTTATAGCTACTTCCATAGCTTTTGTTATGCTGTTACCAGTTTTGTCTTTTAATGGCAAAGCATCTGCAACTTTAGTAAAACAATTAATAATCGTAAGTATGTATTTAAATCCTTTATTTATTTTACTATGCGGTTGCATTTCAATTAAATCTGCTTGATATAAATCATTTATTCCTTTTACAACAGTATTTCGTCGTGGAAACTTTATTCTTGCAGGTTTATGAAGTTCATTAACAATCTTTTCCTTTAAGTCTGTCATGATGATTTTACTAACAAAGTCAAGTTAGTATTGAGTGTTTCTTTTTCTGCATCCGCTTTTATAGTTCAAGGTCATTTCAACATATTTTAAAAAAAGGGGAAATCACAGCGAGCATGCTGTGATTTCCCCTTTTTTTCTTTTTTCTTTTTTATTTTTTTCTTTTTTTATTTTTTTCTTTTTTTCTTTTTCTTTTTACTCATTGATAGGATTGAGAGAGTAGTGGCCGAATGGTAGAGTGTGAATTTTGTCTGGAAGAATTTGTCGTTTGTCATCATTGGAGCAGAGTGCTTTTTTCACTTCTGTTACGCTGTACAGTTGATGGTTGAAACTTCTGATGGTGTTGAATTTTGCAGTTATAGTCGTTTCTTCAAATAAGCATTGCTTGTAGTGTTCAAAATTTACATTCTTCTTAAGATACAAACTTTTTACTCCCTTAGCTTTTTTAATAATATTGTTTTCTTCTTTATGTAATTGTAGTGAATACAATTTTGACATTAGTGCAATAAGTTCTTTCAGTAAAATTCCATTTGCTTCGTCTTTAAATTTTCCAAGTTTCTTTTTGTTCCGATCATTGTCATAATTTAAATGATCTTTTGGATAGTCACTAAAATCAAATTCATTTTTGTGAACAAATGTTCGAAGATCCAAATACATATCTTCAGTAAGAATCCAGTAGATGAAAGCGTCCGTGTCCATGTAGGCGATTCCGAAGTTATCTCTACCGTAGAAGGCGACCATTTTGTTGTAGTGAAAATCATACATGTGGGTTTTGGAAATATCCAAGATTGACATTCCAACGTACAACGGACGATCCATTTTCACGCTTGTCTTCTTCATAGATACTGCCACAAGGTTTTCATTGATGATAACGGATGTTCCAAAGTTTGGTTTTTGTACAAGTTTTTCTAGTTTTATAGGATCTGTAATTAATTTAACATTTTTGTGTTTTCTTTTGTTTTCCAATGTTTTTCCAAATATCGCATTATTCATCAATTTAAAAAAGTCCTTTTGAAATGTTGATGTTGCAGCTGCTCTTCTTCTGGTGTTTGAATCAATGTACGGTTTTAACCAGCAAGATTGGGAAAATTTTAAAACTCTATGAATTTTGGTTATACGTAAACCCAATTGGAGTGCTTGTTGAACAACCCAAAAGTGAGCTACGTATCTTTGTTTATTTTCAAGAGTCATCATTAATTTTGGATGTTTGCCAATTGGTGAAACTTCTGTTTTTGCAAGGAGCGGAAGATCGTAATGAAGATCATGCAAGTGTTCTGGATATTCAAAGTCACAGTCCAATATGTATCCGGTGTCTCCGTCTTTTGAAATTTGCGAAATATCACCAAGAGAGTCTGGATTAACCCATTCAAAGTTTCCAAAAGGAAGTGGATTAGACATGGCCCATCCGTATAAATTGTTGGCATCGAAATATCCTAAGAACACTGATGGTTTTTCTTTATCGTAGTTTGGAAGATATTTGTTGTTAGCTTTAACATGTCTAGTAACACTTTGGGTCAATCCACCTCTAACGCCCGATTCGATCATCAACACCATGTCAATATCTGTTAATAATTGAAGGTTGCACTTTGTTTCTTTTAGCATAGCTTGCCAAGCTAGTCCTGGAGAAGTATAAGAATGAAGAGGGTCTAATCCGTAAGCTTCAAAGCAGGTGTTTCTAAATTCTTCCATCACATCGCAGAGAAGGGTCACATCAACTTTTACATAAAAGTCAGAATAATCTCCCAGAGTGTTCATTTCCAATTCGTCCCAAACTCTGCATGCGTGTTGATAGTCTTCAGGTGAAATGTCCAAATCGGTAAGTTTACTTTTGAAAGCTTCTGGTGGAGGAAGTGACGTTTCTTGAAATTTATGTAGTCCATCGATGTAATCATACGGGAAAACTCCTTTCCGAAGAACCAAATCCATTTTTTCTGCAGGTACAATTTTGCTTGTTTCTATTAAATTTTGTCTTCTTAAATTTTCAGAAAGTTTCATAAGACTGGAAGGCATAAATCGAAAAGAATCAACAAATCTAAGTTTAATTTTGCCCACCTTTTTTGAAAAGCTTATAAATTTTTCCATAGTTTGTGCTATAACGTCTATTTCACCGTTGTCTCTTGCTAATTCGGGAATGATAAAATGTCCATCGTATCCGCTAAGATTGTGAAAAACCACGGGAATAAAAGATGGTAGTTTGTAGTTGATGTTACATCCGTTGCAAGCTGCACCTCTGTAGGCTCCTGTCAGATGGTCATGGTCGCGAACTTTAACTTTAGTTTCTGTAAATTGATTGTTACACAAATAGCATGTTGTTGTCGAATCATAAAGATAAATTTCTTCCGGTGTCATAGGTGACATAGGAACCACATTGCTATACATTGCTTCCACTTTCCCAGCGATGTCGTATAAATCATCAACAAAGTATCGAGCTGCTTCTTCTCCACGATAGATCTTTGGTGTAGATGTCAAACCATATTCTTGAAGATGTTCTTCAGGCAGAGTGGATTTTACTATTAAACAGTAGCTGTTTGGTTTGTGAAGTTGATACTTTGTTCTGCTTGTAATTTCCTCTCCTTCTTGTTCAAGTGGAAGCAATGAAGATTCAAAATCTGCATACACTACAACGGGAATTCTGTATTGTTGGATAACTTTATCAAAGTTTACTTGTGATCTGCTAGGGTGTGGTAATTTAATTCTTACTTCATAGTTTCCATTGCATAATCTTTTATGTTCTGTTAACCATTCTGAACCTTCTCTTCTTAAAGGTTTGTTTACAAAACAGAAACATCTTTTACAAGTTGTTTTTGGTTTTTCACGTTTTGATAACTGTTTGCAAACTAGAGCTTCAAAATCTTTAATATATACATAATGTGAGATATCACCTTTAGTTATAAATAATAAATCAGTATGATCTCTGCGTTCGGTGGGTGTTATACGTAAGGGATAGACATTGTTGGATGAATCTAAGCCAAAGATGTTTACAGATGCAAAAGGATTTTTCTTTTCAAATTTTGATATGTCTTGAATTGAAACAGGATAAGTCATGCCTTGAAAGTTATACATATAGGAAACCTCATCGTATGCTCTACTCGGTCGTTCCACATGATCTTCTACATATTTTGCTAGCATTGCATACTTGAAACATTCAGCATTTTCATTTTGTACATTAACACAAGATTTGGTTACTCGAATCTTCCTTGGCAAAGCAATATAACTACTACCTCTCATTCCATATCCATGTTTATGAACTCTCACATCTAAGCTTGTTATACTTAACAAACTCCATCCAGAACCTCTTCCTTCATGTTCTTGTAATTTTGTTAAAAGTTCTTCAAAACAATCATCCACAATTGAGCTTATATCCGATGCAAACATGATGGTTTTGTTTTTAGTTAAAAATCCTCTTGGTGATGTTTCATTCTGAACATTTGTAAATACAGTATCTAATAATATTCCAAACTTTATAAAATTTAATCTTCTTAGTTCATTCTTCAATGTTTCTGTTACTAATGTTTTTGCTTTCAATATAAATTGTGCTAGTTGCAATTGAGCATTGTCAATCTTAAAATGAGTTACTACACTACCTGGTAAGGCTCGGGCGTATAATTCCACATCCAAAGATGGTCCGGGTGCGTATTGAATAACACTTGATCTTGAATTTAGTTGTTGTTGTACGGTAGCCAGTATTTGATCTAAATCTTCCAAATATTCTTCTTCTGCATTGTTATTTGTTTCTTGGTTTGTTTCTTGGTTTGTTTCTTGGTTTGTTTCGTTGTTATGGTAAACTTCTTTGTGTATTTGTAGTAAAATTTCCTCTTCAAAAGATTCTTCGCAACTAATGCAGTAATACATGACGTAGGTGTGCTCTCCACAAAAGTTGCCGTAATAATGAAAACCACTCTAAAACTACCCCTATTTATAGCATTACCCCCACCACTTTTCCCCCATCACAAAAAGTGTAAATAACAGTTAAATTTCTTTTATTTTATAAACCCCTAAGTATTAAGATTATCCGATGAAAGTTTAAAAAAGAAATCCAAGTTTCAAGGTCAAATAATGCAAGTTTTTTAGAAAAAATATTTTTTTCTGTATTAAACATAGAAAGTGTAAATAACTGCTAAATGTTTTTATATTTCAAAACCCCTAAGTATTAAGACCATCCAATGTAAGTTACAAAAGAAATCTAAGTGTCAAGGTCAAATAATGCAAGTTTAAAAAAATCTCGTTGTAAAGTGAATGTTGAAGCAAATGTTTGAAAAACTTTCTAAGTCCTAAAATATTAATTAAGGGGAAGTTTTAACGATTAAAATTTTTACAAGTCCAATGTAAAGTAAAATAAAGAAATGTTGTTGCTTGTTGGAACAGTAACAAAAGAATGATGGGTTTAAAAAATTTTCTAAGTCCTATAATATTAATTATTGAGAAGTTTTAACACTTAAACCTTTTACAAGTCCAATGTAAAGTAAAATAAAAAGAAGTGTTGTTGCCTGTTGGAACAGTGGCGAAAGAAAGATGGAAACCAAACTCGCAGCATAAAAGAAACTTAATATTGTAAAATAAATGTTGAAGCAAATGTTTGAAAATCTTTCTAAGTCTAAAAGGATTAATTATTGGGAGGTTTTAACACTTAAAATTTTGCAAGTCCCATGTAAAGTAAAAAAAAAAGAAAAAAGTGTTGTTGCCTGTTGGAATAGTGGCAAAAGAATGATGGAAACCAAACTCGCAGCAAAAAAGAAACTTGACATTGTAAAATAAATGTTGGAGCAAATGTTTGAAAAAATTTTCTAAGTCCAGAAGGAATAATTATTAGGAAGTTTTAACACTTAAAATTTTACAAGTCCCATGTAAAGTAAAATAAAGAAAGAAGTGTTGTCGCCTGTTGGAACACTGGCGAAAGAATGATGCAAACCAAACTCGCTGCAAGGCTCCTGTGGTTTGGGAGGGGGGATGACCTCGAACCGAGTTCGGGTCCGGGGTCTGCGCTTGTGCTTCGACATCAGTTGCTCATTAGACAGTGAGGTGGTAACATGTTCAGAAGGCGCCCTGAACATTTTATCATTTTTACTGTTTAGTGAAAATATCTTGGTGTTATTTGTATAATAACATCTTGACGTAGGACTGATTAATTTTAAGGCATGGTAGTTGTTTGTGCTTGTAGATACCCTAGGGTTTGTAGTTTGTTTTTAATTTTCTGGTTTGGTAGTTAGTATTATTTTAAAATCTTTCTTTTACTTACAATATATTTCTGCCTGGAATGTTTAAATTTAAAGTAATATTTTTGTTTTTAAGAATGTTATATGGTATGTTTTTAATACCTTTCTATTCCAATTTCCTTTTTCCAACAAGCTTGTTGAGGGCATTCCCTCTCTTGTCTTGTACTCCTTTTTAGTTAGGGACACCTTTCAATTCCAATTTCCTTTCCTTTTTTCCTTCCATCTTTTGCACGGTAAAACCAATAATGGTAAAACCGGCTACCGCTTTTGTAGTGATTACGCTTACCAAAGCGGGTCACTTACAACCTCTATACGTGCTGGATGGGTAGTTCGCCTACCTCCGGAGTTTCGCTAGACCTCAGCTGTACTGCGTCGCTAATGGCGAGTCACTGGCTCCTTTAGTGTTAGGAAATAAAAACATATTTGTATAACATTTTTCCAAAATTTAATTAAGCAACGTGCTATTTCAGAATAACATTTTTTGTTTTAGCTTAGCGTTGTGCGCTTATGATGAGGTGTGTGAGTTCGCTTACGTGATGTTCACACCGTAATCATGATGTGCAGCGCTGGGCTGTTTAGCTTTTTTTTACTTATCTTTTACTTTTTATTTATTATTTCTTTTAACATAATTTTTTTTATTAATTGATCAACTCTAGGCAGGTTGTATTGTAAATTAGCTTTTCTTCTCTTAGGTTTCCGGGGGTGTACGGTTCTGTAAAACCATACACCCCCATTTTCTTTTTTAATCAATGAATGACCTTGACCTACTTATTTTCAAGGTCAACCAAAAGAGTTAGCGAAAATTTCTAAGTCCCAAGGTTATTTTTATGTAAATTGTTCCGAACCCTATCATGTGGGTATTCAAATTATTTTAAAAATATCTAGTTGAATAAATGCAAAATAAACTACAGTTGCAATTAAATATAAACATTTTATTAAATGATGTTACCAAACCTTTTTGTTTGTCTTTTCATTCTGCGTATTTTAAATACCTACATGATAGGATTTGGAAACATATAAAGAAAAATATGATTTAAAAGATTTTTTTTCAGTTTTTGAGCTATAACTTTTATACCTTTGGTTTTATCGAAAAATGTTACTGGACCTTTTTTGTTTGCCTTTTTATTCTGAGTAATTTGAGTACCCGCACGATAGATTTAGAGCATTTTTGTTATATCCACTGCCACCGTGTATGGCGACGCAGCTCAAAAGTTGAACGTCGACGATATCAAGTGGGGGGCCCCCCATTTCGCAAAATTACTCTAAACCTATTGTGCGGGTACTCAAATTACACGGAATGAAAAGACAAACACAAAAGGTCCAGTAACATTTTTCGATAAATCCAACGGTATAAAAGTTATAACGAAAAAACTAAAGTTTCAAGGTCATTTAAAACTTTTACAAAACCTATCATGTGGTTACTCAAGTTACGTGGAATAAAAAAACAAACAAAAATGTTCAGTAACATTTTTCTATAAAACCAACGGTGTAGAAGTTATAACGCGAAAACTTAAGATTTAAAACCGTCCAGGTTACAAAACGTCCAGGTAACCTGGACGTTTTAGTAAAAACGTCCAGGCTACAAAATATTGTTAATTTGTTACAAAATAATGTTGATTTTATAACAAATGTTACCGAAGCTTGTTGTTGGTCTCATAATTTAAGTACTCACAAAATAAGGGTTGGAAACTTATAAAGTAAAATATAAAATGTTGGAAAATACTTTTTTTTAGTTTTTGCGTTATAACTTGTATACCGTTGGTTTTATCAAAAAATGTTACTGGACATGTTTTGTTCGTCTTTTTATTCCGAATAATTTGAGTATATGCATGATAGGTTTGGAGCAATTTTGTAAAAAAAGGGGGGGGGTTGCAAAATGACTCAAAACCTATTGTGCAGGTACTCAAATTACAAGGAATGAAAAGACAAACAAAAAAGGTCCAGTAACATTTTTCGATAAATATAATGGCATAAAAGTTATAACGCAAAAACTAAAGTTTCAAAGTAATTTAAACTTTTACAAAAATGACCTTGAGACTTAGAAATTTTCGCTAAGTCTTTTGTTGACCTTGAAAATAACTGGGTCAAGGTCATTCGATAATTAAAAAGAAAATGGGGGTGTACGGTTTGACAGAACCGTACACCCCCGGAAACCTAAAAGAAGAAAAGCTAATTTACAATACAATCTGCCTAGAGTTTAACAATCAATAAAAAATAAAATTAAGTTAAAAAAAATAGCTAGACAACCCAGCGCTGCACATCATGATTACAGTGTGATCATCACGTAAGCGAACTCACACACCTCACCATAAGCGCACAACGCTAAGCTCAAACAAAAAATTTTATTTTGAAATAGCAAGTTGCTTAGTTAAATTTAGGAAAAATGTTATACAAATATGTTTTTTATTTCCTAACACTAAAGGAGCCAGTGACTCGCCATTAGCGACGCAGTACAGCTGAGGTCTAGCGAAACTCCGGAGGTAGGCGAACTACCCATCCAGCACGTATAGAGGTTGTAAGTGACCCGCTTTGGTAAGCGTAATCACTACAAAAGCGGTAGCCGGTTTTACCATTATTGGTTTTACCGTGCAAAAGATGGAAGGAAAAAAGGAAAGGAAATTGGAATTGAAAGGTGTCCCTAACTAAAAAGGAGTACAAGACAAGAGAGGGAATGCCCTCAACAAGCTTGTTGGAAAAAGGAAATTGGAATAGAAAGGTATTAAAAACATATCATATAACATTCTTAAAAACAAAAATATTACTTTAAATTTAAACATTCCAGGCAGAAATATATTGTAAGTAAAAGAAAGATTTTAAATTAATACTAACTACCAAACCAGCAAATTAAAAACAAACTACAAACCCTAGGGTATCTACAAGCACAAACAACTACCATGCTTAAATTACCATGCCTTAAAATTAATCAGTCCTACGTCAAGGTGTTATTATACAAATAACACCAAGATATTTTCACCAAACAGCAAAAATGATAAAATGTTCAGGGCGCCTTCTGAACATGTTACCACCTCACTGTCTAGCGAGCAACTGATGCCAAAGCACAAGCGCAGACCCCGGACCCCAACTCGGCTCGAGGTCACGGCAGCTGGCATACCGGGCCGGGCTGGTGCGGCAGCTGGTTGACCACCTGGTGTGAGCACCTGTATTGCCAACTGGTTGCCTTGGACACTGGTGACCTTGGACCAAACTTTTTGGTTGTCTCATCATTTTGAATGATTTGAGTACCCACAAAATAAGGCTTGGAAACTTATAAAATGTTGGAAAATACTTTTTAGTTTTCGTGTTATAACTTCTATAACGGGCAAAATTCCCCTAAACCCATCATGCGGTTACTCAAATTACATGGAATGAAAAGACAAACAAAAATGTCCATTAACATTTTTTGATAAAACCAACGGTACAGAAGTTATAACACAAAAACTAAACTTTCAAAGTCATTTCAAACTTTTACAAAATATTGTTGATTTTATAACAAATGTTACCGAAAATTTTTGTTTGTCTAATTATTTAGCGTAATGTACTCTAAGTACTCACATAATAAAGTTTGGAAACATATTAAGTTAAGTAGGATGTACAAAAAATATTTTTTCTTTTTTAGTTTTTGCATTATAACTTTTAAACCGTCGGTTTTATTAAAAGATGTTACCACACCTTTTTGTTTGTCTTTTCATTCTGCGTATTTTGAATACCTACATGATAGGATTTGGAAACATATAAAGAAAAATATGATTTGAAAGATTTTTTTTCAGTTTTTGAGCTATAACTTTTATACCTTTGGTTTTATCGAAAAATGTTACTGGACCTTTTTTGTTTGCCTTTTTATTCTGAGTAATTTGAGTACCCGCACGATAGATTTAGAGCATTTTTGTTATATCCACTGCCACCGTGTATGGCGACGCAGCTCAAAAGTTGAACGTCGACGATATCAAGTGGGGGGCCCCCCATTTCGCAAAATTACTCTAAACCTATTGTGCGGGTACTCAAATTACACGGAATGAAAAGACAAACACAAAAGGTCCAGTAACATTTTTCGATAAATCCAACGGTATAAAAGTTATAACGAAAAAACTAAAGTTTCAAGGTCATTTAAAACTTTTACAAAACCTATCATGTGGTTACTCAAGTTACGTGGAATAAAAAAACAAACAAAAATGTTCAGTAACATTTTTCTATAAAACCAACGGTGTAGAAGTTATAACGCGAAAACTTAATATTTAAAACCGTCCAGGTTACAAAACGTCCAGGTAACCTGGACGTTTTAGTAAAAACGTCCAGGCTACAAAATATTGTTAGTTTCTTACAAAATAATGTTGATTTTATAACAAATGTTACCGAAGCTTGTTGTTGGTCTCATAATTTAAGTACTCGCAAAATAAGGGTTGGAAACTTATAAAGTAAAATATAAAATCTTGGAAAATACTTTTTTTTTAGTTTTTGCGTTATAACTTGTATACCGTTGGTTTTATCAAAAAATGTTACTGGACATGTTTTGTTCGTCTTTTTATTCCGAATAATTTGAGTATATGCATGATAGGTTTGGAGCAATTTTGAAAAAAAGGGGGGGGGAAGGGGGTGGAGGGGAGGGGGGGGAGGGGGGGAGGGAGATGGAGAGGGGGGGGAGGGGGGGGAGGAGGGAGGGGGGGAGGGTTGTCCGCGGGGGGGGGCAAAATTGCAAAATTACTCTAAACCTATTGTGCGGGTACTCAAATTGCGGGGAATGAAAAGACAAACAAAAAAGGTCCAGTTTAATTTTTCGATAAAACCAACGGTATAGGAGTTATAACGCAAAAACTTAAGTTTTAAGGTAATTTTCAAACTTTTACAAAACCTATCGTGCGGTTACTCAAATTACGTGGAATTAAAAGACAAACAAAAAGGTACAATAACATATTTTTATATATCCAACGGTATAGAAGTTATTACGCAACAACTGAAAAAAAAATATTTTACATTATCACTAAGCCATCTTTCTATTCCTGGTGACCTCGCACGCTTCCGTTAGTAAACCAGTTGGCAATGCGAGTGGTTGACCTTGTTGCGTCTGCTAACACACTCAACAGCTCATTCCCTGCTTTGGATAAATAATTTTCGCCAGTCTGCTTCCTGCCAGGGCTCGGGTACAGTTGGTCTACTGCAATGTTTGTATATTTGTACTGTGTTAAATGTGTATATGTATTGTGCGTGTTAGCTGTTGTGTCCTGACGACTCCGACCCGGATGAACGTTTTTTTAAACCCTTTTGTAATGGAGTTATTACTTCGAAACATGTACTGGATTCATCTACTATTTGAACTGTTGAACGTTGAGGTATGTTAAGCTATTCTACTCTGCCCATAATTTTGTATAATTTAAGTACTCACAAAATAGGGTTTGGAAACTTATAATGTAAAATATATATTTTTTTAATTTTTGCGTTATAACTTCCATAACGTTGGTTTTATTGGAAAATGTTACAGGACCTTTTTGTTTGTCTTTTAATTCCATGTAATTTGAGAACCCGCACGATAGGTTTTGTAAAAGTTTTAAATGACCTTGAAACTTTAGTTTTTTCGTTATAACTTTTATACCGTTGGATTTATCGAAAAATGTTACTGGACCTTTTGTGTTTATCTTTTTATTCTGCGTAATGTGAGTACCCGCACGATAGATTTAGAGTAATTTTGCGAAATGGGGGGGGGCCCACTTGATATCGTCGCCGTTCAACTTTTGAGCTGCGTCGACATACACGGTGGCAGTGGATATAACAAAAATGCTCTAAATCTATCGTGCGGGTACTCAAATTACGCAGAGTAAAAAGGCAAACAAAAAAGGTCCAGTAACATTTTTCGATAAAACCAAAGGTATAAAAGTTATAGCTCAAAAACTGAAAAAAAATCTTTTTAAATCATATTTTTCTTTATATGTTTCCAAATCCTATCATGTAGGTATTCAAAATACGCAGAATGAAAAGACGAACAAAAAAGGTCGAGTAACATTTTTCAATAAAACCAACGGTATAAAAGTTATAACACAAAAACTCAAAAATTATCTTTCTTTTCATTATATTTTACTTTATATCTTTTCAAACCCTATCATGCAGATACTCAAAATACTTAGATTTAAAAGAGATACAATAAAGGTCCAGTAAATGTTTTTATAAAACCAACGGTATAAAAGTTATAACGTAAAAAAAAATATTTTTCTACATCTTATATTTTATTTTATATGTTTCCAAACCCTATCGTGTGGTACTTCAATAATGCAGAATAATGAGACGAACAAAAAACTTTGGTAACATTTGTTAATTAACTAACAATGTAAAAGTTATAACACAGAAACCAATTTTATATCTTTAACCAAGTTTATATTTAATCGCAACTGTACTTTATCTTGCATTTCTGCAACTAAATATTTTTAGAAGTATCAAGGTGATATAAGAAAGTAGCATCTTTAAAATATTGTAACTTGTACAAAGTTAAATAAGTGTTAAAAACGATATTTTATTGCAAATATTTTAAAACCAAAAGTTAAGAACGATTGTTTAATACCGACATGTTCACTCAACAAGAGCAACAGTACGACTAACACTACATATCCAAATATTGCGAGGAGTCTTTCATGGTGGTGGGGGAAGGCAGACGTTCCGTGCTGTCCATGTCATTTCGAGGAAGGTCACTGCACTACAACCGACACATCAGTTTGCAGGTAGGACTCGCAGAGTAAACATCTAAATAAACATGAATTCTGTTTTATATGTTTCTTTTATCAAAGATGGACTTTGTATTGAAACGCAAAGTTTCACTATTGATGCAGATCCTGTACAACAAATTGTAGTACATCCTCCAGAAAATTATGATTCTATCTACATTTCGGTGCATGAACCTAACGACCGCCCACCACCAACATCTGCTGACAAGGGGTAGGACAGCGGGTACCATACGTCATTAAAGCTTCAGCTCTTCACCCGAGTACACATGGACTCTGAGCTTCAAGATAATACTGTTTCTTCTACATCTAAACAAACTTCCGAACAATTACCTACTACAAATGAAACTACTACAAGTCTAAAAGTAAATGAAATTTCATCAACTGTTAGTTCTGATGCGCAAGCAATAATGTTATCATTAATTGGTTTCGACTAAAAATTCAACAACGGAGGAAGAAAGAAATTCGCTACTTTACAACTTGGTTTTTGCATATCAGTATATGTTTTTATATACTGATATGTTGTATTTTTTTAAAACTCAAACGGATGACCTTGAACTTTTAATCGATGGTATTATTCGATTATTTTATTCGATTGTTTTATTCGAATACTTTATATAAATACGAAACTTTAACGTTGAGAGGCTCAGTTCTGTTTAAGACAAGCTACAACCAACATGTCATCCAAAAGAAATAATCTAACACTTATAACTTATTGTTGTAAAGAAAAATGTTTTAAAATACCTGAAGATCAAGTTGACGGAAAAGCTTGTACAAAATGTAATTCTTTCTGCTATTGTAAATGTAGTTGCAAAACATATCAAAAGAACCGGTTGGATAAACTAGAAGAATTGCAACATCGACTCGGTCTATTGTGGCAACGATTAAATTCAAAGTGATTAAACAAACACCTGCCATTACCCCCACCACTACCCCCACTACCATCGGAGGTACCTGCAGCACCGGCTTTGCAATAGTCATTCCTGCTACACCTCTCGTCGAGTAAACAACTCTAGTCATGTCTCTCAACATTCGCGGGATTCACTACAACACTATCAATCTTACAACCTACAAGGATTTGGAAATTTTTAGTGAAGAACTAAAACAACTTATAACCACTGGGTTTGGTTTATCTTTAGAACTTTATGCAACAAACAATCAAAACGAAAAAAATGTGTTTTTGCCAACTTACAACAACAAGAAGAATGAAAATAAACAAGAAATTTCAGCACCGACAACAACTTACTTTTCAAATTTGGGAGCAAACTTTACTAACTTGTAAAATAATACTTTTGTAAAAAAAAACAAATAAATAAAAAAAGAAAATATCTTGCATTTTCGGATTTTCCGAAAATGCAAGATCTTTTTTAAAAACATCCCCAAAAGACCTTGACACACTTCCGGCCATTTAAAATTTAAATACCCAGCACAGCAGGGCATTTAAACTTTAAATACCCACCAACAACACGTCACAGCTACGTCACAGCTGATGACGTCACTTCCGGTCACGTGACCGGAAGTAGCTGTCAAAAAATTGACTGCCTGTCAAAGTTTGATTGGGCCAGAAACGCCACTTGCCCACTACTCACCGACCCTCCCGCGAGCGACCTGGCCGTACAATAAATAGCCCCGTAGGCAAATCGAAAGAAATTGTAAGTGAGTTGATGTTCATTCTTATGTTATTAGAGAATATTCGACATTAGAATTACAATCCCAAGGTTTATTACAATTAATTACGAAATATTAAGGATTAAAATTTAGTTTATTTTCGGAATAGGAGATAGGCGTAATTAAAAATAATATATGACATTTTGGTAACTCAGCGGCGAAAGAGCTCTGAGACATGGATTTGTTATAGTAATTATTTGGTTGGTTACGGAAAGATTATTGTAAATATTTTTCTTTTGTAAATAAATTTTGTATACTTCGACTTGGACATATCACAGGTAGTGACTTTATTATGAAATTTATAGATAGTACTCGAGTGTAACGACTCTGAGAATAACAAAGTTATAATTTCTTAAGGAAAGGATTTCACTTTAGGAGTTATCCTATTATTCCGTACGTGTAGAGCCCGGGTGAAATAATTCCGGGAAATGGAAATTTAAAGATTGTTTCTTTTTTATTAGGAACCGATAGGTTTAGAGCGGGACTATTTGAATAAAATTCAAATAAATTATCGAGTTAGAGCCCGGGTGAAATAGCTCCGGGATTAATAGGCCCCAGGCGTAAAAGCTGTGGGACTTGAAACAAAAATAAAATAAATTGAAACTAAAGAAAACTTTATAGGAATTTCTGACAGGCATTTTAGGCAGTGCATTTAAATTAAATAAATTAAATCGAGATGAAGTAAGACTGGGGCGAAAGAGCTCAGTTAATGACTGATTAGGCCTATTGAAAGACAAATAAAAAGGTTTGAGACTTTATTAAATTAAAATCTTAGGATTTTCAGGCTATATAGGAACAGCTGGTGAAATAGGGGTTTTGGGTAAGTTTTTATAATTTAGTTATCGAGGATTAAAAGAGCTAGTAGGGAATAGTTTCCCGTTTTGTTTTTATTTAAGTTACCAAATAAATAAAATCCGATATTTCACCGCTGACGGCCTTTTACTTATCAATGATTTTATCGATTGGCAAATACATGGGCAATGATGATCGAATCAAGGAATGTTAAGACTGAAGCTAAGGTTAGTTCTTTGCTGAGCCCATTCTAAATTTAGTTTTTTTTTCAAATTAAATCGACCCTGGACATTCCAGTATATTACGACTGAGTAAATTCGTGGCACAAACGTGCTAAAATACCCCGGATAGGATTTGGCACGTTACAGCATATCACCGTCCACTGTAATGATTGTAAATACAGATCCGCATAATGAAGATGGTACACATTGGGTGGCATTCTACTTGGACGGTGGAGAAGAGTCAAACGGAATAATTGAATTCTTCGACAGCTAAGGCCAGCCTCCACACTTGTATTTCTACCAAGGATTTCTGAGACGCAACGCTCGTCGCTACCTGTACAACGAGCATTGCCTTCAGAGTGACAACACAATGGTTTGTGGACACTACTGCCTCGTCTACCTGTACCTACGCACTCACCACAGCGGTATGAAGATGACGGACTTTGTGCAGCTCTTCGACTTCTCTTCGACTGCTCACAATGATGCACTAATCAAGAGACTCTTTGTAAATATATATGGTAAAAATTGAATTGTATTGTAATTATTTTTGATGTAATATGTTTTATTATTTTTTTTTAAATAAACTTGAGTACTCAATGAATACACATTTGTTAATCATTTATCCATCCTTCCATCCTTTTAGTAAATAATTAGCAGACTCATAGTTATCTTTTTTTTACATTAACTCAAAACCACGTCAAATCGACGGGTGAAAATTTTAGAAAAGAAAGTCTGTTTTAGCTTAAAGGTATTCGTATTATAGAAAACCAAACTGGAAAATGGAAAAAGAAAAAAAACAAACATACTGCAAGTGGTTAGTTTATTGATTGAAAATAATAACATCAATAAGAATAGTCTTTGGGCTTGTCTATCAGTTCACTATCCCAATTAACCATCGTTCATGTCCCCAGCACACTGGTTGAAAGCTTGAAAATCATTTAATTTTATCTAGATCAAACTATTCTTTATCAAATTGCTGGACTTTATAGTTGTTATAGATATAACTACTGGTAAATACAAAAGACTAATACAAATATTCATATTTATTTTAAATTGAGAAATAATTTTAAAGAGATAACATTAAATCAGTTTGATTGTCATTTGAACTAGCTGAGACTGAGGAAGAGCGAAATGCAATCCTCAACTAATCAACGGAGCGTATTTGTTTATACGCACTTCGAGATTTCTCACTCACAGAAATGTCCAACCGGATCCTACCATCTCGCACTGCTCCTTCTCACACATGAGCTTTTCAAAAACGCCTCGAACAAATTTATCCAAGTCGCTCATACAGTCGAGAGGTGCGTTCATCGTTTTGAACGCCCGCAAACATGTCTTTTCACCGAATATACCGATAAATTCACACTCGAGCACCATATTAACCTTAATAGTAGGGTATCCTACAATACTATCGCGCAAAAGTTCGATTAGCTTATCAAGCAAGTCACTCATAACCTCAGGTACTGTCCTGAGCACCGGCATAGGCTCCCTCAATCGATACCTTAAGAGCCTATTTCGAAACCCGGCCTCCACGAGCACGAAGGTTGGACTGTTACTGTCGGTGCACAAATCTTCCGAGGGTTGAGACTCCGTGCTTGGCCCCGGTTGTGGGTCTTGCATCGGCTGCTCCTGGGAAGTCGACAGCTCCTGGGAAGTCGAAGGCTCCGATTGTGGGTCTTGCATCGACTGCTCCTGGGAAGTCGAAGGCTCCTGGGAAGTCGGAGGCTCCGATGGCTCCTGGAAAGTCGAAGGCTCCGACGGCTCCTGGGAATTTGACGGTCCCTGCTGCGACGTTGAAGGTTGAGAAGGTAGCTGTTGATCCACCCTTGGTCGGGCTCTGCACTTCATCTCCTCACATCTCTACCTTTTTTACGGGGCAGTTAAACTCTTCATGTACGACAAGGTTGGCTCGACGTGAGAATTGATTACCGCACTTTGAACATCGGTGTTTTCGCTCAAAGTCCGGATCATGCTGCTCTAGCATATGTCTCTCCAGTCCACGTTGGGTTTAGAATGTCCCATCACACATTTGACAGGATATCTTTGTAGGTGGTGTTATAATTGATCCTACTCTACGCATGTGTGCCACTGTAGACTTATGCTGCTTCATCTTGTCCCGGCGAGCAGTGGAATATCCACACAGGACGCAGGTGAATTTCGGTGCATCATGCTCAGCCTGATGTCGAAGTAGATTTTTGTTGAATGTCAAAGTCTTCCCACACGTGTCACAACAGAACTCCATTCTGAAATCATAAAACAAACCTCGTTGTATGGAAACAATGAACAATCGTTTATTAGAGAGCTCCCTCTCTCTACCGTGTCTCGGTATAGAATGATCGCTTTCGTACTACACTAGTCTATTTATTTTCTACCATGCACATAAGCTTGTATAACCCATAAACTGACCCGAGTTTGACCTGAGCCCAACACTGAATGGTAAAAATATTTATTAATAATAAATGTTTAATAAAAATCATAAATCCATTCAGCGTCAAGCCGCCCCTCGATAGCATGTCAGTAGAGTTAAGCAAACTTTTCTTTGTCACTATCATGCAAATACAGTTATTATCATAGCATCAGTAAAAAAAGGGGGGGTCCGTATCTCAGTAATTGATCTCGGGGGGGGGGCAAGTCACCTTAGTGGGTGGTCTACTACGTGGGTGGTCCACTGGAGTAACCGAACACGAGCGGTTGTACTATAAACTGTTTAGCAGTTCAAAATCTAAGTTCTACTCGTTTGAACTAAAAACTTTAAAGCTAAATGAACATCTCAATATTCAAATAGGTAGAAAATAAACATTTTCTTCTTTTGAATAAAGGATATTCATTCTTTTTCTTATTAAACTAATTATTGATTGTATAGCAGTGAATAATTGTAATTGCAATGATTACTTTCCTACAGATAAATAAATAAATATCATAAACTTACATTATCAATATCCAATTTCACGATCCAGTAGAGTTATATCACGATTATACAACACAAACTCGCGAGCGCGGAACTGTTATGCGGACTAATCGCGAAGAACTTTCAAACCAAAGTAAAAGTGTTTGTTTTGACACTGTGGTAGTCTGGAATTTTCCAGAGGGGGGTCCTCATCTTTTCAATCAGAGGGGGGCCGAGTGACCTTCGTGGGTGGTCGTTGCTATGGTGGATATTTCTGAATGTTATTGTTTATCTTTGACACAAGGAAAGTCTAACCAATCCCTCTGATTACTCAATACTTTCGGCATAGACTCATCCTGCCTCGAGCTATAAGATGTTTATCTTTAGTCACTTTCTCTCTCACCAACAGTTATGTGTTGACTTACTAGTTTTCCTTTTGGGAAACCCATCTCTCAGAATCAATCAACATTCTGCCGGTTGTTTCCCAAGTTGTAGGCAGTGTTCGCTCCGCATGTATTTTGACTTTTGAATTTGAATTTTTATTTTTTAATTTAACTATGATAATGTCCAAGCGAGGAGGAGTTAGTGTCCTCGTCATACAGGCGTATGTCCGCGATTAATATATAGTGCGATTAATATATATGGGGGGGGGGGTGAATTGAGCGAGTAAGTGTGGGTAAGTACTGTTATCTCAGTAATAAATTTCCGGGTATGACATCATGAGCCACCTACCCTAAGTACTCTTCGTGGGTGGTCAGCTTCTTGGGTTTTTTCCGGGTATGACATCATGAGCCACCTACCTTAAGTACTATTCGTGGGTGGTCGGCTTCTTGGGTTTTTTCCGGGTATGACGTCATGAGCCACCTACCTTAAGTACTATGACGTCATGAGCCACCTGCCTTAAGTACTCTTCGTGGGTGGTCGGCTTCGTGGGTTTTTTTCCACGGGGGGGGGTAATGACCTCTGACGTCACGAGCCACCTAGATACGAGCCACCAACCTGGACTAAGAAAAAAAAATCCAAACAAAAATTTCCAAAAAAAGCTCAAAAATAAATTCGGGGGGGGGGTCCTAGCTCCCTGTGACGTCACAGCTCCCCGCTTTTGGCTCCATTCACCTGGCCTAAGAACAACTATTTCCAACTACTTAGAGTTTAAAACTACACAAGGCGGTTTGGACTCAGTGACTCAGTCTGTTGACTGTTTCGTTTGGGATAATTAATTGTTCGTAAAATAAATTGTTATTTTACTTTATTATGTTGTACAATCGTCTTCTTAGTTATATGTTTTTTAATTTCCCTCATGTACTAAAATAAACCGTTATCTAATCATCTAGTCAAAAATCGGATTTTTTATACTCCTGTATTTAGTCTGCAGTGTGAATTTGTGTTGAATACAATTTGCTGATTATAACATGCAAAGAATGCTTATCAACAATAGAAACATAAATTATAACATACCCAAATATTTCAGTTGTTATTCTAGGCCTATGCATAACGAACGAAAGACTGATTGTCTCATTCATAACAATACATTTTTACTTAAGTTGCTAAAGTAGGAACAAAAGGTTGAAGTTTTCAAAGTGTAGCAGTGTGACCTTACGCATAGTCATAATTGGTGAGTAGCAATGAGCCTAATAAGTTGGTGAGTGGGGGGGGGGTTGGACTGTGAGATGCGGTGTTGTATTTGGGGATGGGGGGAGTAGTGGCGAGGTGGCGTTTCTGGCCCAATCAAACTTTGACAGCCAGTCAATTTTTTGACAGCTACTTCCGGATGATATATATACTGATGATCCGGACGTCACTTCCGGACCGGAAGTGACGTCATCAGCTGTGACGTAGCTGTGACGTGTTGGTGGTGGGTATTTAAAGTTTAAATGCCCTGCTGTGCTGGGTATTTAAATTTTAAATGGTTGGAAGTGTGTCAAGGTCGCTTGGGGATGTTTTTAAAAAAGATCTTGCATTTTCGGAAAATCCGAAAATGCAAGATATTTTCTTTTTTTATTTATTTGTTTTTTTTTTCAAAAGTATTATTTTACAAGTTAGTAAAGTTTGCTCCCAAATTTGAAAAGTAAGTTGTTGTCGGTGCTGAAATTTCTTGTTTATTTTCATTCTTCTTGTTGTTGTAAGTTGGCAAAAACACATTTTTTCGTTTTGATTGTTTGTTGCATAAAGTTCTAAAGATAAACCAAACCCAGTGGTTATAAGTTGTTTTAGTTCTTCACTAAAAATTTCCAAATCCTTGTAGGTTGTAAGATTGATAGTGTTGTAGTGAATCCCGCGAATGTTGAGAGACATGACTAGAGTTGTTTACTCGACGAGAGGTGTAGCAGGAATGACTATTGCAAAGCCGGTGCTGCAGGTACCTCCGATGGTAGTGGGGGTAGTGGTGGGGGTAATGGCAGGTGTTTGTTTAATCACTTTGAATTTAATCGTTGCCACAATAGACCGAGTCGATGTTGCAATTCTTCTAGTTTATCCAACCGGTTCTTTTGATATGTTTTGCAACTACATTTACAATAGCAGAAAGAATTACATTTTGTACAAGCTTTTCCGTCAACTTGATCTTCAGGTATTCTAAAACATTTTTCTTTGCAACAATAAGTTATAAGTGTTAGATTATTTCTTTTGGATGACATGTTGGTTGTAGCTTGTCTTAAACAGAACTGAGCCTCTCAACGTTAAAGTTTCGTATTTATGTAAAGTATTCGAATAAAACTATCGAATAAAATAATTGAATAATACTATCGATTAAAAAGTTCAAGGTCATCCGTTTGAGGTTTTAAAAAATACAACATATCAGTATATAAAAACATATACTGATATGTTGTTTTTATCTTTTTATTTAAAACATTTTTTTTACAATATTTACAATTTATTTTTGTGCAATGTGCAGAGTTAGTTCCGTAGAGTTGTTTCCGCTCATTCCGTGTGACACCAAATATAATGATCCTGGTTGAATTTCCTGCAGATCTTCATTTTGCAGCAACTGGACGAATCGTTTTGGAAGATATACTTGAAACTTTGGTTCATCACCCGGTGTATATGGTGCATCGGATAAAGATGCGACGACTGCGTCTCCATGCGTTGTATCAATTTTCTTCATTTCATGAAAAATATAATGTTTCTGTTCTTTTAATTCTGAACATTTCTTGATAATTAGAGTATTTGATTTTGAATGCAAGTTGAATTGTTCAACTAAACATTGGAGAAACTGTTGTGATGCCATCCTTCACAGGAGATGTTGTCTGTTCGGAGTATGGAGTTAGACTGATACTCGAGGTGTGTTGCCTCTTCGTTTATATAACCTTCGGAACCCCCACTACATTCTTCCGTTTGTTGTTGTAAGTAAGAAGCCAAGTGATACGCGTTTTGTAATGCGCATTGAGATTGGTTGTGTTTCGGATTTATTGTAGAAACACAAATATTTCTAGCATCAAAGTGAAATGTTTTGTCCACTTTTATGTTTAAAACTTCTTTGTTTGTGTACTGTCGTATCCAATTCTTTTTTTCCAATCCTCTGGTATATATGTGTGTAAATTGTTTGCAAAAATGAAACATAATTTTATGTACATTGTTGTACGGTAGGAAACCTTCATACCAATGGATATGATGACAATTATTTGTTAGCCATCTGTTTGTTATTTTAGCTTTTGACTTTAGTTCATGGACAGAACACGGTGCTTCAAATAAAAACGGGTATGCTACTTGTGTAAGCAAATCCAAAATTACCAATTCTTTTATGATAAATCTATCATCGTTTCCGCGAAATGCTTGAAATTCAATTACACAAGGTTTTGCTGCCATTTCTTCATCCTGTCTGCTCATCACGGTGTCTGCTGATCAACTGTTTTCCACACCACGGTAGGTTAGATATATATAAACCAGGCCGTACAGTTGTAGGCGCGTTGGTGTATGTTTAACGTGGGCACCATCCCCAGTAGGCCTACCCCACGGTTTATTCTTTTGTTAAATTACATTGTAGTTTTAACCTAGCAAAGTTTCTTCTTCTGTATTATTGTTGTTGTTGGTTTCTTCTTCTGTACTGTTGTTGTTGGTTTCTTCTTCTGTAGCCTCCGTTGCAACTTCAGTAAAAGGTTCAAAGTTTCTTAACTGCCTCCACATTTCCACTTCGTGAGGTATTCTATTAAAGATGGATGTATCTATTGGTCCGTATTGTAAAGTGCTTTCTGGTTGGTTTTCGCATGCATCTACCAGATATTCCTTAATAACAGAGCTTGAAAATACTAATTGTTTCATATACCTGGTAATAGGTGATGTTGCATAGTTTAAAATGTAAAATTCTTCACGTGTTAGAAGAATTTTATTTTCAAATTGTGTCGAGTCTCTAATTCTTACTTGTTGTTGACCACGATGTTTAATAATGTCAATTTCATTGTCACAATCCAAAAGTCGAATGTTAGTTTTTCTTCCAAAGAAACTGTTGGCTAAATAACATTCAATAAGATGTAGATGTTTTAAAAAGGAATCCCAAGCATTTTCTGAAAATAAAACCATCTTTGTACCATGGCTTAGTATTACTGCGGGAGAGTAGTCTAATGATTTTACCAATCCTATCGACACACTTTTACTCATGCAAGATGAAATAGGATAAAAGATGCGAAGGAAAACTTCAGTTAAAATATTTGGTGGAATATTTTCTTCAAGTTTTCTTTTCTTTCTTACGTTTGTTTTATTATTTTCCAACTTTTTATTTTGTTTTCCAAACTTTAAAAAGTCATCAATTTCCTTTACAATATTTTCTTCAAAATGTTTGTCATCATTTTCCAATAAAGGTGCTGTTTCGGAAACGTCTTGTACAACTGATAAAGAACTCATTTTGTTTATAATGCTGTAGACGATGTTACCCATACAACTGTAGACAGTAAACTAAACAATTTTCGTTCCCGCTCCTGCTTTTATAACCGAGTGGTGGGGGTATTTTTTTCCTTTTCATTTTACAAAACTGCTTTTACAATTCCTGTTAAAGGTGTATATGTAACAATTTTATCATGTAAAATTAAACAATAAGCAGATGTATCTTTGGGTACATTTTGTTCAAATTCCATTTCTATTTTTATATCTACACTGGAAGATTTTACAGAATTATTTTGTTTTGAACAATCAACTACAACAATCGGATAGTTAGATTTAAATTGGTTTGGCGTTAATAAAGGTGTGTTTGTTTTTCCATAATATGAATTTTGGAATCTTGCGTACATATTGTACAAAACGCTAAACCTGTCTTTTGTAAAGTTTATGTTGAAGTTGTCGTATGGAAAGAATTGAGAGTTTAGAAACACCTTAAAATTTGTAAGTTTGCAATGATCAAATTCACCAGCATGTTTAGTTATTTCATTTCTTCTTTTTGTTTGTAATCCAAATATTACATATCTTGCCTTTTCCAAATGAGTAGAAGTTTTTACAGTCCATGTATGACGTTGTGTTTCCGGTAAAACCGGATATTCATGAAACTCCCAACTTCTAAATGGTATTACGATATCACGATCTGATTTTCAAGTTCTCAATAATGAAATTCTATTTTGATCGTTTAACCGTACATGCGGTGCTCTCCAAACAATCTTGTCTAATTGCATTTTCCATTCTAAAGTAGCTTCCGTTGTTCCATCAGGTGCCATAATAATATCTTTGTCGTTTGATGATCTTAACAAAACTAATTCTTGTTTTACGTTTATTATTATTTTTCGGTAATCTTCGGCAAAGCCTAAAAGTAATCTTAAAGGAATGTAAAAGTCAAAATTGCATGAACTGTTTGGAGTGATTATATTGGAATCGGGCGCTACCCATCCTGCGGTGGCTAGCATATTTTTTCACTCGGTGATAAAGATGCTAATCCTTTTAATGTACTTGTAATTCCCACCTTTTTGGTTGAATCTACTGTAACTCCGGAAATTTCATATCTTATTTCTTCAAACAAATATGCCATGGGGTTATTTATGAACGGAACAGTACTTGCAGTGCTTCCATCTCTTTTTGTTACTCTTCCTTCGATATACAAATAACTTTCACATGGAAGTGTATAAATATCCTGTTGTTGTATAGGAATTCTAATTTCATCATTATTATTTAATTTTGATGAAGCGTAAGGGTTGTGCGTATGATATTCCTTTTCTCATAAGGTTTCGTCGAATGTCGGACCCTGCGCTATATCCAATATTTCCATTATTAATAAGTTTTAATCCAATTTCTTCTAGAAAACGAATGTTATCACTTGTTAATCCTTCTATAGCTGAAGTGCTACTGACTTGTTTACCAGTCAGCTCTTTCTTTTTAAATGATAACCCCATTGTTATACGGTTGATTTTATATGTATTCGTATAGTTATAGGTTCGTCTCTAAAATCAATATGATTTCCGTCTTGATCTAGTATGTTCACCACAATGTCTGAAATAAAACTGGTGTTTAAAGGTAGGTACACCAAGTTTTGTGGCTTTTCCACAATTTTAAAACCCGGAGCGACCGTTGGATAGAATGTGTGCAATATATGAGTATTTTCACCATCTCTATAAGAACCATGTATAATATTACAAGTAACATCTATACTGTTAACTTTCATTATTGTCACAGTTCTAGCACCTGAATGGTTAATATTAGGTTCTAAAATTTTTGTTGTTTTAGGAAATCCTAATAAACTACCAATTGAATGTTCTTTGCTAAAATCTATATAATATTTAGATTTAATTTCAGATTTCATAGTATTGTTATTTCCTTTTATTGTTATATTATCTTTTCCCATATGATTTTGTATCGCTTCATTTATATCATCAATTTCATATGCTCCAGTGGGTAAACTAAATACTTGTATATCTGAATATTTGTTTGTATTTTTATCTTTTGTTTTGTAATAATGTATTTTGTCATTAACATTTTCAGTAACGTCGGGATTAGAATTATAAGTTGTTATATCTAATAATGCGGCTTCCCATAATTTATCTTTTTCCAAACGTAACGCAGGGAAAAGAACACTTCGCAAAGTAGATGAAGTTCCAGTTAATGATACTGTATAGGAAGACATCTTAAAGTTGACTAACGCTTTTTGTTAAAAAATCTAAACATAAATGTCCACAGATTACCGTATCATCAGGTTGCTCTCTTTTATAATTGTATAGTACATTTTTAGCTGTTTTAAAGTAATATTGAAGTTCTTTTGGTGGTGGGAGATTACCAAAACTATCAAAGTAGTAAATAGTTGATCCTAGTTTCTTATAACATACCCAATGAGTGCCTGATCCTTTACTATTATCTAAATTTACTATTCCGGTTTCATTTTTCCAAATTTTAACAGGTAATGCATCTTTCATAAACACTCCTCTAAAAAATGGAATTTTTAAACAAGAAACATAAGTAATTAATTCTTTATCTGTTAATTCTTTATTTGGAATTAGTAATTGTTTTTTTCTGTTTAATACACACGATACGGTCTTAGGTATAATCCTCCTCCTTTTTTTATCATTGACCATATTGTTTGTTTCTTTTTATTTTTACCTGCGGTGGATCGTCGTTTTCTTCTTATATTTCCTCCACGTTTCTTTGCAGGTTTTCTCCTCCTTTTTCCACCTCCTTTCTTCTTTCCACCTCCAAACATCGTTTTACCCTTCATTGCTGCTGATACCGCTAAAGCTGCTGCTTTTTCACCGATACTAGCGTCACTGGATGTTACTCTTTGCCAAGCTTTTTCAGCAAGTGCTCTATCCGCTATTGATCTATTTTTAGTATCTGCAAACTTTGAATATGGTATATCCTGTTGTTTGCAGGCTTGATCAAGTTTATTTATTCCAAGATCTCCTCTAGCAAGTCTTTTTTTCAATTTTGTTCCAGGATCACAATACACAATATTGATAACCTCCTGGTAAATGTAGTTCTACAGGTAATAAATCGATAGCTTTATTAACTATAGCTCCAACCGGCTTAGTAATAAGAGAAAGTGCTGTTGATGCTATTCCTCTTCCTCTCTTTATAACGTGTCGATTATGACTGATGCGTTGAACTTTCAACATGGTCTTTTATAGTGAAAGGAAATGCCGATACTTGTTTATTTTATAAATGCTTTATAATAAATGATGCACTTATCCTTTGACATTGTTTATTTATAAGTATGTTTGTTTATGGGTAAATAATGTTTTTCCAGTTTTGTGGAAGGATTGTATCTTCTTCATCATCATCATCTTTAGAAGTTCTTAAAGTATTAGTTTCCTTATTTAAAAAATATTTTTCCATAACATTCTTTTTAACCCAATGTAATTTTTGATCAGATTTTATGGGGTTTATTGTGTTATAAATATCATATAATACTACACTTAAGAGTCTTACAATGTAATTTACATTAACAGCATCAGTAAAATTAATAGGGTCTTTTAAGCTAGTCAATCGCAAGTCTTCACAAAAAAGACTGCTTATTTAAATCTTTTCTTAGAAAAAGATTAAAGTATATGTTTCCCTTCTCACGCATTTGTGCTACTGTAACTACATCACTGTCTCTTATTCCTTCTGCAACATTGACTAGTGGTTTCCCTTTGCAATCAAAGTATTGTTTACCGTCTTCATATTGTTTTATTACAGGAACTTGTCCAATTGTTGCAACATCAATTTCATCCGACCCTTTTTTAACATTAGTAATTTTTTTGCATCAGCATCCCATTTCTTATTTTTTAATTTCATTATTTGACTTATTGTAGCTGCATCTGATTTTGCAGTTCCTTCCTTAACGTTAGTTAACACTTTATTTTTGCAATCAATTGTATTAATATCATGTGTAATACAATGATCTGTAATATATTGAAGGTTTACAGCATCTTTCATATCTTTAGGGTCTCCAATATCATGTATTACAAAGTTGTAAAAGGAAAATTTATCTGTTTTTTCAGGGATGACTGAATGTAAATACTTTTTTGTAACTGAATCCTGATCATTAACAGGATCTGCTATATTGGCTATTCTAAGATCTTTTGCATCATATACTTTATTATTACTTTTAGGATCAAATCTTAAGGTTTGGTTTATGTACCACATTAAGTATTCTTTATTTACTGAATCATTTTTATCTATTGGTTTTTGAAGATTTACAAATCTATAAAAATTAGCGTTATACACTTCATTTTGAAGCTTTAAAGTAGGTAATGTTTCACTTTTTAAAGTTTTGAAATTTACTGCATCATTATCATCTTTTGGATCATTTACAAACTTTAAACGTTTGTTACTTATATCATAATCTCCATCGGATGTTAGTGGTAAACCACCTCTTTTTCCATAAGATCCTGATTTGCTTCCAGTTTCGGAATACCGTCCATACTTATCCACACTCATGGTTATACTGAATGTTTAATCGGGTATACTTGTATTCTATATACTCATATTTTTATGCAATTACTCCTCGATTTCGCAATTCGCCGACCAAAGCTACCCATTCGTTTTCTAAACCACTATGTCCGGCTTGTTTAGCTTCATATATCAACTTCATTCTGTCAACCAATTTGTTTATATCGTTGTAGTATATTATATTAGTATCATACAAGCTTTTCAATAATCCTTTTCCTGATAAACTTGATTGATTTGTTTTTCTCCTTTTATGTAAAATATTTATTTCAGCAGAAGATAATGATTTCCTTTTTATGGGTTCCCTTCTTTTTGGTGGGAAAAGTTTAGCAATAATAGTTTTATATTTTTCTGATGCATTTCTATGAACATTGAAATTTTTAGAATAATTTTTCTCATGCGCATTTGTATCCTCCAATATTTGTTTTAAAATGTTCAAATCCTTTTTAGTATATTTATTAGGTTTCGGCTTGAAAATAAGTTCAAACAATCCTTTTGTACCCTTGTATTGTTTATTATTTATAATAATATTGTCATGTTCGTCTACATCAAGTTTGCTATCTCCAATCATTAGCCCATTTTCTTCTATTCTAGCACCAAAAGTATGATATTTTCGAGTTGGTTGTGCAGAATGTAACATTTTTAATACAAATTGTCTTGCAAGCGGCCCTTTATACGCAATATCCGAGCCCAGTTTGCTCAAGTTGGATGGATTAATAGGCTCTTCTTCTTCTTGTTGTTCTTCGCTTGTAGAAAGACCTTCTTTTTCTGTTAAAACATCCGTTTCTTCACCTAGTTCGCTTTCTTCTTCAGTTGTTTCTCCTTGTTGCGTAAAACTTGTATCACCTTCATATTCTTCTTTTTGTTCAAATTGTGAAATGGGTAAAATAGCATCTCCGGAAAAATTAAATGTTGAATGTTTAACATTTTGTCCTAATTGTTTTAATGGCTCAGTAATAGGTTTAAATGTTGATTCCAGAAATTTCTCTCTTTCACTTATTCCTAATCTTAACGCTCTGTTTTTATGTCTAATAGAATTACTAAGTGATTTTATTTCTTTTAATAGCTTTTCCTGATTAACCATGTTTACACCATGGAGACTTGTACGATAATGTTGTTAATTAATGTATTAAAACAAATTTATCAAAACCTATGCGGTAACGACCATCTGTTATAGCTTTATCTTTCATAATTACCAAAAATCCATATTTTTCCGCCCAAGCTTTTCCACAAAGCTCTTTGAATTTATCAAATGACATATCAGCATTTACATGATCGTTGTATATATGTTTTAGGTTTGTATCGTCTTGTTTGAATAAAACTAAAATATTTGCATTGTCTCTAATTAGTTGTTTTGGAATTTTGCTATATGTTTGTCCGATATATATGCTATCAATATTATTATGTCTTCCCATGGAGAAATAGTTTCTAATAGTATCATGATTTTCACTAGATACATCATCAAATACAAATACAGAATACGGCTTAGCCTGGTCTGGTTGCATAACACTGTCACTAGCATTAAATTTGTAATAGTTAACATCAGGCACATCAGTCAGGATCTTTTCCAACAATTGATACTTTGGTTGATGTAAGGACTTTGAAAAAATATATAGATTATGAAATCGCAATCCTTTTGTGTTTGTAATTAAGTTAAACACAACGTTAGTTTTGCCACAGTTTGAAGGACCGCTTACTATACATCGTACAGTGTTTGGAAATAAACTGCCGTGTTTACCATTGTTGATTTTAACGTTATCTACGGTTAAATCATCAATGTTATTAATATTAAATTTATCTTTATGGTGAACAATCTCCATCTTATTCAAAGGCAGAAGAGTAAATAAGTTGATTTAAAACTAAATCAAATCTTTTATAGGTATCCACGAATCTTCAGTTTTATCAAACCCTAACCAACGTACTTTAACTTGGTCTTTTTTCCTTTGCAACACCTTTTCAACAAGATAAACATCGCCTACTGTTGACTTTAACAATTCATGTCCGTAAAAACCTCCTTGTAACAAATTTCCTTTGTTATCTTTTAAAATATAAGTTTCCGGTACAGTAGGTTGTACTTTATACACTGTAAAAACTTCGTTTGTCCAATTTGGCAGGTATTTTTTAGTAAACACTCCTTTGTATTTACTAATTCGAACTTTATCATTTACATTGAATTTTCTTGGTTTTCTTTGTTCCGCTTTTGGCTGTGTATTCTTTTTAATTCGTTGTAAAACTAGCTTAGCGTTTTTCATATTCACTTTGTTAGGTGCCATACCGATAGTTCTATGAAACTTGTTGTTGTAATCGCTTATTAATTTTGGTAAGATATCAACCCATACGTAAGAACCTCTTTTCGAAAACATTTTATACATTGCACCTTTTAAGGTTCTATTAAATCTTTCAATTATAGCTGCCTTTTTCTCAGAATTTGTGGAATAATGATTTATGTTATATTTTTTCATTAACAAAGCAAAAGGTTTATTAAAAAATTCTTTCCCATCATCAGTTTGTAAATGTTTAATTTTATTTTTATCTCTTTTCATAGCTACTTCCATAGCTTTTGTTATGCTGTTACCAGTTTTGTCTTTTAATGGCAAAGCATCTGCAACTTTAGTAAAACAATTAATAATCGTAAGTATGTATTTAAATCCTTTATTTATTTTACTATGCGGTTGCATTTCAATTAAATCTGCTTGATATAAATCATTTATTCCTTTTACAACAGTATTTCTTCGTGGAAACTTTATTCTTGCAGGTTTATGAAGTTCATTAACAATCTTTTTCTTTAACTCTGTCATGATGATTTTACTAACAAAGTCAAGTTAGTATTGAGTGTTTCTTTTTCTGCATCCGCTTTTATAGTTCAAGGTCATTTCAACATATTTTAAAAAAAGGGGAAATCACAGCGAGCATGCTGTGATTTCCCCTTTTTTTCTTTTTTTCTTTTTTTCTTTTTCTTTTTACTCATTGGTAGGATTGAGAGAGTAGTGGCCGAATTGTAGAGTGTGAATTTTGTCTGGAAGAATGTGTCGTTTGTCATCTTTGAAGCAGAGTGCTTTTTTCACTTCTGTTACGCTGTACAGTTGATGGTTGAAACTTCTGATGGTGTTGAATTTTGCAGTTATAGTCGTTTCTTCAAATAAGCATTGCTTGTAGTGTTCAAAATTTACATTCTTCTTAAGATACAAACCTTTTACACCCTTAGCTTTTTTAATAATATTGTTTTCTTCTTTAGGCAATTGTAGTGAATACAATTTTGACATTAGTGCAATAAGTTCTTTCAGTAAAATTCCATTTGCTTCGTCTTTAAATTTTCCAAGTTTCTTTTTGTTCCGATCATTGTCATAATTTAAATGATCTTTTGGATAGTCACTAAAATCAAATTCATTTTTGTGAACAAATGTTCGAAGATCCAAATACATATCTTCAGTAAGAATCCAGTAGATGAAAGCGTCCGTGTCCATGTAGGCGATTCCGATGTTATCTCTACCGTAGAAGGCGACCATTTTGTTGTAGTGGAAATCATACATGTGGGTTTTGGAAATATCCAAGATTGACATTCCAACGTACAACGGACGATCCATTTTCACGCTTGTCTTCTTCATAGATACTGCCACAAGGTTTTCATTGATGATAACGGATGTTCCAAAGTTTGGTTTTTGTACAAGTTTTTCTAGTTTTATAGGATCTGTAATTAATTTAACATTTTTGTGTTTTCTTTTGTTTTCCAATGTTTTTCCAAATATCGCATTATTCATTAATTTAAAAAAGTCCTTTTGAAATGTTGATGTTGCAGCTGCTCTTCTTCTGGTGTTTGAATCAATGTACGGTTTTAACCAGCAAGATTGGGAAAATTTTAAAACTCTATGAATTTTGGTTATACGTAAACCCAATTGGAGTGCTTGTTGAACAACCCAAAAGTGAGCTACGTATCTTTGTTTATTTTCAAGAATCATCATTAATTTTGGATGTTTGCCAATTGGTGAAACTTCTGTTTTTGCAAGGAGCGGAAGATCGTAATGAAGATCATGCAAGTGTTCTGGATATTCAAAGTCACAGTCCAATATGTATCCGGTGTCTCCGTCTTTTGAAATTTGCGAAATATCACCAATAGAGTATGGATTAACCCATTCAAAGTTTCCAAAAGGAAGTGGATTAGACATGGCCCATCCGTATAAATTGTTGGCATCGAAATATCCTAAGAACACTGATGGTTTTTCTTTATCGTAGTTTGGAAGATATTTGTTGTTAGCTTTAACATGTCTAGTAACACTTTGGGTCAATCCACCTCTAACGCCCGATTCGATCATCAACACCATGTCAATATCTGTTAATAATTGAAGGTTGCACTTTGTTTCTTTTAGCATAGCTTGCCAAGCTAGTCCTGGAGAAGTATAAGAATGAAGACGGTCTAATCTGTAAGCTTCAAAGCAGGTGTTTCTAAATTCTTCCATCACATCGCAGAGAAGGGTCACATCAAGTTTTACATAAAAGTCAGAATAATCTCCCAGAGTGTTCATTTCCAATTCGTCCCAAACTCTGCATGCGTGTTGATAGTCTTCAGGTGAAATGTCCAAATCGGTAAGTTTACTTTTGAGAGCTTCTGGTGGAGGAAGTGACGTTTCTTGAAATTTATGTAGTCCATCGATGTAATCATACGGGAAAACTCCTTTCCGAAGAACCAAATCCATTTTTTCTGCAAGTACAATTTTGCTTGTTTCTATTAAATTTTGTCTTCTTAAATTTTCAGAAAGTTTCATAAGACTGGAAGGCATAAATCTAAAAGAATCAACAAATCTAAATTTAATTTTGCCCACCTTTTTTGAAAAGCTTATAAATTTCTCCATAGTTTGTGCTATAACGTCTATTTCACCGTTGTCTCTTGCTAATTCGGGAATGATAAAATGTCCATCGTATCCGCTAAGATTGTGAAAAACCACGGGAATAAAATATGGTAGTTTGTAGTTGATGTTACATCCGTTGCAAGCTGCACCTCTGTAGGCTCCTGTCAGATGGTCATGGTCGCGAACTTTAACTTTAGTTTCTGTAAATTGATTGTTACACAAATAGCATGTTGTTGTCGAATCATAAAGATAAAGTTCTTCCGGTGTCATAGGTTAAATAGGAACCACATTGCTATACATTGCTTCCACTTTCCCAGCGATGTCGTATAAATCATCAACAAAGTATCGAGCTGCTTCTTCTCCACGATAGATCTTTGGTGTAGATGTCAAACAATATTCTTGAAGATGTTCTTCAGGCAGAGTGGATTTTACTATTAAACAGTAGCTGTTTGGTTTGTGAAGTTGATACTTTGTTCTGCTTGTAATTTCCTCTCCTTCTTCTTGTTCAAGTGGAAGCAATGAAGATTCAAAATCTGCATACACTACAACGGGAATTCTGTATTGTTGGATAACTTTATCAAATTTTACTTGTGATCTGCTAGGGTGTGGTAATTTAATTCTTACTTCATAGTTTCCATTGCATAATCTTTTATGTTCTGTTAACCATTCTGAACCTCCTCTTCTTAAAGGTTTGTTTACAAAACAGAAACATCTTTTACAAGTTGTTTTTGGTTATTCACGTTTTGATAACTGTTTGCAAACTAGAGCTTCAAAATCTTTAATGTATACATAATGTGAGATATCACCTTTAGTTATAAATAATAAATCAGTATGATCTCTGCGTTCGGTGGGTGTTATACGTAAGGGATAGACATTGTTGGATGAATCTAAGCCAAAGATGTTTACAGATGCAAAAGGATTTTTCTTTTCAAATTTTGATATGTCTTGAATTGAAACAGGATAAGTCATGCCTTGAAAGTTATACATATAGCAAACCTCATCGTATGCTCTACTCGGTCGTTCCACATGATCTTCTACATATTTTGCAAGCATTGCATACTTGAAACATTTAGCATTTTCATTTTGTACATTAACACAAGATTTGGTTACTCGAATCTTCCTTGGCAAAGCAATATAACTACTACCTCTCATTCCATATCCATGTTTATGAACTCTCACATCTAAGCTTGTTATACTTAACAAACTCCATCCAGAACCTCTTCCTTCATGTTCTTGTAATTTTGTTAAAGGTTCTTCAAAACAATCATCCACAATTGAGCTTATATCCGATGCAAACATGATGGTTTTGTTTTTAGTTAAAAATCCTCTTGGTGATGTTTCATTCTGAACATTTGTAAATACAGTATCTAATAATATTCCAAACTTTATAAAATTTAATCTTCTTAGTTCATTCTTCAATGTTTCTGTTACTAATGTTTTTGCTTTCAATATAAATTGTGCTAGTTGCAATTGAGCATTGTCAATCTTAAAATGAGTTACTACACTGCCTGGTAAAGCCCGGGCGTATAATTCCACATCCAAAGATGGTCCGGGTGCGTATTGAATAACACTTGGTCTTGAATTTAGTTGTTGTTGATGGGTAGCCAGCATTTGATCTAATTCTTCCAAATCATCTTCTTCTGCATTGTTTCTTGTTTCGTTGTTATGGTACACTTCTTTGTGTATTTGTAGTAAGTTTTCATTTTCAAAAGATTCTTCACAACTGATGCAGTAATACATGACGTAGGTGTGCTCTCCACAAAAGTTGCAGTAATAATAAAAACCACTCTTAAACTACCCCTATTTATAGCACTACCCCCACCACTTTTTCTGTATTAAACACAAAAAGTGTTAATGACAGTTAAATTTCTTATATTTCAAAACTCCTAAGTGTCAAGGTCAAATAATGCAAGTTTAAAAAAACATCTAAGTGTCAAATAATGCAGGTATTAAAAAAAAATCTAAGTGTCAAGGTCAAATAATGGAAGTTTAAAAAAAAATCTAAGTGACAAGGTCAAATAATTTAAGTTCAAAATAATACATATTATGCGTCGTAAGTGTGATCATCATTGCTGTTGTTTAAATATGTTATTTCCAAATCGTTATCGCTTTCATCTTCCTCCGTGTCCGATGCCGGAAACAAACGTCGCCGAACAAGAGCATGTATATATTGTACTGGATCATAGTCAATTGTTACAACATGTGTTAACGGTGTTTCTTCGCCTATTGCTACTGGTACTTCCAAACTATTTTCTTCATCAGTTGTAGCATCAGACGTAGCATCAGATGTAACATCGGATGTAGCATCAGATGTATCTTCTACTGGAATCAAACTATTTTCAAAAATACTTTCGTCATCCGTTAAATCTTCTGGTTCAACCATTTTATATATTTTTTCACAAATTGTACATCCAAAAGGAAAATTGTTGTCTGTTGGAGGCATTATAAAAGAAACTTGATATTGTAAAGTAAATGTTGAAGTAAATGTTTGAAAATTTTTCTAAGTCCGAAAGTATTAATTATTAGGAAGTTTTACAAGTCCAATGTAAAGTAAAATAAAGAAAGAAGTGTTGTTGCCTGTTTAAACAGTTGCAAAAGAATGATAGGTTTGAAAATTGTTCAAAGTCCTAAAATATTAAATATTGAGAAGTTTTAACACTTAAAATTTTTACAAATCCAATCTAAAGTAAAGAAAGAAATGTTGTTGCCTGTTGGAACAATGGCAAAAGAATGATGGAAACCAAACCCGCAGCAAGGGTCCTGTGGTTTGGGAGGGGGTAAGCGAGGAGGGGGGATGACCTCAAGCCGAGTTGGGGTCCGGGATCTGCGCGTGTGGTTCGGCATCAGTTGTTCGCTAGACAGTGAGGTGGTAACATGTTCAGAAGGCGCCCTGAACATTTTATCATCTTTGCTGTTTGGTGAAAATATCTTGGTGTTATTTGTATAATAACATCTTGACGTAGGACTGATTAATTTTAAGGCATGGTAGTTGTTTGTGCTTGTAGATACCCTAGGGTTTGTAGTTTGTTTTTAATTTGCTGGTTTGGTAGTTAGTATTAATTTAAAATCTTTCTTTTACTTACAATATATTTCTGCCTGGAATGTTTAAATTTAAAGTAATATTTTTGTTTTTAAGAATGTTATATGATATGTTTTTAATACCTTTCTATTCCAATTTCCTTTTTCCAACAAGCTTATTGAGGGCATTCCCTCTCTTGTCTTGTACTCCTTTTTAGTTAGGGACACCTTTCAATTCCAATTTCCTTTCCTTTTTTCCTTCCATCTTTTGCACGGTAAAACCAATTAATTTATGGTAAAACCGGATACCGCTTTTGTAGTGATTACACCCACCAAAGCGGGTCACTTACAACCTCTATACGTGCTGGATGGGTAGTTCGCCTACCTCCGGAGTTTCGCTGGACCCCAGTTGATTTGCGCCTTATGGTGAGTCGCTGGCTCCTTTAGTGTTAGGAAATAAAAATCATATTTGTATAACTTTTTTTTAGCTTAGCGTTGTGCGGTTATGGTGAGGTGTAAGGGATGGCTTATGTCTAGCTTACACCGTAATCATTCTGTGCAGCGTTGGGCTGACTAGATATTTTTTAATTTTTAGCTCAGCGTTGTGCGCTTATGGTGAAGTGTGAGGGATGGCTTATGTCTAGCTCACACTGTAATCATTATGTGCAACGCTGCGCTGACTAACTATTTTTTTTAACTCTAGGCAGGTTGTATTGTAAATTAGCTTATCTTCTTTTAGGTTTCCGGGGTGTACGGTTCTGTCAAACCGTACACCCCCATTTTCTTTTAATTATCAAATTACCTTGACCTAGTTATTTTCAAGGTCAACAAAAGAGTAAGCGAAAATTTCTAAGTCCCAAGGTCATTTTTATGTAAAATAGCTTTTCTTCTGTTAGGTTTTCGGGGGTGTACGGTTCTGTAAAACCGTACACCCCTTATTTTTTTTAAAAGTTCTGGATGACCTTGACCTACTTATTTTCAAGGTCAATAAAAGTTAGCGAAAATTTCTAAGTGTCAAAAGTAGGTCAAGGTCACCAAAAAATACCCTATGAACGGGGGAATAGACCGCTAAGTAATTCTTTTGGAACTACAAATTGGTCTATTCCCCCGCTCCTATTTTTGTTTTTTTGTTGTTGTTATTTTTAAATTA
The DNA here is from genome assembly GCA_035578135.1 of Flexamia atlantica. NCBI lineage: Eukaryota > Metazoa > Arthropoda > Insecta > Hemiptera > Cicadellidae > Flexamia > Flexamia atlantica. The sequence continues at coordinate 18,957,052 of JAQJVK010000007.1, forward strand.
ACCTCACAATTTTAACAAATGAAGATATTTTTTGTGCACACTTCATAATGTTTGACTCACACAACACATCGTTACACATTTTTTACCTTTTTTCGGTCCTTTTTTAAAAATATATAAACATTGTTCTTTTCTAAAACTGGATAATGAAGAAGAACCTGTCATGTTGCTAGATCCTAAATAGTAAAAAGTCATTCTGTTATCCCGCTTTTATAAGAAATTACCCCTCCATTGTAAATTTTGAAAATAGGTCAAGGTCATTCAAAAATACCCTATGAGCGGGGGAATAGACCGCTAAGTAATTCTCTTGGAATTACAAAGTGGTCTATTCCCCCGCTCCATTTTTTTTGTCTTTTTTTTGTGTGTTTAATTTGACCATTTAACTTTATCAGATGGAGATTTTTTTACTAAATAATAATGAACATTACTGATATTTGGAATTTGAAGATTTACTGGTAATTTGAGCAAGTAGAGTTCATCACAACATCTAACAACAACATCCCTGTTACTGATCTTTTTTACAAAAACATATTTGTGGTTTAATTTCAATCTGTTGATTTTAATTCTTTTATAGTTTTCAATTTTTTCTGGCAATTCACTTTTGGAAGGTTCAATTTTGACTTTTTTAGAAGGTTGAATTTTGACTTTTTCGGAAGGTTCACATTTTTTATGCAGTCTACACAATTTTTCATTTACACTACACAATTTCACACACCTTTCACCTTTGTTCGCTCCTTTTTTAAAAATATGAGCACATTGTTCTTTCTTAAAACAGGATTTTCTTAATTTTTGAAGTTTTTGAAGTTTTTCAGAAATTTTGTTAGGAGATATTTTCGGTGAAGATTTTTTTGGAGAAGGAGATTTTTTCGGTGAAGATTTTTTTGGAGAAGGAGATTTTTGTTTCACAATAGAAACAACAGATGATGATGATGTTGTTGATGACGAGGAAGAAGACCTGGACGACGAAGTGCCTGCCATAGCGCTGGATCCTAAGAAAGTAAAGATTACTCTGTTTACTCTGCCCTTATAACAGCCCCCCACCCATTTACCCCCTCTACTTTTCGAGCTCAAAAAAATATTCATCCAAGCTTTCTAACACTGGCAAGGAAACAGTTTCAAAAGGTTGATACAAAATTTCATAAATGTCTTGGTTTAAATTTTCCGAAGTTTGAAGATATTCTTCTATTTCCTGTACAAATTTCTGTTCGAATTGTTGGAATTCTTCTATTTCCTGTAAAAATGTCTGTTCGGATTGTTCAAATTCTTGTTGTTCTAAGTTAAATGTTGGTGATTTCAAGTCTTCTTCCAATTTTTTAATGTAATCTATTGCATTTTGAATTATAGATTGTCTATTAATTTGTTTTTGTTTTTGACTTTCCGGTACAACTAATTTTAATTTTTCAAAAGCTTTTTTTAATCTGTGTTGTCTTCTTTGTTCCCTTCGGTTTCTACTTAATTTTTGATCAATCAGGTATTTTTGGAAAGATTCCAAAACGTTTTGTTTATTCAAAATGTGGCAAACTATTAATTCTATAAAGCTTCTATCCGCTCAATATATACTGGAAACCCGGGGGGGGGGGAATCACCTTCGCCATCAAGGTGATTGGTACGTATTTAAAGCTTTGAGGTTTGCATAGCCAGACCATAACTATGAGCTCCTTGTACGAGTTGTGTCTGCAGCGGATCTGCACCGATAACCCTATGCTCCGGCATATCTGAAGGGTGTCAGAGCCGCTGCCGCCAATTTTGCAAGGAGAGCTCATTTATGAGCATAAAAGACGATGCGTCTACAAAACCAAAATTTGGTTTGAAGGGCCAAATGTTGGCAGAATATGCGCCATATGTCACATGGTACGTTTTTTCATTAACTGCATTGTTTTTTTGTTAACAATATATTATTTTTTTAAAATTTCTTTAAATTAATAATGTTTTTTTTCAGGCGCTTCCTCTTGCCGGCCCGGGGGAAGAGCTTTATCGAACTATTGCTTATAGAAGCGGAGTAATTGGGTATAAACTACAAATGCCGGCACCTCAAGAAAAATGTCATCTCTGCGGTTTCTTCCCCCTGGCGAAATACGAAATTAATTGTATGTGTTTATAAACACATATAATTATGAGAAATTAAATAAAGACGGGGAACAGAGCAGTTTGTGGTCTAACCACTTACTGCTCTGTTCCCCGTTCATAGGGTATCTTCAGATGACCTTGACCCACTTTTAAAACTTTATGGTGGGGAAAATGTATATATAAACCGTGGATTATATGAAGAGGCATCACTTCCCTCACCGATCATCATGGAAAGTTTCCGTATGTTTTACAATGTTTTTTGCACTCCTCAACAACATATTCAATTTATGTTAAATTTAATCCATGTCCTCTAGAATATTAATTTTCTTACGATTAATGTTACTGGGGAAAGAATGGTAAATTTATCATATCAACGTTTATTAGTTACCATCAACCCTTTGGTAGATCCAAATTGGTTTTCAACACTTGAAACATACGTTGATACTATGGCTTTTGAACAAGGATTCCATTATCTTTGGGTTGATGTAGATTACATCAACTTTCAAAATGAATCAGATGATGATGGATATGATTCTGCCACATAAAAGTAGACATTAACGGAACTTCTCCCCCTGCCTTTTAGGAAAAAAGAGAGGAACAGTGTTAATTAATAACACTGTTCCTCTCTTTTTTCCGCTTAAAGTTAAATGACCTTGACCTACTTATTTTGAAAGTCAATTGTAACTTAATGAAAATTTTCTAAGTCCATAAGTAGGTCAAGGTCATTTAAATCTTAGCGGAAGAATGAAAAGAATAGCTACCAACATGCATTGTTGGTATCTATTCTTTTCTTTCCTCCTAGAAAACCCCTTTAGTCCGTGTCAACTTTGATGTGAATTTTTGTACAAAATTGTACATAATAAAGGACCCATGTTTCGAGTCCTTCGTAATCCATAGAATCCGAAGTGCAACAGATTTTCGTACCGTCTGCTTTAACAGCTTCAAGTACTCCACTAATACACTTCAGATTGCTATGATACGTTCTTATGTACCATAGTACTTTTTTGGCTTCGACAAAGTTGTGCACAGCACCAAAGATCATGAGGGATTCCATGGCAAATGTAACCACAAGACTACAGCACACCTTATATATACTGTGAGCCCAAGGCTATAGCCTCGATTTTTGAGTTTTTGCGTCATAACTTTTATACCGTTGGTTTTATCAAAAAATGTTGCTGGACCTTTTTTGTTTGTCTTTTAATTCCGCTTAATTTGACTACCCGCACGATAGATTTGGAGCATTTTTGTTATATCCACTGCCATCGTGTACGGCGACGCAGTTCTAAAGTTGAACGGCGACGAAATCAAGTGGGGGCCCCCTCGGCAACATTTGCCGGGGGGGGGGTTTTGCCGGGGGCGGGGGGGGGGGTTGCCGGGGGCGCGGGGGCGCGGGGGGTTTAAAAAAAACCGACCACCCAACCCCTTTGGAAGGGGTTGGGGGGTCGGTTAGGTTAGGTTAGATAGTGACCAAGGGTTGAGGCTTTAACAAACACCTAAATATTAATAACCAACGCGAAAACTAAACTCACCATCAACAGAAATTAAAACATTTACAAAAACCCAAATGTTAAAAATAATAATTATTTAATAAAAGATACAACACAAAATTAAAATCTTAGGTTATTTAAAACTTTAACAAAATATTTAAGTCTCAAAAGTAGATTTTTAAAATCAATATATAAGTCAAACAAGTAAGTCTTTTAAAATTAAAATATCTAAGTCTAAAAAATAGGTCATTTAAAATAATTCTAAGTCCGAAAGTAGAACAACCAAAACTAGGCCAAGGTCATTTAAAAATTATAAAAAAAGGGGTGGGGAAGCGTGGGGTCCCTACCTTATTCTACTACTTTACTTCTATACTACTTTATTATAACTTATGCTACCCCTTAAATGCTATCATGCATGCGGTTACGGTGTGCTCATCACGTAAGCAAACTCACACACCTCACCGCCCTATCATATCTTAACCCCTACCTAACGTTCCCCCTATTCTATCTTATACTATGTAATATTACAGTTACGATGTGTGCTAGACATAAGCCATCCCACACACCTCACCATAATACTACCCCCTGCGTAATATTACAGTTATGGTGTGTGCTAGACATAAGCCATCCCACACACCTCAGCATAATATTACCCCTGATAGCTAAACCACGCAGGAAATGGAAAGGTAGTTGGATTGCCATTGCGGCCGATCATTATAGAAGGGCGCCTCTTCTACAATAACCGAACGCGATGTGAGCTAGACATAAGCCATCCCTCACACCATGGCGAACATTACGTTACAGCATAACCCTGCTCATAAGAGCACGAGTTACACCTTCACCGTAATGCTAAAGCGAAACGTTGCGCGCTCGCCTATATCATCGAGCTGAAGCGGGCGGCCTTGACTTGAAGGTTGACATGTCCGCCTGCTGGGACGGAGGCGGACCTTCACCTTAACCGCGCCGCGGTCGATGACTGAAGGGGGGCGTTGCCGTGACTTTGCCACCTAGTTCACCTTGGACGCCGAGCCGGTAGCTTCCGCTTACACTACCTTGACTACAAGGTTGCCGTGTCTGCTGCCTATAATAACCCCACTTGACCACCTCTTGTCATTCTGCCACTTGCCACTTGCCACCATCACTGTTAAATTTTACATTCTCATTTTTTTACATTTTTCTTTTATATTTTCCATTATGAACTTCTCATCCTCATCATCCGGCCATGATGCTTCTATCCTACGAGGTTTGCTTGAACAAGAAATTGAAAAAACCATAAAATATCAACTTGAAGAAAAAACATTAATTGAAAGCGAAGATTTCCTATCAGATTATTTTTTGATTCATAAGACTCAACCAGCTCAACCAACTCAACCGACTCAACCCGCTCAACCAACTCAACCGACTCAACCCGCTCAGACTCCACCTGCTCAACTGTCTCAGACTTCACCTGCTCAACTGTCTCAGCCTGCTCAGACTCCACCTGCTCAACTGTCTCCGCCCGCTCAACTGTCTCCGCCCGCTCAATCATCCAATCAAGAAACTCCGCGTCCTTCACTGATCGTCAAAATCCCCTATCCATTTCAACCCGCACCACATAAAAGACTACCATCCAAAAAATTGAAAATCAACCGGCTCAAAACAAACATCGCATACAAAATTGAAAAAACAAAAAAAAACACAATTTACATCCTGAACGAAGAAAAGAATACAATTTTTATCATCAACCTGCCTAAAAAAATGCGTGTTCCTCCAAAGCCTAAACATTTAAAAATTACAAAGGACGGTGGCAAATTAAACATAAATCTTTTTTAACTAATAAGTACGGGTTTCTCCATACCACAGGTTTATTTGGTCTAGGCCTGTGGGAACCTCTTTACCCTAAAAAGAGTGACCTCTAGCATGGTGGTGAGGTTGACGTTCCTCTAGAGGCTTTAAAACTAACGAACCACCGACCAATAAATGTCTTTACCCAAAAACTAAAAAATAATAATAATAATAATAATAAACCTAACAAAAATCCGGCAACATTTTATAATCAAACTAACGGTATAAATTTTACTATGCAAAACTGACAAATTTTATTTTACATTATCACTGAGCCACCTTTCTATTTCTGGTGAAGCGGAGGCTGTTGACCCGACCACTGACGCCGGCCCGCCGCCAACCTTGTAATAGCCGGTTGGTCGACCTTGTTGCGTCAGCTGGCACAGCAGATGGTCACATCCTACACTCAACAGTTCATTCTCCACTTTGCCACCAACCTAACAACTCCTGCTTCAACATGAACCGCTCCCAGTATTTCAAAATCTGGTACAATTGTTTCTCACGTTTACAACTGCTGGGGTATCGAGTTCTTCAATCTAATAACAATCGTGATTGGTACGATGTCACATCTACAATTGCTCTAAATCCTTTTCAGCCAGTTGGGAAAACATTCTCACTGGCATCAAACTCAACACCGAACCACCTCTTTCACCTGTTTTACCACAATTACCCCAGCAGAAACTATTACTAAAAAGACTAAGACTAAACACCAAATATCACATCATCAAACGAAAATCCAATATTTTTTACCTATACAATAAAGAAAAAACCAAAATTTATATTGTTACCCTACCTAAACATGTTTCCATTTATATAAACCCAAAATACCTTGAACTTACAAAACAAGGTAACAAAATCAAAATAAAATTGTCAAAATAAAAACCCTTTTTCCTTTTCCTCCTCCAAAAGTCCACCCTGGTGGCAAAAAAGGTCCTTATAAGGACCGCCATAAAACTTTCAAATTTAGGGCCTCAACCCTTGGTGACTAACAAGGGGTCCACGTACCTCTAAGTCCCAAAGCGTTGCTGTCGGGGGGAAGGGGGGGCCAGGTGTGCAGCAGATGTTCCAAGGTCAACAGCTTGTATTGCCAACTGGTCGACCGACGCTGTTGCGCAACCGTTACGCAACAATGTCGGCAGCAAGCGAAAGCATGCGAGGTCACCAGGATAATAAACCCGGCCCAGTGATGATGTCAAGTAAAAGTTGCCAGTTTTTGCGTTTCATTCAACGCAAGTTTCGTTGGTTTTATTCCTTGGTTTTATTTTTGTTTCGCCTTTTTCGTTTGTTTTTTAAAACTCGCATGATAAGGTTTGGAAACATATTAATTAAAATATGAAACATCTTTAAAAATATCGTAACTTGTACAAAGTTAAATAAGTATTTCAAAACAATATTTTTAAGCTAAATGTTAAGAACAAATGTTTACTACTGAGATGTTTACCCTACAACATCTACATTACAACTAAAACTAAATATCGAAAACATTGCGAGGAGTCTCTTATGGTAGTGGGGGAAGGCAGGTGTGCAACATATGTAGCATCGCCCTAACATTTCAATTTTAAATTAAATGTTAAGAAACAGAGTTTATATTTAATCGCAAGTGTAGTTTAGTTTTGCATTTCTTCAACTAAATATTTTAACTAAGTATTAAGAAAAGATAATAAAGTAGCATCTTTAAAAATATTGTAACTCCTACAAAGTTAAATAAGTATTTTAAGCCAAATGTTAAAAACAATTGTTTAGTACTGAGATATTCACCCTACAACACCTACGTTAGAACTAACACTACAAATCCAAAAATTGCGAGGAGTCTCTCATGGTGGTGGGGGAGGGCAGGTGTGCAGCAGATGTTCCAGGCTGCACATGCCAAGGGAGGTTGCAGCGCCACTACTGACACATCAGTTTGCTGGTAGAACTCGCAGAGTAAACATCTAAATAAACATGAGTTCTGTTTTATATGTTTCTTTTATTAAAGATGGACTTTGCATTGAAACGCAAAGTTTTCCTATTGATGCAGATCCTATACAACAAATTTTAGTACATCCTCCAGAAAGTTATGATTCCATCTACATTTCAGTGCATGAACCAAACGACCCCCCACCACCAACAACTCCTGATGCACAGTAGGACACGGCTACCACACGTCATTAAAGCTTCAGCTCTTTACCCGAGCACACATGGACTCTGAGCTTCAAGATAATACTGTTTCTTCTACATCTTCCGAACAATTACCTACTACAAATGAAACTACTACAAGTCTACAAGTAAATGAAATGTCATCAACTGTTAGTTCTGATGCGCAAGCAATAATGTTATCATTAATTGGTTTCGACTAAAAATTCAACAATGGAAGAAGAAAGAAATTCGCTACTTTACAACTTGGTTTTTGTGAACCCGTCGAAATTTATTATTTGCCTACTTTCATTTTTATGTGGTTACAATTTTGGTTACCTTGTTCAGGAAATGCTAACAGATAAAAAGGAAGAACATTCGCTATATTTTAAAGTTTATGTTTATGTAATTGCATCTTTATTTGGATACTTTGTAGCAGGATATTTTCTTGTTAATTTGTCAATTCCATTTTTTACATGGTATTTTAACAGACGTGAAAATCAACAAAACAACAATTAAGAAACAGTTTGTAAAAAGAAGCAAAAATTATCTTGCATTTTCGGATTTTCCGAAAATGCAAGATCTTTTTTAAAAACATCCCCAAACGACCTTGACACACTTCCGGCCATTTAAAATTTAAATACCCAGCACAGCAGGGCATTTAAACTTTAAATACCCACCACCAACACGTCACAGCTACGTCACAGCTGATGACGTCACTTCCGGTCACGTGACCGGAAGTAGCTGTCAAAAAATTGACTGGCTGTCAAAGTTTGATTGGGCCAGAAACGCCACCTCGCCACTACTGGGGGGCGCACTTTTCGTGCCCGGCACCCACGGAGACCGGACCCTGCGGACGCATATGCTTCGAAAATGACAACCGAGATATTACAATCATAATATTTATATTTTGGAGAGAGAAGGGAAGAGGTACACAATATGGTTTTACATCTGGCCTCTCGTTTTCAAGAAATCGCGATTAGCGTGTGAACGGGCCTGAAAAACTCGACTGAAATGATAGCACCGTCGCCGTGTCGTCTTTAGTCGTCTAAATTAGCATGCTGCACACAAAATACTATTTCTATAGTTTGTACATTTACTATATTACTATAAATAAATTTATTTCCACCTGGCCATAATTTTTACTAAATTACAGGCTTATTTTTACTTCTATATTTTTTAAATAAAAATACATTTTTTGCTATTTTGGCGCCCCTTTTAGGCCAGTCGTGAGTGCCAGGACACCCACGGCACCCACCGTGCGCACGCCTATGGTGTCCGCGATATTGCCGCCATCGCCATCGTCGTCAGTTCTGGCAGAAGACTCGTCATATATTACGTGAAATAATCATGATAAAAAATCACGATGTTAAAATGTGGCGTACAAATATTGACGTCTTCTCATGACCGTGTACTTCACACTGTTCGTCTGTCGGACGATCTCGTAGCTGCATCGCGGCAGACGAATCCCGTCTACCTACGCTGCTTGAAAACCAAGCCTCGCCGTTAAATCAGGCAGATTTGTCATTAGTCTGACAAATTACAAAGATCGAACTCTGTCAGATTTCGGAGATCTAACTTTTCCGGTGGTTTCCGCTATTCGACGTTCGACGTAGGCCTACTACTATCATGTGATTATTATTAGCCTATGATGCTTGCGTGTACATCACAGCTTAGCGATTGCGCTCTGCGATTTGAGAAACACTAAGCCTACACAAGTGAGAAAACCTGAATTTTCTAATTCTATTCATCAACCTCTTTCGGATAAGGGCGCACCGGAATTGCGCACTAAAATTCAGGTAGTCACCGGAATAGCGCACTTGGTCTTGGGACAACCCCTGGACACACACCGGTATTGCGCACTTACTCTTCCGAGAACTCTCTCGGTTAATTAAGCAAGGGTGAAAATTCATAACAACTAGTTCATTGTTGGTATATTTAGTTAAAACCATATAATTGTCAATTTTAATTTTAATCACATGGTTATGTTTGTGTTTTTGTTTATGTTTACTTTTTGTTTGAATTAAATGAGTGCTGAATATTAATGCATTTTCTATAGTTCAATTAAGTTGTTAAGATGGTGTCAGAAGATTAAATTGGGAAAAATGAATAATATACCAGTGCCAGAGCCATTTGACTTTACAGAAAAACAGAGCTCAACAGAAAATTGGAAGCTTTTCAAATTCCAATGGAAGAACTATATCACCTTGGCAGAAGCATGCAGCTCTAAGTCAAATAATTTGTCAAACAGGAAAGTCAGGCTTGCACTATTCCTCTCAGTTATAGGTGGAAAAGCTGTAAAGCTAATAAATAAACTATGCGATGAACCATCAGACGTCGAATACGTAATCTCAAGATTAGACGAGTATTTCAAAGAAGCGAAAAATGTAACCTATGAGCGTTTTACATTTAATAGCGCTATGCAAGAAAATGAAGAATCATGCAAAGAATTTATTAATAGGTTACATGTCATCGCGAGAAAATGTGATTTTGGTGCTTTGGCAAATCTATCCCAGCAAGAATTAGAAGAGCGGCTTATTTGTGATCGTCTGGTAGCCGGGGTAAAAAATGTACGTCTGAGGAAAAGTTTACTAACGAAAGCAAACTTATCCCTGGATAAAGCAACTCAATTATGTGTCACTGATGAAGAGTCAGAAACCTTGGCACTAAAAATGAAATCAACCTCAAATGAAAATGATAATGAAGATAAATATGAAACTAACTTTAAGATAAACAATAAGAACGCTCGGTCTTGTAAGTTTTGTGGAGGTAATCATGTTTGGAGCCGGGAGAACTGTCCAGCATATGGAAAAGTTTGTAATATATGCAAAAAGAAAAACCACTTTTCTAAAGTTTGTATGCAGAATGTACGCGAGGCTAGGCAGGTTAATTCAACTCTTGGAATCAACGAGCAGATAGCTACTGATAATAGCGATGATGATGTTTATAATGTTAACGAAGATTGTCCGAAGAAACGGTTATATGTCAGCCTTCCACTGTGTGTAAAGGGAGTACAAGAACATCTAAAATGCCAACTAGACAGTGGAGCATCATGCAATGTCATCGGAATCGATACGTTGAAGGAATTAGTCGGGAATCCGGTGCTAAGAGAAAGTAATACTCGACTGACATTCTACGGGGGTGCTTCACAATGCTCACTAGGAAAAATTCAGTTGCATGTCTGGTGGAAAAATCGAAGACACAAGATATCCTTTGAGGTAATTCAGACTCCCCATAATCCATTGCTAGGAGCTCAAGATTGTATAAGGCTTGGACTTATTTCATTTGATGAAATGGTGTATCAGATAAAATATTCTGAAGATCCCAACGAAATTTATCCAGAAATCGGAAAGGGATTAGGTTCTTTTGAAGGACTTTACGATTTCAAGCTAGATAAATCCGTGCGACCAGTGGTAATACCTCCAAGAAGGTTCCCTGTAGCACTAAAAGAGGAGATAATTCAAGAAATCAAGCGTCTAGAAGATATTGGAGTTATTAAAAGGGTAACCGAGCCCACTGAATGGGTCAGTGCTATGGTGGTAGTTAAAAAGCCGAACAAACTTCGCATATGTATTGATCCACATCAGTTGAATAAAGCAATAAAAAGATCACACTACCAGGCACCTACTATTGAAGAAGTTGCACCTCAACTAAGAAAAGCCAAGATATTCAGCAAACTTGATTTAAAAGATGGATTTTGGCATGTGAAGTTAAGTGAAGATTCAAGTAAATTAACGACATTTTAGACACCATACGGGAGGTATCGGTGGTTGAGATTGCCATTTGGTGTCTGTTCGGCGCCAGAGGAATTCCAACGACGTGTCAATGACCAGTTTGAAGGACTTTCAGGTATTATTGTAATAGCAGACGACGTGGTTGTTTATGGAAGTGGTGACACGGAGGAAGAAGCTCTCAAAGATCATAACAAGAATTTTAAGTTACTCCTTCAAAGAGCTCATGAGAAGAATATTAAGTTCAATTTGAAGAAATGCATGATCGGAATGCGAGAGATTAAATACATGGGTCATATAATCAGTTCTGACGGCCTGAAACCGGATCCGGAAAAAATTACGACTGTGATCAACATGAAGCCTCCTCAGAACAAGAATGAACTACAAAGATTTTTAGGTTTTGTAAATTACCTGGGAAAATTTCTACCTAAGCTATCAGAAGTTGCAGCACCACTAGGATCGATTTTAAAAGATGATTCAGTTTGGTTATGGGAAAAATTACACGATGAAGCGTTCCATAAACTTATTCGCATGGTAACATCAGCCCCAACGTTACAGTATTTTGATATTGACAAACCTGTAACTGTACAGTGTGACGCAAGCCAGTTTGGTTTAGGGGTTTCTCTTTTGCAAGGTGGTAAGCCAGTGGCATATGTGTCCAGAACCCTTAGCAAGACAGAATCATTTTATGCACAGATTGAAAAAGAATGTTTGGCGGTCGTTTATGCTCTGGAAAGATTTGAACAATACCTTTTTGGTAAACCTGACATTACAGTTGAAACAGATCACAAGCCATTAGAGACAATTTTTAAGAAACCTTTGACATCAGCACCAAAACGACTGCAACGAATGCTTCTTCGTCTGCAAAGATTTTCGTTTAATGTAGTTTATCGACCTGGAAAATGTATGCTGATCGCAGATTTTTTGTCAAGAGCTCGTGTGGTAGGTAACAAGCAATATGACGATAAAAATGTGCAGATATTTTCGACGGATACCTTGAGACGTTTTGAAAGAACTAGCTCGATTCAGTACTTGAATGTGACTGATAAGAGACTCTCGCAGATCAAAAGTAACACCCTAACAGACCCAACGATGGTAAAGTTAATTAATATTATTCAAAAAGGATGGCCTTCAACAAGAAAACAACTTCCAGAAGATCTAAAAGCATATTGGCCATTCCGGGACGAACTGACAACAGAGCAGGGAATTATTCTTAAAGGAGAACGAATCGTCATTCCTTTTAGTTTAAGACAAGAATTGATTCAAGTCATTCATTCAACACATCAAGGCGCAGACTCATGCATAAGAAGAGCCAGAGACGTTTTCTTTTGGCCATGTTTAAATAAAGACGTACAAAATGTAGTTGGTTCCTGCAAGATCTGTAAAAAATATGCACCCAATCAACAAAGAGAGCCCCTCCTTCAGGACACGACTCCAGAAAGACCTTGGCAGAAAATCGCCATCGATTTTGCTCAGGAGGGCTCCACACATTATTTGATTGTGACGGATTACTATTCATCTTTCTTTGAAGTAAAGAAAACAACCAAATGTACTAGTGAAACCATCATCACATTTTGCAAGAAGCTCTTTGCCAGATATGGAATACCAGAGGTTGTGGTTGCAGACAGTGGTACACCGCTCAAAGCTCAAAATTTTAATGATTTCGCACAACACTGGAAATTTAAAATAGTACTATCTCCACCCTACCATCATCAAGAAATGGAAAAGCAGAGTCAGCAGTGAAAATATTTAAAAATCTACTGAAAAAATCCCGAGAAGATGGGATTGATTTTCAACAAGCGCCTCTGGAACTCCGGAATACTCCCCTTCAAGGGATAGGCTACAGTCCAGCCCAACTGCTCATGAACAGAAGAACGCAAAGTCGGCTTCCTATTATGCCAAAGCTGCTCCATCCTCAGATACCCAACAATGTTAAGGAATTGTGGGATCAGAGGAAAATGAAATATAAAAAACAGTTCGACTATGGAACTAGAGAACTCCCTCCTTTGAGCGTAGGCCAAAATGTTTGGTTTAAACGACGACCTCAACTGGAAAATGAACCATGGGTTGAAGGAAGGATTGTTCAGAAGGAGGGCAGAAGGAAGTATGAGGTAGAATTTCAAGGAAAGAAATATATAAGAAATAGAAGGTTTTTGCGAACATGAAAACTTGTTAGAAAAGGGAAGATGTTGGTATATTTAGTTAAAACCATATGATTGTCAATTTTAATTTTAATCACATGGTTATGTTTGTGTTTTTGTTTATGTTTACTTTTTGTTTGAATTAAATGAGTGCTGAATATTAATGCATTTTCTATAGTTCAATTAAGTTGTTAAGATTCATAAAAAAGCATTTATTAGACCTAAATTATAGTGGGTGCTTTTTTATATCCAACACATTTTGTAAAATTTAGTAGGTCAGTTTCATTTTGACTCGGCCGATGAATTTTGTTTTTAATAAAGGCTCTTCTCACACACATTTTCTTTCTGCTCTTAGGGACATCGCAGGTGTTTAGCCTGTCTGCATATATTTCAGTTTTTTTTAAATATGTATATATTTGGATGGGGCGAAGGGCACTCCTTGTTGAATCGAGAGTGAAAACTCTCACACGCATTTGTTGTTCGCCACAAATCAGCCGTGCGTTAAGGCTAAATTTGAGAGGGAAAGATAGCGGCTGTGCTGTCAACGTAGGTATCTGAAAGTCACAGAATTGTGTGACTTTGAGCCTGCAGGCAGGATGACAATGAGCTGTAGGAACGCTTCCTCAACAAATTTTGGAGATAGGTACTGTAGGTCCGGCCGCTGAGGACTCAGTTACCTGCCGGGCCAAGTGCGCAATTCCGGCGCATAGATGGAGAGCCCTTTTAGGGATTATAACTTGGTGCGCAATTCCAGTGCACCGTCGGATAATCTAGGATCCCGATACTTCAGGTCCGGGAGGTCCGAGGCGTGTAATAAATGAGAATGTGAGATATAGTTTTTACTTTGAAATTCAATAGCAAAAAATCTTTTTTACCAAGATTAAAAACGTGTAATTCTTTAATTACTTTTTCATCTCTCATTTAGTGTTATTAGGCCTGCTATATAAATATGCGATTTCTTTTATTTTGAAAAAAAATATTTTGCCAAAATTCCAATGTGATCGAAAATTTTCAGAATCTAATCTGTGAGCAGCCTCAAATTAGTTAAAATTTTGGGAGTTATTCTGTTTGTTGTTATACCTCTAGATTGCCTAAAACGCAAATATACAGTTGTAATTTATGAAAATTTCCCGGGGGAGGGCCCCGGACCCCCCTTCCACTGGGGGGTATTCCATACCCCCCCCCCGACCCCCCGGTGTATCCCCCCTGAAAATAAATCCTGCGTACGCCACTGCTTTTGAAGTCCGACCCCGGAATTGTACCTCCGGATTTGTACCCCCCGTACTCAAATCCATTAAATGATTACCTAATATCATATATATATATATATATATGTATATATATATATATATATATGTATGTATGTATACATACCTATATGCATGTGTAATATAGCCTACTTTGAACAGCTGATCATTAGTAAACAAATAATCAAAGGAATGACAACTTAGGCCGGGATTGGCGAGTAATTAACAGAAGTGTATATGCATAAATTGTGATGCAGTATGAAAAGTTAAATAGTTTTAAATGATGAATAAATGTTGTATTTTTTATTAATTACATACTAAAACATTTCGTCCGATAATTTCATAACGTATCATTTTCAGATTTACATGCCTACTTAATGATGATTTTTTTTGAGGTAGGAGGTGGAATGCGTTTACGTACACTGAGGGGCTCGTTGTCCCCTCAGTAGTGTCGGATTCCCACGAGCTCGATGTCCCGTGAACTACCGACTAAACCACCTCCCTCGGCACCGAGGACACTAGCCTGGAACTGTTTCACACATTACTTCGGGCTAGGCCTTTGATATTACGCCACTAGGGCAACCTCCGTGGGGAAAAGTTGAGGATTAAGGCCGATCGAGGTCGATCTTTTTTGCCCGAAGAATGGCCTGGACGTAGTGCTGGATACAGTTCCAGTTGCCCTCTCCCTGGAGCATAGCTCCGACGATGTTGTTTGGGCTGACGACCACGCCAATCTCAAATGAAAGCGAGGCTCGGCGGCCGTGCCAACGGTCGCACTGAAAGAATGTGTGCTCGGATGTGTCTGGGATGCCGGGGCAATACAGACAGTCCGGGCTGGCGACTTTGCCCATCCGGTGCAGATAGGCTCGGAAGTACCCGTGTCCAGAAATAAACTGGGTCACGTAGTAATCGACCTCGCCGTGGTTCCCCCCATGGTTGGACGGAAGGTATGAGCTGGAAGGTCCAACGTCCCCTCGGCTCGGCTTCCCAGTCGCGCTGCCAGGAGTCGAAGCTGCGATCGCGCTCTTCCCCGGCAGCTGCTTCCCGGCCCACTTCAGGCCTCCTCCGGTAAATCGCCTGCCTCTCCCTCGCGAGGAAAAGGACAGCGATCAAGGCTGCGACATTGTCAGCATAGCCAACTAGGCGGGTCTCATCGGGCATGTCGCAAGCTGTCGTAAGACACGTTCCAGAGATCTGGTTTGAGAATGGACCCCTGCGCAGCCCCGGAAGTGATGGGAATGCGCCGCTGACCTTCGGTCGTGTCGTACAACAGAACGCGGTCTGACAAGTACGCCTCGATCATACGCAGGAGGTAGGAGGGAACTTAGAACGTATGCTCAAGCGCCCACAGCATATCGCTCCACCTGGCGGAGTTGAAAGCGTTCTTCACGTCGAGCGTGACGAGAAGGACCACGCTGCGCGACCAGTGGTTGTGGTCCTCCGCCCTCCGCACTGCCTCAACTACCTCCTGGATAGCGTCGATGGTAGAGCGACCGGATCTGAAGCCGTACTGCTGCGGGGACAAGTCCCCCGCACAGACGATGGCCTCGGTCAGCCTGACGCGCAAGAGCTTTTCAAGCACTTTCCCGGCCGTGCCGAGCATACACAGGGGTCGGAAAGAAGAAGGGGTCCCCGGTGTACTCTTCGCCTTCGGGATAAGAACAAGGCGGGCTACCTTCCACGAAGAAAAGAAAACGTCTTCCGCCAGACACGTGTTGAACATGTCGAGCAGAAGCCTTGGATTCACCTCCGCAGCGAGCTTGAGCACCTCCGCCGGAATGCCACCGGGACCGGGCGCTCTTCTGGGTCGTAGGGATCGGACGGCGGTGGCGAGTTCCTCTTCCCGGAAAACTGGGAAGGCGCCTACCTCTCCGAATTCCCTGACTGGCCGAACTGGGTGGCTGGGAAACAGTGTATCGACGACGGCGGCCATGGCTTGTGGTTCCATGACCGCAGGTGGTGAGCGAGCCCCTAGCTTCTGGGTTACAGGTTTGTAGCCCGTCCCCCAGGGGTCGTTGTCGATATCCTGACACAGCCGCTTACAGCACCTGACTTTACTCCGGTTGATGGCACCGCGGAGCTCTCGGCGGGCCGCTCTGTGCTCAGCCGATCAGGCATTTGCATCAGGGCGGTTCCTGGCTCGCTGCGCAGCTCGTCGGAGACCAAGGCATCTCCTCCGGAGTTCCGCGATTTCAGGCGTCCACCAGTAAACCGGCTTCTTCCTGTGGCGGCGGGAAACTCCGGGCATCGACTGCTCACACGCGGTCGCGATGAGTCGCATCGTCGATGCTGCCAGATCTTCGGCACTTGCGAAATTCACAATGCTCTGGTCTTTAATTACTTCTTTAAAAGTGTCTTTGCTCAGACAACTGGTGTTCCAGCGTCGAGCCAGAGGAGCAGGTTCAGCGCGCAAGCGCGCGCCCTCGGGAAGGACCTTGAAAAGTATCGCCTGATGGTCGCTGGAGGAGTAGTCCTCGCAGACACGCCAGTCGTAGATCCGCTGGACAATCTCTTCAGAGGCAAGGGATATGTCAGGGATCGTCTCTCTGCACCCCGGACGGCGAAAGGTGGAAATGCCGCCCGTGTTGAGGATACAGAGGCCCGACCTGGCAGCCGACTCGAGGACGTAACGTCCTCGAGTGTCGGTCCGTAGGGAACCCCATTCCTCGGCTTTGGCGTTAAAATCGCCACCGACTATGACCCCGCCAGAGGTGTTCATGATCTTATCCTCGATGGAATCGACCATGTGGCGGTAGTCTGCAATCGGTTGGTTAGGCGTGAGGTAACAGGAGAAGACGGTGAAACCCCTGCTCCTTACCCAAACGAAGCCGTTGCCCGATCCGGAATCGAGAACAGGCACCTTCCCGAGGTCCAAGATCCACATCGCCGCAGTGCCGGAGGGATCCGAGAACCACTGCGCGGAGCGTCGGTTCTGGTACTGCTCACTGAGAAGCAGTAGGTCAGCACCCTGCTCCGTGGCGAATTGGAACAGCAAGTCGTTTGCTGTCCTGCTCCTCTGCATATTAAGTTGCAGAACAGTGATAATTTCTTTTGTGTTTGGCGGAGCTCCTGGATGGCCCGTCGGTACTGCCCGCAGCGACCTGACCCAGCGGAATGCTTGACCTGGTCACCCTTCAAGCCGGCTTCTGTACACAGGACACAGGACAGCGCTGCATTGCACGCGCTGGCCTTGTGGTCCTGGCCGCCGCACTTGAAGCAGAGCTTGCTTCTATCGGGTCCGGGGCAACGATTAGCGACGTGACCGAACCCCAGACATTTAAAACATCTGGAGGCCACGAGCTTCTCGCGTACCCGACAGCTCACGTACCAGATCTTCAGGTGACCCTTCTCCAGGAGCTTCGCAGCTGCTCTGGCTCCCAGCGTCAGGATCGCCACCTTCTGGCTTCGAGCATTCGCCTTCGAGACGAAAGTCTTCACCTCGACGTTGCCGATGGCGGATTTAACGGCTGCAGTCACCTCCGCCTCGGTCGTCAATTCGTCGAGGTCCCTCACCTCCAGCGTCGACTTGGGCTCCAGAACGCTGACAGTCGCGTTCGCCCCCAAGATGGTCTTCAGGTCTTCGCTGAAGGCGGACTTGCTTTCAGAGGCGTCCCCGAGTTCGACCAGAAGATCGCCGGCTCGGGTCTTCCTCATAGATTTGATAACGGCGCCCTTCTCATCGGGCTTCGCTTTGCTGCGAATCTCGCCCAGCACGTCGGCGTAGGTTTTCCCCTCCGACGGCTTGATGAGAAGAGCGTCTGGCCGCGTCTTGCGTGACCTCTTCCTTGGCGTTTTCTTGTTGTCCTGGGGGCCGGGCTGGCTTCCAGGCTGCTGGGGTGGAACTTTCTTCTTCTTCCTCTTCCTCTTAACCACGTCGGTCCATTTCTCCGAGTCCTTGTCCTCCAATGAACCGTCGCTCCTCTTCTTTTTCTCTACCTCCGGCTGGGCGGGGCTGCTGGCTGCCCGCTTTGAAACGGCAGGCTGGGCCTTGACCCGCAAGGATGGCGTCGTCTTGGTCGATGCGGTCACCGACTCGCACGACTGCCACGACTTCCTCAGCTGAAGGATGTGGTTAAGGCTAGTCTCCAATTGGACTATGCCTTCCTGCACATCCCTGCTGATGTTCTTCTGCCTACCAGTCGCGGCCTTCATGACAGCGAGGGTGGCGAAGCACTTTTGGAGGTGCTCCTCCTCCTGCTGCCTGGCCAGTGCAATCACCGCCTGGAAGGGGGACGGGTCGGTGTGCATCAACTCAGCGTCGCCGTTGGGTGCTTGCTCGGTGAGTACCGGTGTTCTTGTCACCGGGGCAGTTGGTGTCGCTCGGCCTTGTGGCGACCTCGCGACACGAGGCTTCCGGCCAAAGGGGTTTTCTACCTCGACGTCCCCACTTTGAGAGGGTAGCCGAGGAAATTGCTCCCTCTGGTTCGTTTTTGGGGTTAGGGTACCCCGGGGTGATTCTTGCACCTTTTGGAACGTTTTTTCTTCAGAACTTGCCATGGTGTCTGGATAAGCCCCCAAGACTGGGCGTTTGTGACCCCCCAAAACAGTGCCCCAATGTGATTGACAAAACCGACCCGTCGCCAGAGCAACTATATCCGTGTTCGACCGCCTCCAAAACACCGGCGGTCCCAGACGAGCAGTGGCCTCGGCAGAGCCCCCCCGTGACCGCAGCAGGGCCCTATCCGGTCGCCAACCGGCACCGCCACGGCCAAAGGGATTTTCGCCGGCTGATAGGGCAGCCAGGTCAGCTGGCTGGGCTGACCCGGGCCCCTGTACTATCCGGCAGCCTGGGAGGTGCAGAACCCAGTTTTTAAGCTGTACCCTCTGCTCGTCCTAGACCTCCAGCGCAGTGGAGGCTGAAGAACACAGAGTCACCCCGGCAAATAGGCCGGAATGATTTAGAAAAAACAACCGGGCTATTGAAATGAACCGGAGAATGGAGTTGTGAAAAGGAGACGCGAAAAAGGACCAGTGCGCCCCCCTCCCCTTTTAGTCGGCTCTTACGACAAGCAGGGGATACTGTTGGACATTCTGTCCCGGCCCAACACGGGAAATAATAATTTTTTTTTTTTTTGGGTAGGAGGTGGAATGCGTTTACGCACACTGAGGGGCTCGTTGTCCCCTCAGTAGTGTCGGACTCCCACGAGCTCGATGTCCCGTGAACTACCGACTAAACCACCTCCCTCGGCACCGAGGACACTAGCCTGGAACTGTTTCACACATTACTTCGGGCTAGGCCTTTGATATTACGCCGCTAGGGCAACCTCTGTGGGGAAATGCTGAGGATTAAGGCCGATCGAGGTCGACCTTTTTCGCCCGAAGAATGGCCTGGACGTAGTGCTTGACACAGTTCCAGTTGCCCTCTCCCTGGAGCATAGCTCCGACGATGTTGTTTGGGCTGACGATCACGCCGATCTCAGATGAAAGCGAGGCTCGGCGGACGTGCCAACGGTCGCACTGAAAGAAGGTGTGCTCGGACGTATCTGGGATGCCGGGGCAATACAGACAGTCCGGGCTGGCGACTTTGCCCATCCGGTGCAGATAGGCTCGGAAGTACCCGTGTCCAGAAAGAAACTGGGTCACGTAGTAATCGACCTCGCCGTGCTGCCGCTCCACCCATGGTCGGACGGAAGGTATGAGCTGAAAGGTCCAACGTCCCCTCGGCTCGGCTTCCCAGTCGCGCTGCCAGGAGTCGAAGCTGCGATCGCGCTCTTCCCTGGCAGCTGTTTCCCGGCCCACTTCAGGCCTCCTCCGGTAAATCGCCTGCCTCTCCCTCGCGAGGAAGAGGACGGGGATGACTCCGGCGATCACCATCACAGCAGGCTCGGAGACTGTGCGGTAGGCCGAAGCGACCCGCAGAGCTCCTCGACGCTGGACTCGGGCAAGCCGGTCTCGGAAGACTCGCTTCTCGAGTGCGTGAGCCCATACCTCCGCCCCGTACAGCAAGACTGACTGGACAGCAGTCATGAGCAGACGGCGCTTGCAGGAACGAGGACCGCCGACATTGGGCATAAGCCTACCAAGGGCAGCGACACCCTTAGCGGCTTTGTCGGCGGCGCGCTGGATCTGCTCGCCGAAAGACAGTCTGCTGTCGACCATGACTCCCAGGTACTTTGCAGCAGGCTTAGTCTCGAGTGTGACGTCACCTATCTGCACCGGGAACACGGTGTTTATCCTCTTTTTGGTGAGGACGACGATCTCCGTCTTACTGATAGCCAGGGACAAGCCGTGATCTCGCATCCACCCGTTGACCTTGGCCATTACAACGCTGAGCCTCAGTTTTGCCTGCTCGACGTTCCTCGCAGCGATCAAGGCAGCGACGTCGTCAGCATAGCCAACGGAGGCTGGTCTCATCGGGCATGTCTAGCCTCAGCAAGCTGTCGTAGGACACGTTCCAGAGATCTGGTCCGAGAATGGACCCCTGCGCAGCCCCGGAAGTGATGGGAATGCGCCGCTGACCTTCGGTCGTGTCGTACAACAGAACGCGGTCTGACAAATACGCTTCTATCATACGCAGGAGGTAGGAGGGAACTTGGAACGTATGCTCAAGCGCCCACAGCATATCGCTCCACCTGGCGGAGTTAAAAGCGTTCTTCACGTCGAGAGTGACGAGAAGGACCACGCGGCGCGACCAATGGTTGTGGTCCTCCGCCCTCCGCACTGCCTCAACTACCTCCTGAATAGCGTCGATGGTAGAGCGACCGGATCTGAAGCCGTACTGCTGCGGGGACAAGTCCCCCGCAGAGACGATGGCCTCGATCAGCCTGATGCGCAGGAGCTTCTCAAGCACTTTCCCGGCCGTGTCGAGCATACACAGGGGTCGGAAAGAAGAAGGGGTCCCCGGTGTGCTTTTCGCCTTCGGGATAAGAACAAGGCGGGCAACCTTCCACGAAGAAAAGAAAACGCCTTCCGCCAGACACGCGTTGAACATATCGAGCAGAAGCCTTGGATTCACCTCCGCAGCGAGCTTGAGCACCTCCGCCGGAATGCCATCGGGACCGGGCGCTCTTCTGGGTCGTAGGGATCGGACGGCGGCGGTGAGTTCCTCTTCCCGGAAAACTGGGAAGGCGCCTACCTCTCCGAATTCCCTGACTGGCCGAACTGGGTGGCTGGGAAACAGTGTATCGACGACGGCGGCCATGGCTTGTGGTTCCATGACCGCAGGTGGTGAGCGAGCCCCTAGCTTCTGGGTTACAAGTTTGTAGCCCATCCCCCAGGGGTCGTTGTCGATATCCTGACACAGCTGCTTCCAGCACCTGACTTTACTCCGGTTGATGGCACCGCGGAGCTCTCGGCGGGCCGCTCTGTGCTCAGCCGATCTGGCATTTGCATCAGGGCGGTTCCTGGCTCGCTGCGCAGCTCGTCGGAGACCAAGGCATCTCCTCCGGAGTTCCGCGATTTCAGGCGTCCACCAGTAAACCGGCTTCTTCCTGTGGCGGCGGGAAACTCCGGGCATCGACTGCTCACACGCGGTCGCGATGAGACGCATCGTCGATGCTGCCAGATCTTCGGCACCTGTGAAATTCACAATGCTCTGGTCTTTAATTACTTCTTTAAAAGTGTCTTTGCTCAGACGACTGGTGTTCCAGCGTCGAGCCAGAGGAGCAGGTTCAGCGCGCAAGCGCGCACCCTCGGGAAGGACCTTGAAGAGGATCCCCTGGTGGTCGCTAGAGGAATACTCCTCGCAGACACGCCAGTCGGAGATCCGCTGGACAATCCCTTCAGAGGCAAGGGATATGTCAGGGATCGTCTCTCTGCACCCCGGACGGCGAAAGGTGGAAATGCCGCCCGTGTTAAGGATACAGAGGCCCGACCTGGCAGCCGACTCGAGGATGTAACGACCTCGAGTGTCGGTCCGCGGGGAACCCCATTCCACGGCTTTGGCGTTAAAATCGCCACCGACTATGACCCCGCCAGAGGTGTTCATGATCTCATCCTCGATGGAATCGACCATGTGGCGGTAGTCTGCGATCGGTTGGTTAGGCGTGAGGTAACAGGAGAAGACAGTGAAACCCCTGCTCCTCACCCAAACGAAGCCGTTGCCCGATCCGGAATCGAGAACAGGCACCTTCCCGAGGTCCAAGATCCAAATCGCCGCAGTGCCGGAGGGATCCGAGAACCACTGCGCGGAGCGTCGGTTCTGGTACTGCTCACTGAGAAGCAGTAGGTCAACACCCTGCTCCGTTGCGAATTGGAACAGCAAGTCGTTTGCTGTCCTGCTCCTCTGCATATTAAGTTGCAGAACAGTGATCATTTCTTTTGTGTTTGGCGAAGCTCCTGGATGGCCCGTCGGTACTGCCCGCAGCGACCTGACCCAGCAGAATGCTTGACCTGGTCGCCCTTCAAGCCGGCTTCTATACACAGGACACAGGACAACGCGGCACTGCACGCGCTTGCTTCTATCGGGTCCGGGGCAACGATTAGCGACGTGACCGAACCCCAGACATTTAAAACATCTGGAGGCCACGAGCTTCTCGCGTACCCAACAGTTCACGTACCAGATCTTCAGGTGGCCCTTCTCCAGGAGCTCCGCTGCTGCTCTGGCTCCCAGCGTGAGGATAGCCACCTTCTGGCCTCGAGCGTTCGCCTTCGAGACGAAAGTCTTCACCTCGACGTCGCCGATGGCGGATTTAACGGGAAATAATAATAATAATTTTTTTTTTTTTGGGTAGGAGGTGGAATGCATTTACGCTCACTGAGGGGCTCATTGTCCCCTCAGTAGTGTCGGACTCCCACGAGCACGATGTCCCGTGAACTACCGACTAAACCACCTCCCTCGGCACCGAGGACACTAGCCTGGAACTGTTTCACACATTACTTCGGGCTAGGCCTTTGATATTACGCCACTAGGGCAACCTCCTTGGGGAAAAGCTGAGGATTAAGGCCGATCGAGGTCGACCTTTTTCGCCCGAAGAATGGCCTGGACGTAGTGCTGGACACAGTTCCAGTTGCCCTCTCCCTGGAGCATAGCTCCGACGATGTTGTTTGGGCTGACGACCACGCCGATCTCAGATGAAAGCGAGGCTCGGCGGACGTGCCAACGGTCGCACTGAAAGAAAGTGTGCTCGGACGTGTCTGGGAATACAGACAGTCCGGGCTGGCGACGTTGCCCATCCGGTGCAGATAGGCTCGGAAGTACCCGTGCCCAGAAAGAAACTGGGTCACGTAGTAATCGACCTCGCCGTGCTGCCGTTCCACCCATGGTCGGACGGAAGGTATAAGCTGGAAGGTCCAACGTCCCCTCGGCTCGGCTTCCCAGTCGCGCTGCCAGGAGTCGAAGCTGCGATCGCGCTCTTCCCTGGCAGCTGTTTCCCGGCCCACTTCAGGCCTCCTCCGGTAAATCGCCTGCCTCTCCCTCGCGAGGAAGAGGACGGGGATGATTCCGGCGATCACCATCACAGCAGGCTCGGAGACTGTGCGGTAGGCTGAAGCGACCCGCAGAGCTCCTCGGCGCTGGACTCGGGCAAGCCGGTCTCGGAAGACTCGCTTCTCGAGTGCGTGAGCCCATACCTCCGCCCCGTACAGCAAGACTGACTGGACGGCAGTCATGAGCAGACGGCGCTTGCAGGAACGAGGACCGCCGACATTGGGCATAAGCCTACCAAGGGCAGCGACACCCTTAGCGGCTTTGTCGGCGGCGCGCTGGATCTGCTCGCCGAAAGACAGTCTGCTGTCGACCATGACTCCCAGGTACTTTGCAGCAGGCTTAGTCTCGAGTGTGACGTCACCTATCTGCACCGGGAACACGGTGTTTATCCTCTTTTTGGTGAGGACGACGATCTCCGTCTTACTGATAGCCAGGGACAAGCCGTGATCTCGCATCCACCCGTTGACCTTGGCCATTACAACGCTGAGCCTCAGTTTTGCCTGCTCGACGTTCCTCGCAGCGATCAAGGCAGCGACGTCGTCAGCATAGCCAACGAGGCGGGTCTCATCGGGCATGTCTAGCCTCAGCAAGCTGTCGTAGGACACGTTCCAGAGATCTGGTCCGAGAATGGACCCCTGCGCAGCCCCGGAAGTGATGGGAATACGCCGCTGACCCTCGGTCGTGTCGTACAACAGAACGCGGTCTGACAAATACGCTTCTATCATACGCAGGAGGTAGGAGGGAACTTGGAACGTATGCTCAAGCGCCCACAGCATATCGCTCCACCTGGCGGAGTTAAAAGCGTTCTTCACGTCGAGCGTGACGAGAAGGACCACGCGGCGCGACCAATGGTTGTGGTCCTCCGCCCTCCGCACTGCCTCAACTACCTCCTGAATAGCGTCGATGGTAGAGCGACCGGATCTGAAGCCGTACTGCTGCGGGGACAAGCCCCCCGCAGAGACGATGGCCTCGGTCAGCCTGACGCGCAGGAGCTTCTCAAGCACTTTCCCGGCCGTGTCGAGCATACACAGGGGTCGGAAAGAAGAAGGGGTCCCCGGTGTGCTCTTCGCCTTCGGGATAAGAACAAGGCGGGCAACCTTCCACGAAGAAAAGAAAACGCCTTCCGCCAGACACGCGTTGAACATATCGAGCAGAAGCCTTGGATTCACCTCCGCAGCGAGCTTGAGCACCTCCGCCGGAATGCCATCGGGACCGGGCGCTCTTCTGGGTCGTAGGGATCGGACGGCAGCGGTGAGTTCCTCTTCCCGGAAAACTGGGAAGGCGCCTACCTCTCCGAATTCCCTGACTGGCCGAACTGGGTGGCTGGGAAACAGTGTATCGACGACGGCGGCCATGGCTTGTGGTTCCATGACCGCAGGTGGTGAGCGAACCCCTAGCTTCTGGGTTACAAGTTTGTAGCCCATCCCCCAGGGGTCGTTGTCGATATCCTGACACAGCTGCTTCCAGCACCTGACTACTCCGGTTGATGGCACCGCGGAGCTCTCGGCGGGCCGCTCTATGCTCAGCCGATCTGGCATTTGCATCAGGGCGGTTCCTGGCTCGCTGCCTCGCATCGTCGATGCTGCCAGATCTTCGGCACCTGTGAAATTCACAATGCTCTGGTCTTTAATTACGTTTGTAAAAGTTTCTTTGCTCAGACGACTGGTGTTCCAGCGTCGAGCCAGAGGAGCAGGTTCAGCGCGCAAGCGCGCACCCTCGGGAAGGACCTTGAAAAGGATCGCCTGGTGGTCGCTGGAGGAGTAGTCCTCGCAGACACGCCAGTCGGAGATCCGCTGGGCAATCCCTTCGGAGGCAAGGGATATGTCTGGGATCGTCTCTCTGCACCCCGGACGGCGAAAGGTGGAAATGCCGCCCGTATTGAGGATACAGAGGCCCGACCTGGCAGCTGACTCGAGGATGTAACGACCTCGAGTGTCGGTCCGCGGGGAACCCCATTCCACGGCTTTGGCGTTAAAGTCGCCACCGACTATGACCCCGCCAGAGGTGTTCATGATCTTTTCCTCGATGGAATCGACCATGTGGCGGTAGTCTACGATCGGTTGGTTAGGCGTGAGGTAACAGGAGAAGACAGTGAAACCCCTGCTCCTCACCCAAACGAAGCCGTTGCCCGATCCGGAATCGAGAACAGGCACCTTCCCGAGGTCCAAGATCCATATCGCCGCAGTGCCGGAGGGATCCGAGAACCACTGCGCGGAGCGTCGGTTCTGGTACTGCTCACTGAGAAGCAGTAGGTCAGCACCCTGCTCCGTGGCGAACTGGAACAGCAAGTCGTTTGCTGTCCTGCTCCTCTGCATATTAAGTTGCAGAACACTGATCATTTCTTTTGTGTTTGGCGAAGCTCCTGGATGGCCTGCCTGTACTGCCCGCAACGACCTGACCCAGCGGAATGCTTGACCTGGTCGCCCTTCAAGCCGGCTTCAGTACACAGGACACAGGACAACGCTGCATTGCATGCGCTGGCCTTGTGGTCCTGGCCGCCGCACTTGAAGCAGAGCTTGCTTCTATCGGGTCCAGGGCAACGATTAGCGACGTGACCGAACCCCAGACATTTAAAACATCTGGAGGCCACGAGCTTTTCGCGCACCCGACAGCTCACATACCAGACTTTGAGGTGGCCCTTCTCCAGGAGCTTCGCAGCTGCTCTGGCTCCCAGCGTGAGGATCGCCACCTTCTGACCCCGAGCGTTCGCCTTTGAGAGGAAGGTTTTCACCTCGACGTTGTCGCCGATGGCGGATTTGACGGCAGCGGTCACCTCTGCCTCGGTCGTCAGCTCGTCAAGGTCCCTCACCTCCAGCGTCGACTTGGGTTCGAGAACGCGGACGGTCGCGTTCGCCCCCAAGATGGTCTGCAGGTCCTCGCTGAAGGCGGCTTTGCTTTTGGAGGCGTCACCGAGCTCGACCAAAAGATCGCCGGCTCGGGTCTTCCTCATGCCCCTGGTTTTCGGCGCCCTTCTCATCGGGCTTCGCTTTGCTGCGAATTTCGCCCAGCACGTCGGCGTAGGATTTCCCCTCCGACGGCTTGATGAGAAGAGCGTCCGGCCGCTGCTTGCGGGACTTCTTCCTCGGCGCCTTCTTCTTGTCCTGAGCGCCAGGCTGGCATCCAGGCAGCTGGGGAGGGTCTCTCTTCTTCCCCCTCTTCCTGACGACGTCGGTCCATTTTTCGGGGTCCGATGTCTCCCCTGGACCGTTTCCTCGAGGTTTTTTCTCAGCCTCCGGTTGGGCGGGGCTGGAAGCGGCCCGCTTCCCACCGGCTGGCTGAGCCTTTACCCGCAATGACGGGGTCGTCTGCGTCGAAGCAGTCACCGACTCACATGACTGCCACGACCTCCTCAGCTGGATGATGTGGTGAAGGCTGGCCTCCAATTGGACGATGCCATCCTTCACATCCTGACTGATGTTCTTCTGCCGGGTGGTCGCGGCCTTCATCACAGCGAGGGTGTCGAAGCACTTTTTGATGTGCTCCTCCTCCTGCTGCCTGGCGAGCGCGACGACCGCCTCGAAGGGAGACGGGTTGGCGTCCATCGGTACGTTGTCTCCATCGGGTTGCTTCTCAGTGGCCACAGATGTTCTGGCCACCGATGAGGCAGGTGTCACGTTGCGGCCTGGCGGCGATCTCGTGAGGCGGGACCTTCGCTCGAAGGGGCTAGCCACCTCACCCGTGAGCCCGCTCGGAGAAGCGGTTGATTTCGTTGTTGGGGTTAGGGTACCCCGGAAAGAGTCTGGCACCTTTTCAGACGTATTTTTATTGTTTGTTGCCATCATGTCTGGTTTGGCCCCCAAGACTAGGCATTTGACCCCCCAAAATGTGCCCCAATGAGAAAGTCAGACCGACCCATCACCAGAGCAACTATATCCATGTTCGACCGCCTCCAAAACACCGGCGGTCCTAGACGAGCAGTGGCCTCGGCAGAGCCCCTACTAATAATAATAATAATAATAAGAAGAAGAATAAGAATAATAATAATAATAATAATAATTCTGTTCAATTCAATTCGTTTATTCTCTCGCATGCGCAGTTTTGTTTACATTGCAGTGCTTTTTTCCCTCTCTAGCTGTTATAGCTATTTGAGAGGATTTATATTATGTTTCTTACATTTTTACATTGTTTTACATTCAAACGATTATGTATTAACAATGTACCATGAATCACGGAATCACGATGGGAGTTTCCTTTCCAGTCCATAAATATAGTAAATAAATAAATAAATATATATTTTATAGATTTAACATGCAATAAATATAACATTTAATAACGATTTTATAGACTATCTTCAAGAACTCAGCAAAAATAACAAAAATCAAACAACATGCATAAATTAAATTATAGCTCCATAAATACTAATATTCAGACCACCACAACCTTTCTTATATACTACCCTAACCTCTATTTTTGTTTCATTCTCTATGTCTATGTCTCGACATCTGAAGATGAGAACATGCATAGCAAACTGACATGCAGAAAAGAAAACTAACCTTGAAGAAAACTAAACAGTATTTGTTAGATCATGAAATATCTTTGCAAAGTCACAATTAATTACATTTCTATGATAATACTAAACTTTTGGCATTAAATGAGTTATTCAAATGAATACCCCTTTCTTGTGAATCTTTGATTGGTGATTGGTATTTGTGCTTCTGTGTAAATCTAACTTTTATTTAATGCTAAATACTAACTTAAAACTAACAATGAGTACTGTAAACCTAACCAGGATTCTTTTAACACATTGGCAGGTATTTGTATTTATTAACATAGTTTTAAATTGATATTGAGGTTTGCAGAGCAACAATGATGTTGTTTTAGCCTAATTGATGTATTTACGACTTGTAGCCTAGGCCTACTCTTAGATAGCCTCATATTCAAGAGCTCATGCTTCTGAATCAAATGCCCTAGTCAACTAGGGATTATTAAAAAAAATATATATATATATATATTTTTAGTTTAGTTTTTACTTCATTGCTACTCTGCAATAACCTCAGCTCAGCTGGCAGTGAATTTAGCAAAGAAGGAATTCTGTATTGCGGTACAAGTTTTCCAATCCTCTTTAAAATAATTTCTTACTAATTCAGTGTATTTTCCTAAAGATTCTAAAGACATGATCCCTAACAAATGTTTTGACACACCATTAAATAATACATTCACTATTCGATTTAGCAGGTTACTTAGTGGTTGCATTATATAATCAGGGCTCAGATAATACATAGTTATACCATAATAGATATAACTTTGGACCAATGAAAAATAAATAATTCTCTTTGTGCTTATAGGAAAGAAACAGCTAATCTTAGAACACTTATACAAAAAAACTCGGAGAATCTTAACTATACCAGCTATATGTGTACTAAACTTCATATCAGCATCCAACTTAATTCCTAAGTGCTCGATAATAATAATAATAATAATAATAATATCCCGTGTTGGGCCGGGACAGAATGTCCAACGGTATCCCCTGCTTGCCATTGTCATTCTCATTGGGGCACATTTCGGGGGGTCAAATGCCTAGTCTTGGGGGCCAAACCAGACATGATGGCAGAAAACAATAAAAAAACGTCTGAAAAGGTGCCAGACTCTTTCCGGGGTACCCTAACCCCAACAACGAAACCAACCGCTTCTCCGAGCGGGCTCACGGGTGAGGTGGCTAGCCCCTTCGAGCGAAGGTCCCGCCTCACGAGATCGCCGCCAGGCCGCAACGTGACACCTGCCTCATCGGTGGCCAGAACATCTGTGGCCACCGAGAAGAGCCCTTTCGAAAGGAGTAGCAAGGTGTTGAGGTCCCCCGAGCCAAAAACGAGGGGTCAAACCTCTTCTCCTGCGGTCGCGCCGGGTTCCTCGGGTCCACCGGACCCAAAGACTCCGAGGCCAAGCTCGCAGCCAGTTCCTGTACTCTCACCGGACGAAAAGAATGCTGCAATGGTTCAAGAAAAGGTTGAGGAGGAACTGAAGAGGATGAGGAACACTCTCCTCGACATGTCCGCCGCAACCGAGAGGCAGAAAAACGTGTCGATGGGCATCAAGAATGGGATAATCTCCCTGGACGCATCACTTGATGTCCTCGACTCGATGCTTGGTCTCTGGAAGGCATCGCTAAGGCGGCTCAAGCTTCTTGAGGAGAAACAGCAAGCTCAACGTCCACCTTTGGAGCCTGCAGCGCCTGGCGCTGGTGCCAAGAGACCGGCGAGCAGCCCTCCGGCGCGTCCGACGGAGAAGAGGCAGAACACCAAGGCCCAAACTCCGCCGGCTGTTCCTATTAAGGAGACCAGAGAGGGAGCTCCTACTGCACCTGCTGATGGGGAGGGTTTTATCCAGGCCCTTTCCAAGAAGCAGAAGAGGAGGCTCCGGGCAGAGGCCAATGCCCAGAGGAAACGGGAAGAGGCGAAAAACGCGCCTTCCCAGGCTCCCAGCCAGAAGGAGAAGAGGCCCAAAAATAAGGCCCGGCCTAGGAAGACCAGGAACCAGGTGGTCCTGATCAAGCCGAGCACCGGTAAGACCTACTCTGAGATCCTCGGATTGATGAAGAGGGAGGTCACGCCAGAGGATTCCGGTACTGTCTTCAAGCAGATCCGGAAGACGGCGGCCGGGGGTTTCCTCCTCGAGCTCTCGAAGTGCGACGATCGGGGAAAACTCCAGGAAGCACTTCGGAAAGCGGTAGGGGACAAGGGCGAGGTCCGTTCCATCATCCCGAAGCTGAGGGTAGAGATTCTTGAGCTCGACACCCTGACTTCGGAGGCCGATGTCACCACGGCTTTAAAAAGAGACCTTCCGACAATCTCCGGCGAGCCTAAGGTCACCCTGCTCACGCCAAATAAGCGGGAACAGAGGAAGACCGTCGTTGAGATGGAAGAGAAAGACGGGCAATTTTTCCTCCGGGCTGGGAAGATTAAGATCGGCTGGGTCGTCTGCCGCATTCGGCAGCGCCTCGAGGTGGAACTCTGTTTCCGGTGCCTCGGGTACGGCCACACACGCCGGAATTGCTCTGGTCCCGACCGCAGCAATAATTGCTGGAAGTGCGGTAGTGGCGATCACAAGGCCACTGCTTGCACTGCGGCAGCTTCTTGCGTCCTCTGTGCCGGTACACCCGGAGTGTCTTCGGATCACTACCCGGGCTCAGGTGCATGCGGGGTTTTCAGGAAAGCCCTGGACGCCAAGAAGGCTCGATCTGCCGCAAAATGATCCGTTTTGTCCAGGCCAACCTGCAGCGGAGTCAAGCGGCTGACGCCATTCTGGAACAGCTTGCTTGCGAGGTCAGAGCCCAGATCGCGATCGTCAGCGAACCCTACCGGATCAAAACCAGTTCATCTTGGTTTTATGACCGGCTTGGTACCGCGGCTCTCTGGATTGCAGACAGTCGCGGGATCCAGGTGTTGGGTCACGGATCCGGTGACGGTTACGTCTGGGTGAGACTTCGGCGCGTCACCGTCTACAGCGTCTACCTATCTCCCAACTATTCCGCCCAGGAGTACCGGGAGAGGTTGGAGGCGCTGGAAGACGATCTTCAAGATGTCTCGGGGGGCGTAATAGTGGCCGGGGACCTCAACGCGCGCGCCGTTGAGTGGGGCATGCCCGTCACTAACGCCCGTGGGAGACAAATCCTGGAGATGGCCTCGAGGCTCGACCTGGAAGTCGCGAACAGAGGGAACACGCAGACTTACCGAAGACCTGGTTTCGGTGACTCCATACCAGACGTCACGCTGGTATCGGCAGGGTTGTTTCCTCTGCTAGCGGAGTGGGGGGTGATGGACGTGTGCACTGCCAGTGACCACGACTTCATCTCCTTTCACCTGGAAGAAATCGGGTCGTCTCGTCAGTCCAGTACCCGAAACCCAGATGGCTGGAACTCGGCCAAACTGGACAGGGGAAAGTTCGTCGAGCGGCTCAGTCGCAGCCCCGAGGCCTGTCAGACGGATCGCTGGACTCCACTGGCAGGTCGAGACTCTGGTTGGCTCCACCATACAGATGATCGAGCGTGCATGCTACTCGTCGATGCCTCGGAAAAAACCTGTCCGGGGTCGTCGCCAAGTCTACTGGTGGACGGACGAGATCGCGGAGCTCAGGAGAACGGCGCTGATGCTTCGCAGAAGAGCGCAGAGAGCTCGAAACCGATCGGAGGCTTTAGCCAGGTCGGCAGAGCATAAGGCTGCGAAGAAAGCTCTGGCCAGCGCCATTCGCCTGAGTAAGGCTCGCTGCTGGAAGGAGATGTGCCGGGAGGTTGACTCCGATCCGTGGGGTTGGGGGTACCAGCTCGTCACGAAGAAGCTCGGGGGAATGGGGGCCAGCAGCGCGGCTATGTCTGCAGAAACGGTCACGGCCATCGTCGACGCTCTTTTCCCAAGTCACTCAGTGAGGCGGGAGGAGAGAGTTGTGGGGCCGGTTCCTGATGTTCCTTTGTTCACGGAACAGGAGCTCGTGGCAGCATCGTCTGCCATGCACAACAACAGAGCTCCAGGCCCAGATGGCATCCCGGTTGAGGCTCTGAAGGTTGTGGTGGAAAGTAATCCCCATGACGGTCGGTGACGTCGAGGTCCAGACGAAGACTGCGGCGAAGTATCTGGGAGTTGTGCTCGACTGCCGTCTCACGTGGTGGGAGCACATCCAGACTGTCTGCGACAAGGCGGCGAGGGTTGTTCTGTCGCTCAGCAGATTGATGGGGAACATCGGAGGTCCGAGGGCTAGCAAGAGGCGACTCCTCATGTACACCGTCAACGCCATTCTTCTGTACGGAACAGAAGTGTGGGCGGGTGCCATGAGAGTCAAGAAACACAGCAAGAGAATTCTTTCTGTTCAACGCAGGGCTGCGCTCAGGATCGCCTGTGCGTATCGCACCGTGTCTGGACTGGCTGTCATGGTTGTGGCTGGAGTGATTCCCCTCGATTTGCTCGCCGTCGAGAGGCAGAACATCTTTCGCCGCGCTCCGGATCTCGGCAGAGACCAAGCTGCTGAGGAGGCGAGACTCGTCACTCTGCGAGCCTGGCAGGAGCGGTGGAACGACGGATCAGAAGGGCGATGGACATTTCGTCTCATTCGAGACATCAGCCCGTGGTTGAGCCGTACCTTTGGGGAAATTGATTTCTTCTTGTGTCAATTCCTGACGGGTCATGGCTACTTCAGGGATTACCTTTTTCGCATGGGAAAGGTGAGGTCACCTCAGTGTAGGTACTGCCCGGAGGAGGTGGATGATGCTCATCATACCTTTTTCCGGTGCAGACGTTTCGCTGAAGATAGGAGGAGGCTTGTTTCTGCAGTCGGCGATCTATCCCCGGACGTCGTTGTGGGAGCAATGCTTCACAACGAAGAATCCTGGAGAGCGATTGCGCTCTTCGTGCAATCCGTTCTTTGGCGGAAGCGAGATGATGGATGCTTAGGTGACCTCTAAGTATCCTGAAACAGTGACTTGACCCGTCAGGGCGCAAGACACGCGGACCAGTGCTGAAGTTGTCCGATAAGGGTTCCGGCCTGGTTTTCCCCGCGGCTCCGTAGGAGGTTTAGTGGGTATACCTCGACCAACATCTGAGAGGGAGTCCCTTGGGTTCGCGCATAAAGCGTTCCTCCTACGTAAAAAACAATAATAATAATAATAATAATCCGTCGTATGCCACATTCCAAAGGTCAGGGCCGAGGATCGACCCTGGTGCCGCGCCGGCTGTGACCAC
This sequence comes from Flexamia atlantica, assembly GCA_035578135.1. Lineage (NCBI taxonomy): Eukaryota > Metazoa > Arthropoda > Insecta > Hemiptera > Cicadellidae > Flexamia > Flexamia atlantica. The sequence continues at coordinate 18,990,690 of JAQJVK010000007.1, forward strand.
TTTGGAACGGACTCCTGCTTCAGTGCTGTACACCAGCTTGCGATCCTTCAGGTAGTCCTGTACCACGACCAAGAGGTAGTCGGGTACCCTGAAGTCACGCTGCAGCGCCTCGAGCATATCCACCCAACGGGCAGAATTGAACGCGTTCCTCACGTCCAGGGTGACCAGCAGCACGATCGGCCTGGCCAGATGGCAGGTTGTGTCAGCCTGCTGGACGGCGCCCAGGACTTCAGTTACGGCATTCAGGGTTGAGTGGCCTTTCCGAAAGCCGTGTTGCCGAGGGGACAAGTCCCCGGCGGCTTCGACGGCCGACCTCAACCTGGGTTTCAGCAACCTCTCAAAGAGTTTACCCGCCGTGTCCAGCATACAGAGAGGTCTGTACGCAGACGGGGACTCTGGATCACCTTTGCCTTTACTGATGAGCGCCAGTCTAGCTATCTTCCAGCGTGACGGAAACACACCCGCCGCCAAACACGCGTTGAACATGCGCAGCAGCAAGTGTGGGTGACTTTCCACCACAACCTTCATAGCCTCAACCGGGATGCCATCTGGGCCTGGAGCTCTGTTGTGCATGCAGACGATGCTGCCACGAGCTCCTGTTCCGTGAACAAAGGAACAACAGGAACCGGCCTCACGACCCTCTCCTTCCGCCTCACGACGGGTTGCTTCGCCTCGAGATGCCACTAGGAGTTTTTCTCGTGGGCTACGCAGACGATGTAGCCGCAGTCATCACGGCTCGGGATCCGGAGTTGGCCCAGCTTCGCCTCAACCAGGTGATGTTTCGGGTCAACAGATGGATGAGCGGCCATGGACTTGAGCTGGCGGTCGCCAAGACCGAGATCGTCATGCTCACTCGACGGAGGATCCGCACAGTAATCCCCATGACTGTCGGTGACGTCGAGGTCCAGACGAAGACTGCGGCGAAGTATCTGGGAGTTGTGCTCGACTGCCGTCTCATGTGGTGGGAGCACATCCAGACTGTCTGCGACAAGGCGGCGAGGGTTGTTCTGTCGCTCAGCAGATTGATGGGGAACATCGGAGGTCCGAGGGCTAGCAAGAGGCGACGCCTTATGTCCACCGTCAACGCCATTCTTCTGTACGGCGCAGAAGTGTGGGCGGGTGCCATGAGAGTCAAGAAACACAGCAAGAGAATTCTTTCTGTTCAACGCAGGGCTGCGCTCAGGATCACCTGTGCGTATCGCACCGTGTCTGGACTGGCTGTCATGGTTGTGGCTGGAGTGATTCCCCTCGATTTGCTCGCCGTTGAGAGGCAGAACATCTTTCGCCGCGCTCCGGATCTCGGCAGAGACCAAGCTGCTGAGGAGGCGAGACTCGTCACTCTGCGAGCCTGGCAGGAGCGGTGGAACGACGGATCAGAAGGGCGATGGACATTTCGTCTCATTCGAGACATCAGCCCGTGGTTGAGCCGTACCTTTGGGGAAATTGATTTCTTCTTGTGTCAATTCCTGACGGGTCATGGCTACTTCAGGGATTACCTTTTTCACATGGGAAAGGTGAGGTCACCTCAGTGTAGGTACTGCCCGGAGGAGGTGGATGATGCTCATCATACCTTTTTCCGGTGCAGACGTTTCGCTGAAGATAGGAGGAGGCTTGTTTCTGCAGTCGGCGATCTATCCCCGGACGTCGTTGTGGGAGCAATGCTTTGCAACGAAGAATCCTGGAGAGCGATTGCGCTTTTCGTGCAATCCGTTCTTCGGCGAAAGCGAGATGATGGATGCTTAGGTGACCTCTAAGTATCCTGAAACAGTGACTTGACTCGTCAGGGCGCAAGACACGCGGACCAGTGCTGAAGTTGTCCGATAAGGGTTCCGGCCTGGTTTTCCCCGCGGCTCCGTAGGAGGTTTAGTGGGTACACCTCGACCAACATCTGAGAGGGAGTCCCACACTGTTCCTTGGGTTCGCGCATAAAGCGTTCTTCCTACGTAAAAAAAAAAATAATAATAATAATATTAATAATAATAATAAGACAATCTCCTCCCAGGGGCAGTCGGCTTTCGGCTGTTCGGGTGTCTCTTTGGCGGCCCCGGGTACCCGAGCCAAGCTGCGAGACTCTTCTTCTCGCAGTTCTTCCAGAGCTGAGACCTTTCTTCCTTCCTTTTGGGTCTTAGCTCGCAGTCTTTTCTCTTTTCTGGGCTAATCTTGCCCACGTCTTCCTTTCTTCGACCCAGCATGGGCCCCTCTCACGAGCCCTGCATGGTGTCATTTCCTCATCTTCTTTCCTCTGTCTCGTCTCCTGAAGAAAGCGCCTCCTGCCCCTTCAGGAGTCGAAGGAAAACACACACACAAAAAAAAACTACAAAAAAAACTCAAAAAAACAAAAAACAAAAACAAAAAACAAACAAAAAATCACAAAACACAAAACCCCAAAAAAAACTAAGGGCAATCTAGTGGAGGCTTGTAGAAAAGAGGTAGCGGGGTGGCTGTCTTTTAAAAACACGAAGGCGGGACGGGGATCCGGGTACGTCTGGCTTGCCATGGCAAATGGCCCCGTTCTGAGCTCATCCACACGCCTGGGTTTGAGCCCTTCCCCTTGTACTCTGATCGGGGTGCTTGGTGGGACGCTTAGTGGGGACATGCCGCTTCTGTGAACTCCGAGCCAAAACTAGAGGAGCTGCTGAGGTCGAATTGGCCTCAGCAGGTGGCCGCTGCAAGTAAGCACCCCCGCCACGCTGAAAGCAGTGCATCAAAATTGTCTGAAGCGGTTGTAAGAACCATGGGCATATTCCTGATCCTGCGACTGTGCTAGGCGGGTGATGGGTGTCCGAGGAGGTTTGACTGACGTCTGTCAGTCTAGGGCCGTGGAAGACACTTCGAGCGATTGGCAATGCTCCCTTTGACCGGGGAACCAAAAAAACCCAACGGAATTTTGATGATTTGGTTGTTGATTGTTCTTAGTTTTGAGATCGATCAGAAGCACGATGGCAATGAATCAGGCGAGCGAGAAGAAAGTTCTGGGCTCCGGATCGGGGGGTGACCCGTCGCCCTTCGGACGGAGCTCAAGGTTGAAGAGGACCCCTCCGAATTCCGGAGGGGCTCCAGTCGGAGGATGCAGGGGGAGGGAAGGCACTGGTGGTCGGTGCGCCTCCCCCAGTCCCGTTCAAGTCCCCGGACTCCAGGGCCGACGCCTCGAAGTCGGTGCCCGAAGCTACGGCGGTTGGGCCATCGGCGGAGACGGTGGCCATGGAGACGGTGACTCCAAAGAATGACGGAGATTGGAAGCGGCAGCATCCGAGAAGCCCGTGGGACGAATCACCGCCTCTCGGGCCGAGTGACACGGAATTGGACATCGTCCGAAGGCAGGTCGACGACTGCGACCTTGCGGAGGACGAGTCCATTTCTGAGATCGTGGCGGCGCTGGGGCAGATCCGCGATGCGATGGCCATCCAGAAGAACATCAGCAATGGTGTTCGGACGGCCGTCGCGAAGATCGAGGAAGCCGTCAGCGTCATGAAGGGGACACGGACGATCCGGCTGAAAGCCCTCCAGCCTGAACGCCGGGTCGTCGAGAGAGTGTTCAAGAAGTCTCCGCCCAAAAAGCGGAACAAGACTTGCTTCTCGACGCCGGAGGTGGTGCAGAAGTCTGGGATGGAGAGGTCTACTATGACCTCACCCCAGATGCTCCCCCCGACGCCGAGGGAGGCGAGGAAGACGGAGGAAAAGTCTTCTATGACTTCTCCTCCGAAGAAGAGGAATGGTGGAAAACCGAAGGGTGCCCAGACGCCTGCAGCTGCGGGTGGGGGCACCAAAGCTTCGGTCCCACAAAAAGCGCCCGATCCCCCGAAACCGGCGGATGATGGCTTCACTCAGGTGAAGTCAAAGTCCGCCCGGAGGAGGGAGAAGAAGAGGCGGGCTGCCACCCAAGAGGCGCCCCCTCTCGCAAGGGCAAATAAGCCGAGGGCGACCGGCTCTGGGGCGAAGATGAAGCACGTCTTCATCATCAAACCGGGGCAAGGTCGCTCCTACGCCGACGTCGTTGGGAAGCTGCGGAGGGACGTCCAACCCGAGCAATTGGGTGTGGAGGTCCGCAGACGCCGCAGGACCAACGACGGCGGCGTACTCATCGAGCTGGGTTCTGGCCGCGGTCAGACCCGATTTGCCGAGACGGTGAAGTCGGCGCTCGGCGCCGGCGACAGGCTCAAGAGCGTCGCCCCTCGTCTGCGTGTGGAGATCATGGATCTCGATTCGTGCTCCACATCGGACGAGGTGAGCAACGCTCTGAAGCGGGAGTTGGGCCAGGAGACGGGAGACTTCAAGGTCTTCCTGACCAAACCCAACGCCCCTGAGCAGAGGTTGGCGGTCGTCGATCTCGACGCCTCAAGCGGCCAGAAGCTCCTGCAAAGGGGCAAGGTCAAGGTCGGGTGGGATGTCTGCCGAGTGCGAACTCGGGTAGAGATCCAACGATGCTTCCGCTGTTTGGAGTACGGCCACACTCGACGAGAGTGCAAAGGTCCGGACCGCAGCGAGGCATGCTGGAAGTGTGGTGGTGTCGGGCACAAGTCGTCCGCTTGTAGCCAGGCACCCTCGTGCGAAGCTTGCAAAAAGGCGACCGACGGCCGACCGTCGGATCATGTCCAAGGCTCCGGCGCTTGTCGGACCTTCAGAGACCTTTTGGTCTTAAAGATGACTGACAGGCGCGGACGCTGACATTTTTGACAGCACGTCAATTTCTTGCTTTAACGACTCGGCATCGCGCACAAGCCTTTAGGCCCATGCGATGCCTAATTTCCATTGTTTTTCATTTTTGTAATTTACTGAATTTGTTGTGGAAATAATTATTCTGATTCTGATTCTGATTCTGATTCTGAGGGTCATCCAGGGAAACCTAAACGGGAGCATCGCGGCAAGCTCCCTGGTGGACCAAATCGTTCGGGAGACGGGGACATCACTCGTCTTCGTGAGCGAGCCTCACAGGGCTAAAGGTCCACTATGGTTCCCTGACCGCACAGGATGGGCTGCGCTGTGGGTGTCCGACCCGCGCGTGGTCCCCATCGAAAGAAGTGGGAACGGCGAAAATTTCGCCTGGATCACGAGCAACGGAGTCACGTTCGTGAGCTGTTATTTTTCCCGAATGACAGCATTCCACGATTCACGGAGAAGTTGGAGGCCATGGAGGACGCGATTCGAGCGATCGCCGGTCCGTGTCTCCTGGCCGGCGACTTCAACGCCAGAGCGAGAGTGGGGGATGCCACATACAGACACCCGAGGAAGGTTGCTGTTGGAGATGACATCCAGGCTGGGGCTGCTGACAATGAACGAGGGGGACACGCCAACCTACCGGAGGCCGGGATTCGGGGAATCGATCCCCGACGTGACCCTGGCATCGGAAGGGCTGGCTTCCCGAATCGTCGGCTGGAGGGTGGTGGTTGATTACTCGGGGAGTGATCACGAATACATCACCTTCGAGCTGGCCGAAAGAAGACAAGGAAATCGCAGCAACAGCCGGCGCCCGCTCGGCTGGAACCTGGCGAGATTGGATGAACGGAGGCTGACGGAGGCTCTGCAGAACGGCATGGGGGACATCCCCCAGATGCCGGACGACCAGCCAAGCAGGGCGGACGCGGAGGCAGTGGTGGAAGCCACATCGCGCCTCATTCATCGCGCTTGCGACGCGTCGATGCCCCGCAAGTCGGCACGTACCGGAATGCGCCCGGTGTACTGGTGGACCGACCGCATTGCCGAGCTGCGGCGAAACTGCCTGAGACTCAGGCGGCGAGCCCAGCGTTCCCGGGACAGACCCGAAGAGGCGGAGAGGTCGAGCCAGTACAGAGCGGCAAAAAGAGAGCTGGTCAAAGCGATCAGAGAAAGCAAGGCACGCTGCTGGAGCGCACTGCGCGAGGACGTGAACAGCGATCCCTGGGGACAGGGGTACAAGCTGGTCATGAGGAAACTCGCGAAGGGACCCGGGTACGTGCCGATGGAGGCTGAGAAGATGCGGACCATCGTGGACGAACTGTTCCCGGATCACCGGGTCAGAGACGACACCCCTTTGTGGGTGATCGCCGAAGAGGTCCCACAGTTCACGTGTCAAGAGTTGGAGAGAGTGGTCAGCTCCATGAAGAACAAGAAGGCCCCGGGCCCGGACAACTTACCGTCAGAGGTGCTGAAACTGGTGGCGAAATGCCGCCCTCAGCTCCTTCTGGACATGTACAACGTCTGCTTGAAAGCGGGAGTGTTCGCATCCCGCTGGAAACTGGCCAAGCTCGTCCTTCTGAGCAAAAGACGGGGCCCACCGGACGCTCCATCGTCGTACCGCCCTCTGTGCATGTTGGACACGGCGGGAAAACTGATGGAGAGGTTGTTCAAACTGAGAATTGGAGAGGCTGTGCGAGCGGCAGGGGACCTCTCGGCCCGACAACACGGGTTCAGAGAGGGCCACTCGACACTCAGCGCCATCTCGGAGGTCGTAGCTTCGGTGACACGAGCGGATCAGGCGTGCCACGCGGCTCGTCTGATCGTGCTGCTGGTCACGCTTGATGTCAAGAACGCGTTCAACTCGGCACGGTGGTGCGACATTCTGGTCGCACTGGAAAGAACATTCAGGTTACCTGGGTACCTCCTCGCCATGGTGAGAGACTACCTAAGGGACCGGTGGCTGATGTACGAGACGGACCGGGGTTTCGTAACCAGGGCCGTCACCTCTGGGGCAGCCCAGGGATCGGTGCTGGTGCCGGATCTCTGGAATGTCTCGTATGACAGCTTGCTCTGCACTGAGATGCCACACGGAACGTTCCTCGTGGGATACGCCGACGACGTGGCGGCGGTCATCACCGAACGAAACGCGGAGTTGGCTCAATTGAGGCTGAATCAGGTCATGCGCCTGGTGAAAGGCTGGATGCGCGATCACGGCCTTCAGCTGGCTCTCTCCAAAACGGAGATAGTCATGCTGACGAGGAGGCGGATACCCACGATCATTCCGATGCGGGTGGGCACCGAAGTGATCGAGACGCAGAGGACGGCCAGGTACCTGGGGGTGGTGCTGGACAACAAGCTCACCTACTGGGACCACATCAGAAGCGTGTGCGACGAGGCGGCCGAAGTGACGTCCTGCCTCGGAAGACTGATGGCCAACATCGGAGGAACAAGTCAGGGGAAACGGAGGCTGTTGCTGTCGACGGCACAGACCATCATGCTCTACGGAGCGGAGATCTGGGCAGATGCGACGAAGGTGAAGAAATACCGGACTCGCATGCTGGCGGTGCAGAGACGCGGCGCGCTCAGGGTCGCATCCTCGTACCGCACGGTCTCCCAGGCGGCGGTGCTGGTCATTGCGGGAGTCATCCCAATCGACCTGCTGGCGCAAGAGAAGAAGATCATCTGGGGGCGTGCTCCCGAGATGGATCGGGAAGAGGCTGCCATAGAGTAATAATGAACTTCGTAAAGAGATGGCACTCCCATGTTAACTCGGTGGTAAAGAGACAGCAGCGCTATCTGAATAATGTGCAACGAACTAAAAAGATCGATGCGATATATCGATGGTCATCAATGCGACATATCGATCGTCGTCGATGCGACATATCGATCGTCGTCGTCTGCTTTGCTTATATTTTCGTTTTTTTGTTTTGTTTGCTAGACTTTCAATTTTAATGACTTTACCGGTTTGTTTAGATTAAGTGCGTTTGCCGCTAGTGCAAGTTGTTTCGCAAAATACTGTACTGAGTGATTCTTATTGTGCTTAAAGCGATTGATAGAAAATAAATACGTAGATCTTTACATAAAAGCACTTAATAAAAATTAACTTAGTTGATTTTTATTAAGTGCTTTTATGTAAACATCTACGTATTTATTTTCCATCAATAGCTTCAAGCACAACATGAATCACGCAGTATAGTATTTCACGAAACGACTTACACTAGAACAACTTTCTGCAAACGTACTTTAGGTATTTTCCCACACTCAAATTAATTCCAACTCGTTATGGTTGTGTACACGTCGCGTCGTGACAGAAAATCAGGGGAAACGGAACGGGAAGCAGATCGTTATCGTCGTTCTGATTGGCTGAATCAGTGAAGAAGAAGAAAGTCATGTTTTTACAACGCCATCTGAATAAATTGCATCGAACTAACCCGCTCCAATCAAGCTTACCACTTGGCTCCATTTAAGTGTCAGACCGGTGAGGCTGCCGAGCTGGCCCGTGGCCAAACAATGGCCGCCTGGCAGCGTCGATGGGACGAAGACACGACCGGAAGGTGGACATGGCGACTCATCAGGAATCTGGAGCCGTGGGTTTGCCGCGACCACGGGGAGGTGAACTTTTACCTCACCCAGTTCCTGACAGGTCATGGCTACTTCCGTCTGTACCTCCACCGAATGGGCAAGGTCGACTCGCCGAGGTGTAAGTACTGCGGACACGACGGAGACGACGTGTATCACACTTTCTTCGTGTGCCGTCGCTTTGACGAAGAACGGACTGCCCTCGCCGACTCGGTCGGCGGTCATCTGACCCCAGACAACATCGTAGGGAAGATGCTGCAGGGCAGTGTCAGCTGGAACGCAGTGGCTGACTTTGTCATGTCCGTCCTGCGCCAGAAGAGGACAGACGGGTGTCTCGAGTGACCCCAGAACCGAGGACAGCAGAAGATCGGTTGAACACCAACTGAGGAGTCCCGAAAGGGACAGCAGCGCGGAGTCCTGAAAGGGACCAGAGGCCACGCATTGCGATGTCGCAATGAGCAGACGCTCGGGTCGATCGCAATGATGTGGTGACAGCACGCGAGGGGTTTTTTTTTAGCAGGTATGCCCAAGGAGACGTACAGACAACTGTACACTCCTAGCCGCCTCGAGCCTCGAGGTGGGGCCTCTGACACTGATGCTGTCTGTCAGAGGTTGGAGACCCCTGCTCGTCGCTTTGCTCTCTTGGGCGAGCGGCGTAGAGGGCCCGCATTTCGGTGCGGGTAAGGGCTATTTTTAACCTCCCTTCCAGCGTGGATAAAAAATAATAATAATAATAATAATAATAAGACATATTCGTAGAACAATATAATAGGGAATAATTGATAGAAAAGTTGTTGATTTACGAGAACTAATTAAAAAATCAACAACAATGAATTTTGACCCGGTATATCTCCATGGTTGGTCAAAATGGATTCGAGCACGGGGGGTACAAATCTGGGGGTACGACACCGGGGTAGGACTTAAAAATTTGAACACTGGGAGTATAAATCCGCGGGTACAATTCCGGGATGGGACTTAAAAATTTGAACACTGGGGGTACAAATCCGGGGGCACAATTCCTGGGTATAGGCCAACAACTTTGAAAAGAGCCTGCCCACAGTTGCATTTTTGACTGGCAATCTAAAACCGAAGGGAATTTTGTAAAACCGTTTAAGAATGATCATTTAGGGCCTTAGAGGAACCTGTAAATGGCAAATTTCAGGATTTATTTCTTGCAGTTTTGGAAATAAGACCTAGAGATCGATTGGTAAAAGGCTCTTTTGTAAGTTGTCAGCCTGTAGATCAGTGGTTCCCAAACTTTTTGGCTGGCGGCCCACCAACGAACCCAAAGATTTTTCGTGATCCATCACTGATTAAACTTAAAAATGCTATACATCTTACCTATAACGTCATAGACAAATACTAATGTCGAGTAGGCTATCGTGTATGTATTGCAAGAAAAATAACACTACTTTCGAATGAAACAATGTGTTGCAGTGTATAAAGTGCAGTTTTTTATAGATTCCGTTTAAAATATAGCCCCAAAAAGTGCAAATTATTGTTATCTTTTCTATATGTGTTTTTTCAACACACATGGAATTTAATTTCACGAAACCTTTGAGTGGCTCCACTAAAAAAACTAAATAGCCCGCTATAAGGAAGAATAAAAACATGATGAGATTACTTCCATTGCCTTATGTGTAACTAAAGAATCAATCTTGAACGAGAATAATCCTGTCTTTTCTGCTGCAGATAATTTATATATTAATTTTTGAAAATTAAGAAAATTAAGAACAACCGTTATCAGGTTCACGCAACCAACATGGCAACATGGCAACATGGCAACATGGCAACATGGCATTTCCCTACAATTCTCAAAAACTGTAGTACATTATAATGAGATTATGCTCATCTACAGGAAAATAAAATTCTTTCGGCGTGCTTGGATTTTTCCTACAAAAAAAGGAAAAAGGATATTAGTGTTTTAGTTTTGAAGTTTTGTTTTACAGACTGAAATTTTTTTGAAATGACGATAATTTGTACTATCAGTGGCGCAATTCTATAGTGGGCGCGTGGGCGCTCAACGGAGAAGCCATTGATAGACACTTTTACTTCCAAATCTAAAAAATTATTTTCTCTCTTAAATACTGTTAGTAACCATAAAGCTGAAACATTAATAAATAAATTTTACTGTAAAGTTGTGATACTTTTATTCATTAAAAACCAGGTTACATACCTTATCCGTCAAACAGTTTTTGTTTTTTCAAATTGACTACTTAAGTTTCGGAATTAACATTCCATCATCGGGTCAGGTACTTGCTGTCTTCTTAAATTAATCTTCAAATTAATTTCGTCAAAATATTAAAATTCAACAAGTTACACATACATTTACACACTTTGCACATAACGATAATAAAAACTACAATTAACATGAACAATGCCGGCCGGCGATTAGACTCCGACTGAGACAGTTTAACCTATCCCCACCTGTTGACCTTGAACTCTGATTTGTCGTGTGCCTTTGGTATTGATTTTTTCGATGCAGTTAAATATTGCGTTGGAGTTATATTTCAATTTCTCATTAAGAACATTGTTGGGCTCGGTTTTGAACGCTTTATAAATATGAAATTCTTCTATTGTAGTCATCATTCTTGATTTTTTGCATTTTGACAGAATATTTAAATTATGTTCTAAACTATTGACAGTATGATTTTCATTGACAAGATGTTCTGCGAATTTTGATTTTTGTTCTTTTAAAGACTGTTTTGGCAGGTGTTCGGAGAAGCGCTTTTTAAATGAACGACCTGTTTGTCCAATGTAGAACTTCGAGCAGTCAGAACAGCTTAATTTATAAACGCCTGTATTAGAATTGTTTGATTTTTGTTGTTTTGGAATGCTGAGTTGTCTTGACAGTTTATTCGATGTTTTACATGAAAGGGTGACATTTTGTTTGTTTAATGCTTTTTTCAGCGTGTGGTGTAAAGTTTGCCCATATTCTACTGATACAAATGTTTTTTCAACTGGTGCGGATGTTGGAAAATTGTTTGTCTTTTTACTTTTCTTTTTATTTATAATGTTATCAACGATTTTCGTCGAGTAACCATTGGCAATAGCAATATATTTAATAATTGAGAGTTCATTGTCGTAATCAACCTTTTCCATGGGTAGGGAAATGAGCCTATGCACCATACTAATATAGGCTGCCATCTTGTGAGCCATTGGGTGGTATGACGAGGAATGTATAGTATGATCAGATATAGTAGGCTTCCTGTAGACTGAAAACTTTAATTTCCCATCGTCTTTCTTTATTGTTAGGTCGAGATAATTAATTATGCCTTTGTTTTCAGTTTCTAAAGTAAATTTTAAGTTTGGAGTAATTTTATTCAGATGGTTGTTGAATATTTCAAGTTGTCTTATGTTACCTTTATAGAAAACTATTGTATCATCGACATATCGTTTATACAATAGTATGTTCTTTGTATGATTGTTATCAGGGGAAAGTATGTAAGAATTCTCAATGTGATTTAAGTAAACTTCTGATAAAATACTCGACAGTGGGGACCCCATAGTTAGGCCGTGTTGTTGGATGAAATACTTGTTATTGAAGTTGAAATAGTTCTGCTTCAAAACAATCTGTAGTAGGCTTATCAGTTCACTTATTGTTTCTTTGTTCAATTTAGAATTACTATCTAGGTTCTGTTTTACAATGCCAATGGTTTCATCAACAGGTACATTTGTAAATAAATTAACTATGTCTAATGATGCCATAGTGTACTGGTTGTTTTTTATGGTATCGTTGATGATATCAATCAGGTTCAAACTGTTTTTAATGCTGTGATCATTGTTTATTGTTAAATTATCTCTTAAAATTCTATCTAGTTTTTTAGCTACTTTGTAGGAAGGTGCTGTTGTAAAATTTACTAATGGTCTTATTGGCGTCCCTTCCTTATGCACTTTAGGAAGTCCTTTCATTGTCGGAGCTGTGGGGGCTGTCATTTTTAAATATTTTATTTCGTTCTTAGTGAACAAATGTTTTATTTTGTTCAAGTTACTAAGTAAAGCTTTATTAAACTTTTCTGTAGGGTCACTATCAATGTAATCAATATTGTTATTGTTAATGAACTCCTCTACTTTTGTAATATACTCTTGAGTTTTCATGACGGCATAAGGCAGAAACTTCTTGAAAATGATTGTATTGTCACTAAGGCGGACAAAGGTCAATCTATTGTCGTCATGAAAACTCAAGAGTATATTACAAAAGTAGAGGAGTTCATTAACAATAACAATATTGATTACATTGATAGTGACCCTACAGAAAAGTTTAATAAAGCTTTACTTAGTAACTTGAACAAAATAAAACATTTGTTCACTAAGAACGAAATAAAATATTTAAAAATGACAGCCCCCACAGCTCCGACAATGAAAGGACTTCCTAAAGTGCATAAGGAAGGGACGCCAATAAGACCATTAGTAAATTTTACAACAGCACCTTCCTACAAAGTAGCTAAAAAACTAGATAGAATTTTAAGAGATAATTTAACAATAAACAATGATCACAGCATTAAAAACAGTTTGAACCTGATTGATATCATCAACGATACCATAAAAAACAACCAGTACACTATGGCATCATTAGACATAGTTAATTTATTTACAAATGTACCTGTTGATGAAACCATTGGCATTGTAAAACAGAACCTAGATAGTAATTCTAAATTGAACAAAGAAACAATAAGTGAACTGATAAGCCTACTACAGATTGTTTTGAAGCAGAACTATTTCAACTTCAATAACAAGTATTTCATCCAACAACACGGCCTAACTATGGGGTCCCCACTGTCGAGTATTTTATCAGAAGTTTACTTAAATCACATTGAGAATTCTTACATACTTTCCCCTGATAACAATCATACAAAGAACATACTATTATATAAACGATATGTCGATGATACAATAGTTTTCTATAAAGGTAACATAAGACAACTTGAAATATTCAACAACCATCTGAATAAAATTACCAACCAAACTTAAAATTTACTTTAGAAACTGAAAACAAAGGCATAATTAATTATCTCGACCTAACAATAAAGAAAGACGATGGGAAATTAAAGTTTTCAGTCTACAGGAAGCCTACTATATCTGATCATACTATACATTCCTCGTCATACCACCCAATGGCTCACAAGATGGCAGCCTATAATAGTATGGTGCATAGGCTCATTTCCCTACCCATGGAAAAGGTTGATTACGACAATGAACTCTCAATTATTAAATATATTGCTATTGCCAATGGTTACTCGACGAAAATCGTTGATAACATTATAAATAAAAAGAAAAGTAAAAAGACAAACAATTTTCCAACATCCGCACCAGTTGAAAAAACATTTGTATCAGTAGAATATGGGCAAACTTTACACCACACGCTGAAAAAAGCATTAAACAAACAAAATGTCACCCTTTCATGTAAAACATCGAATAAACTGTCAAGACAACTCAGCATTCCAAAACAACAAAAATCAAACAATTCTAATACAGGCGTTTATAAATTAAGCTGTTCTGACTGCTCGAAGTTCTACATTGGACAAACAGGTCGTTCATTTAAAAAGCGCTTCTCCGAACACCTGCCAAAACAGTCTTTAAAAGAACAAAAATCAAAATTCGCAGAACATCTTGTCAATGAAAATCATACTGTCAATAGTTTAGAACATAATTTAAATATTCTGTCAAAATGCAAAAAATCAAGAATGATGACTACAATAGAAGAATTTCATATTTATAAAGCGTTCAAAACCGAGCCCAACAATGTTCTTAATGAGAAATTGAAATATAACTCCAACGCAATATTTAACTGCATCGAAAAAATCAATACCAAAGGCACACGACAAATCAGAGTTCAAGGTCAACAGGTGGGGATAGGTTAAACTGTCTCAGTCGGAGTCTAATCGCCGGCCGGCATTGTTCATGTTAATTGTAGTTTTTATTATCGTTATGTGCAAAGTGTGTAAATGTATGTGTAACTTGTTGAATTTTAATATTTTGACGAAATTAATTTGAAGATTAATTTAAGAAGACAGCAAGTACCTGACCCGATGATGGAATGTTAATTCCGAAACTTAAGTAGTCAATTTGAAAAAACAAAAACTGTTTGACGGATAAGGTATGTAACCTGGTTTTTAATTCTTACAACAGTTTTGGAGGCATATCAATATGAATAAACTTTTATTCAGGATAATTCTTTATTCCCGAAAATTTGGGGGGATATATCCTCTTTATTCCCCCCCTTGGGTTCGCCACTGAGCAAAGTATTTCACTTGATTTGTGAAAACGAAGCCGTGGTCGTGTCACTGTTTAATGGTTGAGCTGTCTTGTCAAAATGGGTAACGAGAGCTCATCAAATGATACTTATTTGTCATCAAAATAGTAGAAAACTGTATTTTTTAAGTCGTTAAAACAATGTATACCCTGGTAAAGACCTCTCTCCGCTCTTATAGACAACATAGGGTGCACGTGATAATTCCGGCTTCTTCTTCGCCTTCTTTTAATAATTAGGACTTAATTAGTTTTTTATTGGTCGATGATTCGCGCGGTCGTCTTTTGAGGCTGATCCATATACTTTAGCAAAAATGCCTCAACAGCTTTGTTTAAACCACGAAAGGTAAATAAAAACATTTGTATCTTAAAATGTTATTATGTAGGTCTGATCTCGCCAACTGTTCAGGATTACCGCTACAAATAAAAGAAGTACCCTGTCTCGAAAATACCCTAATGAAATAACTTACATGTAAGCTTAAAGTGAAAATTATAATGTAGCCATTTAACAAATTTATGTAACTACTGGGAATAATTTATGTATAGTGTTCTCTGTTTTACGACAAGTTTAGTCATACCACCTCCACCAAATGAGCGGAATATTAATCTTCCCAAAAACTTTCCAAACCCCCTCAAAGTTTTGGTGTTGAGGGTGGATATATCCCCTATTACTCCTCCTGGGTACGCCCCTATTATTTTATGCAATTAAGTTTGAAAGATAATTTGCCATATCCAGACTTCCCAGCACCTCTGTTATGTAACAGAGGCCTCTGTTATAGACCTACAGCATTTATAGGCTAATATTTAAATATTTATTATTAAATATTTACATTCACACTGTCCAATCTAAACATTATTTGCAGAAATAAACTGAAGATTCAGTTATGAGAATTACGGTTCGTCAAGTATATAATATTTTGTTTCTAAAGGTTGGCAAGTTATGCTTATGCTCTTAAAGCGATTAATCAATTGCAAAAATGAAGAGGTTTGAAAATTCACCCGTTGCAGCAGACCTGCATGCTCAGCGAGTTTCAAATCTTGAAAAAATTAATTTACACGAAGCATCACACTATAAATAAAATCAACGTAATCGCTAAATACTGTAAACATGCACAATTATTCTTCATAAAGATAACACGAGAAGTGAGTATGCAGGTTTGCTGCCACGGAAATGCAACAAAAGGGTATTTCAGGCCATGATCCTGTATATTTCAACTAAATGAGGCCACGTACAAAGTTTTTATCAAGATATATTCTGAAATAAATAGGAAATTAAAAAAAATTCCTACTTAAAAAAATATAAAAAAATTAATTAAAAATTCTAGTGGGGATTGTTATTTATTTCCCATAAAGTTAACATTAGAGCAACGTACTGTGTCACTCTCAGTCTCTCAAAAAATAAAAGACTGGCGTAAAAATGTCGTCTAATGATTTCAATAGAGTACCAACATTTTTCATTACAGTGCACAGTAGCATAATGTGAGGTAATTAAAGGGTATAACTCGGACAATTTCGATTTCAAAATTTAATTCCCAGAACAGCGGAAACTCAAGTCTAATCTTTGACTTGAAAAAGTTTTTGGTAGCCGTATGACAATGCCAAACATATTACTCACAATAAAAACCGACCGATCAAGTTTTACTAGGCGCGTTCACATTCGATAGTTTTACTGTAATATTGTTCAGCCTTCGAAGATGGCTAGGCAATCTCGGTGCGCCGATGACTTGCGTTAAGCTTCTTAAGAAGAACTATCAATTGTTTAAAAATAATTGTTTATTAATTGTCAATATTTATTACTTACGTAATAGCGTGTAGATATCAAAAAGTTTTGCTGACTATGCCGAACATGTTTCGAGGAATCTACTCTTCATCATCAGCGGCGAATCCAAACTCATTTAGCCCACATTTCTATAGTAGCTGTCATGTTATAAAATGTTGTCATAACTGTATTTAAAAAACATATCACAAAACTGTTACACACAGTAACACTTTTTTACAACAACGAACAACGACGCCGGACATTATTAATAAAGGATCGCATAATCTCTCCCGGCCGGTTACTGTGTGGGCTAAATGAGTTTGGATCTCGGATGAAATATAACTGGATCGCGCCTTTCAATGCTTGAGTCAGGCGAAAACCGTGCCATCGTTTGCACCGTTGGGTGGCAAAAAGGTCTAATCTGGCGGGGCCCCGACGCCAGTCGAGTGAACGGGCGCACTGAAATTGCGCCGCAAAACCCAGGTAGACACCGAAATTGAGCCGTGACTCTAAATCTTGTCCTAGGGGTAGACCGATATTGCGCCGCAGCTCTTCCTAGAATCACACAGGGCCGGACTGGCCATAGGGGCATCCGGGCAAATGCCCGGTGGGCCGCCACCCCCAGGGGCCGCTGGGCCGCTTGGGGGGCCGGCTGCAGGGGCCCAGAACAGACAAAAAGCTACTGAAATGAGAAGAAAGGGCCGGTGTGGAAATGCTGTGGGCCGGTACGCCATATAATTGCCCGGGCCTAAATTTCTTCCCAGTCCGCCCCTGGAATCACATGAGGGAGGCAAGCACTGACTCGGCGCCTCGCCTTCGAAGTCGGAACACAGGAATTCCTTCAAAACCCTTCATTATCGCCCCTTGGAGAGAAGTGGCGAGTGAGCAACGGAGTCAGGCTAAATCTGAAAATTCATACAGTTTGCTTACTATAATGGCTGATATGGAGGTGTTCTACAAGAATTCAAGATTGGTTCTTCGGACAAAAATACTTCTACTGGTATTTTCTTTACACCTGCCAAGTGGCTATAAGCTGTATCAAGGTTACAAAAATGATGTAAAAAAACAACAAAAATGTTTTTGTTGATAGCCTTGATACAGCTTATAGCCACTTGGCAGGTACGTAACGTAAAAACCTTGAAAATGTTCAAGGTTTTTACGTTAACCCAACGTACTAACACTTGATTTCACTTGATTACCGTTTGATTTCTATTTCCGGTAACTAATAAATTCATTAATTATACCGTTCGATTTATTTTATATGGTGCTGGAATATAGCAACTCATAATATTTTATTTCTGAAGAGCTATTTCTGTATTGATATCATTGATTTATATATTTTTTTAATGGAGATCGCAAACAATAAACAACTAATTCTAAATAGCTATAATGGTTCACTTGCTCGTGAATGGGGCTACCTGTCGCTTAGTTGTCTTATTCAAAACTGACAATAAGCTCATTGTCAACTCAAGCTGGCCACAAACTCATTTATTTGTGGAGTACAAATATTTTGTGGTTCGTCAACTGGTCAGGCAGGGGGGGGAGGTGAGGGTAACATTTCTGAGTCATTGCGTGGTGTTGCAGTCTACAGGTACCTGCCACCCTCGCGGCGCAATATCGGTTAGGGATTAGTGAAGCTTTTTCGTCAGTTTGGTATGCGGCGCAATTTCGGTGCGCCGGAGTGAACAGCGCTTCAGTCAAACTGGCATTTACCAAACAATAAACTGAGTAAAAAATGTTATTATATACCACATTTTACAGCTTGAAATGACGAATCTTATGGTAACCATTGTGATTCGAAAAACTAATTGCATATATTTTAATAATTTGTCTAGCGCAAAATGTTTTAATGCTGTTAAAATAAGAGATGAAAAATGTAGTAAGCGAGGTTTTTTTTATATTTTGGTCAGGTAAAAAGTGTCAGCGACAAAGTTGTAGATAACATTTCAGAGATTTATTTTTGTCTCAAAATTTTTTCGTAGGATTTCTCGTTTTTTTCTAGAGATTAATTTAAATAATTGATTATCAGGTGGCGCGCGAATAAGAAAGTCCTAATTATGATAACGCATGGGCCGACAATTGTCTTACTACGCCAGACTTGCCTACATTGAACGAACAATTTTACTATTTTACTATTTATCTTTGTTAATTATTGAAATTCACAGTTATGTTTGTTTAGGAAATATTTTTCTCGATTTTTACAAAAATGTGTATAATATTTCTAACTAAAGCACGTTATCTTTTAAGACATTACTAAATTTCATTGGACTTTTTAAATGTTTTATCATACACCTGTTTGCGAATATCTTTCTAAAAATATAACTTTTACCTGGTCTCAACGTCAATATCCGCTTAGAAAAATTCGAAATTAAAAATTTATCAATAAACTGGTATTTTTGATTATTTTAAAGAAAACCAGTCGTTTCCTTTTTATTTAAACCGTATAAATTACATGTCAGCATTCTTTAAGATGTATTCTTCCCACTCACATAGCTTTTAACATATGATAGTGACATATGAAGGTCATAGTCATACTTATCTGATGTAAAGACTCAAGCGCGGCGGCCAGTTTAGACCTTGCCACCCAACGGCCTGGGAGGCTGGCACGTTTTTCGTCCATTGAGAGCGCGATCCACATATATTTAATCCGAGGTTTGGATTCGCCGCTGATGATGAGGAGTAGATTCCTCGAAACATGTTTGGCATAGTCAGCAACATTTTTTGATATATACAGGCAATAATAGTATAACAGGCAAGTAATAAATATTGACAATTTATAAAAGATATCAAGGCTGTTAGTAGAAATAATTGTTTATTGTTTTTTTGGAAACATAACTTAAGTGTTTTATTAATTAAAATATACTAAACTTACAATATACATCCTTCGCTGATTTTCAAAAACTTTACATTAATATAAAATCATACGACCCCAATTTCCCTTGTCCGAGAATTATTTCTTTAAAATTTATGTCAGTTGGTACAACGTTTCCTACCTCCCCTTCTTTTCCCACTCAGCCCCGAAATGTACTAATACCTTTTCGTACGCAATGGCGAGAAAGAAAGGCGTTCCTTCACTCCAACGACGTTACGAATCTGAAACCTTAACAAAATGAAAAACAGCAGTATTTTCAGCCTGGTAACGTTACCACGTAAAAAAACCTAACCTACCAGAACAGATCCCAAGAAAACCAGTTTTGATTATTCAAGCCATAAAAATTACACAGCAACATTCCTCAGAATTAGGGTGACCAGACGTCCCGTTTTATCACGTTGCGTTTCGTTGTCCCGAAAAACTTTGTCCGGGACGTCAAAATGTCCCGTTTTTTTAAAGTAGGCTATTTAAAAAAATATACCTAACGTTTACTTTAAATTTAGAGGCATCTGACATTACTTGCGATTAAAAGAATATTTTTGCTTATTTTTTTATGAACAAGATTTTAGTTTTACGTTACCTACAGTATAGCTGGCGCCAAATCTTAAGGCCCACGCCGTCCATAAGACTAATGTTAATTTTAGCATTGGGCTTATGGATGGCGTGGGCCTTATAGTGCGGGGTGATATGTAAGCATTAGACCCTTCCGTTCGATTTGCATGTAAAAATTTATTTGTTGATTTTAAATTATTAACAATATAATTAGTAGTAAAAAACGCCCTGTTGACATTTTTTATCTCATCTTCTTACCTTATGATTGAGCCTAAAAAATAAAAAGGGTATAGTAAAGGAACGATACCATTTTACACTACGAAAATTTCTATAAGAGTGACTTGTGCGTTTTTCTGTCATATTATACATGCTAATAAAAGTTCTAAATGTTTACCTAAATATCACCACCGGAAGTGCAACATTTTCAAGATGGTGTCAAAAGCACTGAAGACAATGAAAATAAATCAATTAGGCAGTGTATAAGCGAATTTTGTGTCATAATGCCGCTGCATGCCAATAATGAAGGGAAGTGTAGGAACTTCACTTTAACTGGGTACTTATTGTACACAAATATTATGGGTTTATACTAACTTTCATATAAATTATTTATCTTAGGCTTTACGTTTCAACAGTGAAATGAGTAGATAATTTTACAATGAGTATATACAGTAGTTATTTTAATCACACAGCACAGCACAAATATATATTTTATTGATGTAAATATTCGCAATTGAAAATGTGATTGGTATTCGACATGGAAGTAAGGGCCCCCATTAGAACTTTTGCCCCAGGCCCCCAATCGCCTCGTGGCGGCCCTGAACGACAATCCCTATGAGCCCGAACCAGGCAACGATGTGGGTTCCCAGGGTGCACAACCACAAATGCTCGATTTTCCTGTATTTCGTGCAAAGTCCGAAAGTTCATCTTTGTTTTTCTGGTTCCAGGAACTGTTACTTGCTGTTCCATAAAATTTTAGTGTGTTTCGATATCATTGTAAAATAATTATTTACTTTATTTTTTATTTTAATGATTTTGAACTCCTTAGGACCCAATGTGTCAAATTTGATACATCGTTTTTTTCAAAGTTCGAGCAATAAAAAAATTTTCTGCAATCGGAAAATCCCCAAAGAATCAAACAAAATTTCGAATTTATACATAGGTCTGAGGAGGTTATAATAAAATGTTAAGATCTTAAAAATGTGACTTGATTATTTGTAATCCTCAGTATGTGGCGATTCAAAAAACTACCTTTCATGGCTGCATGCCATTTATTGTATTCTCAAAGAAAAACTGCAACAATCGTGCGCTGTAATAAGTTAAATATAAATGGAAAATAAAATTCATGATCTCAAAGCTTCAAAAACAGTTTGATACTTAATTTCTTCCACTGCAAAATTTGTAAATTGCAGAGACCCCGTAAATTAAACACCTTGGTATGTGGTGTGTTGTACTTATGATGGGGGGGGGGGGGTGAGTTTTGTTCAAGTGTCCCGTTTTTATCTGGAAACAATCTGGTCACCCTACTCAGAATGTATCCTTTCCATTCATACAGCTTTTAACATATTACAATGACATGTGATGGTCAGTCACAGAGAGGCTTAACTCAACGCGGGGTGGCCGGCTTGTGCCTTCCAATCAGGGGCCTAGTGGCCCATATGGAAAAATTATATATTTAAATATATTTAAAATATATTTTAAAAGACCTAAATATATATAAAATATATTATCAAATATATATTATTTTAGTTTATATTTAAAATATATTTGAAATATATACCAGGATATATTTCAAATATATTTAATGAAATATATTTTTGAAATATATTTTGCAATACATTACGAATATATTAAAACTGAAGTAAGACATATATATTAAGAAATACTGTTAGTGAAATATATTTGAAATATATTTTTGTATATATTTAAAATATATTTTATGAAATGTATTATTGAAATATATTTTGGAATACATTACAAATATATTAAAACTGAATTAAGAAAAATATATTACGAAATACTGTTAGTGAAATATATTTGAAATATATTCTTGTATATATTTAAAATATATTTAATGAAATTTATTTTTGTAATATATTTTGCAATACATTACAAATATATTAAAACTAAAGTAAGACATATATATTACGAAATACCGTTAGTGATATATATTTTAAATATATTAACACCATATACATTTTACAACATATAATTATAAATATATTTCAAATATAATTTTAATTTTATATTTGGAAATATATTATTAACAATATTGCAAATATAAAAACAAATATATTTATAATATATGAAACAAATTGACAAGCATAAAGTCAAAATATGCGGAAGATCTTATACAGGGTATCTATAAAAGAACTCCGGGATTTTAAAAATTAATATCTTAATAACTGTAGAAGGTAGCGAAATGCAGTTAATTTCTTTGAAACTAGTAGCTCATAAGGTTTAACTCATAACAATTGGGTATATTTTTGTCAAGAGGTGGCAGCGCTGCGGAACATTGGCCTTTAAACAACTTAGCGCGGCTGTCAAGTGCTGTCTGAAATCCTGCGCTAAAGGCAGCGCCGCTAAAAAGGCTCAATGCGTTATTTGGCTAGTATAAACTAAATCTGTTGTTACGGTACAAAGAATCCTTCGAAAATTCGTGATGTTGACCACCTCAGGCAAAGAATAATTAATTCTGTGGCAACCGCTCCCCCCCAGAAATGTCAGCCAGGATATATAAGGAGGTGGAAAATCGTTACGATGTGTGCTGTGCCGCCAAGGGAGCTCATTTTGAACTTTATGAAATTGCTAAAGAAAATTTCAAAATGCAACCTTTTAATCATGTATAAAACAGTTACATAAGCTTATTGCTTCATAACAATATTTTGCCTCTTTATAGATACCCTAAACATAATTACACCAAACGCATAATACATGAAGTAAACATAATTACATAATATGAAGTAAACATAATTACACCAATATAGATGAAAACTTAAAAGTACTGACCAGAATGTACTCATATAAAAATGACAAAGAAAAATTTCATGTAAAATAATTGATATTTCTTAGTCAATTTTTATGCAATCCTATACTATATAGGATGTTTTTATTTAACGAAAAACTATTGAAATACATCTCAATATACTGTCACCCAACACATAATGTAATGCCCAATGCTAATTCAGATTATGTACGATTAACAAAGCATCTACTGTATGAGACTTAAAAATGCGGAAGTAAAAATAGCCTATGGAACTAAAAGATAATAATAATTAATTTGATTTATAAGCGATCACAAGCAACAGCAGAAAATAAAAAAGATGACTTGACGAAAGCAGGGGAGTGTATAAACTTAAATGTTGGAACTACGATACGGTAACATCTTTTTTGGACAAACTTTAGAATAACTTTTCATTTAAGATACAAAGAACATTTACAGTCTTCACCAACTCCTATGATAAACTTTAAGTACGCAACGAGTGTTAGATACAACAGCAACTATTTAATTACTGAATGCTGTCCATTTAAAATAGACTAGTGCTACAACACAACGCAAAAGCATTGAAACTCCAACTCCAAAAGGAAACAGCGTTCCCAATCAGTTTTACATCCTAAGTTATGCGATGTCGCCCATGAGTCGAATTGGCCGAGTGGGTTAAGCCATAGGTTAGGTTAGGATAGGATGTAGGCTTAGGGTTGTTAGAGTGAAGGTCCGGGGTTCGAATCACAGCGAGGTCACCCTTTTTTGTTCTTGAAAAGCAAATGTAAGGCTAATATTATATATTTATAAATAAATTTATTAATTTTTTGAAGAGTTTTGGCATTTAAATTGAAAAAATCATTTTTGAAAAATATATTGAAATATAAATGAAATATATTTATAATATATTTTTATTCCAAACAACAATATATTTACCTAAATATGTTACAAATATAAAATAATATATTATTAACAACAAACAATAATATAATTTAATGTATTTTAGATATAAATTATATATATATGAATATATATTTAGTAAATATATAATTATACCTTTCTGGGTCCCATAATTTGTATATTTAAATATATTTCAATATATATTTCAAATATATAACGTTTTATTCTAAAATATATTATTATATATTTTTAAAAATATATTTTAAATATAAATTTTTCCAAATGGGGGCTCTGGGGCCCTCGGCCCAATCCCCATCCCTACCTTCCCAAACTCGTGTCTTATCTTAATACATGCAAAAATCGTTCAAAAACTATGAACTGTAAATTAATGAAAGATAATTCGTTGGATGATATCAAATCATAAGACCATTAGGGTGGATTCTAGCGTTTATAAACGTTTGGGAAGGTGGGGATACCAAAGGGTCTGGGACGTATGGTATACACCTCAGTGGGGGGGGTCTGCGTGCACTCCCCGGGAAATAAAAAAAGGTTATAATTATAAAATCACATTTTTAGCCAATCAATATACCAGGTGACTCACCTAAAGTGAACCAATGGCTAACTTTTTCATTATAAATCTGATAAAGAACTTCTTACGGAGGACTCCCTTTATTTTTAACGCTGCTTTTTGGAGTCATTTTGAAATTTAAAAATACGGCCGCTATTTTCCAATATGGCGGACAACATTGATTTTTCTTATAGAACACCCTATATTTTATGGCGTTCCTGGATTTTACGCTTAATTTAAGGAACTTTTTGTTCTTTCCAATTTTTTCCTAAACCAAGTGTAAAGGAGGTATGAGCAGTTTAAGTTTGATTTTTCCCCTTTTAAATGCATTGGGAAATTGTTGGTAGTCTGTATGTAACGAAAACGTTTGGGTTTAATAAAAGATACCAAAGAATAACAATGCCTAAAAATGTGAGTTTAGATAATATTTAATGATAAAACAATTCGTAGTCAAGATTCACTCGCTGAAATGTATTATTTTGAATATGCTTTTACTCCATAAGAAATGCATGGGATGGCATAGTTAAATGGACACAATAGTAGTCTCGGCTGAGACTTGGCAGAAATTTGACCTTATTACTTGACTTGACTTGACTACCTTATTACTTATTACTTGATCGGAGAAGTCCAAAGAACCGAGACTTTCTCTTTATTTTCTTTGATTTTCATAAATTTCGTTCTCTAGATAAATTTACAAAATTCTTAGATTTTCTCGTTTTCGAGATATCGACGATTTTATATATTTTTAGCCATATTTGAGAAGAAAAAGAAGAAAAAGAAGGGGTGGAAGGGGTAAAAGGGGGGTGTTAGGCTTTGGAAAAAGTAGAAGAGGTTAAGAAGTACCCAAATACCAAATTTTAGCTACATTGACTCGCCGATTCCAAAGTTATTTAATTTTAAGGAAAATTTAATATAATATTATAACATACAAAGGACTAATATGACATACCCAACATATCATATAGTATATGAATATTTTCACTGTCTGCAATTGCCAACACTAGTACAGGGACGGGGGACGGGGGCGGACCCCTTGTGACGTCAACCCGGTGTCACGTTTTGGCGGGCCACGGCCGCCACCGCCGGTGGGAAAAAGTGAGGTTATGTCGCCGCCATCTTGGCGGGAACCGCCGTTTTGATGGGAAAAAAGTGAGGTTATGTCGCCGCCATCTTGGCGGGAACCACCGTTTTGGCGCGCTTTTTCGGGTTTTTGGCGCATTTTTTTAAGAGCTGATTTTCACTGAGGTGCCCCCCACTGAGGTGTATACCATACGTCCCAGACCCTTTGGTATTCCCACTTTCCCAAACGTTTATAAACGCTAGAATCCAACCTAATGGTCTTATGATTTGATATCATCCAACGAATTATCTTTCATTAATTTACAGTTCATAGTTTTTTAACGATTTTTGCATGTATTAAGATAAGACACGAGTTTGGGAAGGTAGGGATGGGGATTAGGCCGAGGGCCCCAGAGCCACTAGGCCCCTGATTGGAAGGCACAAGCCGGCCACCCCGCGTTGAGTTAAGCCTCTCTGTGACTGACCATCACATGTCATTGTAATATGTTAAAAGCTGTATGAATGGAAAGGATACATTCTGAGTAGGGTGACCAGATTGTTTCCAGATAAAAACGGGACACTTAAACAAAACTCACCCCCCCCCCATCACAAAGTACAACACACCACATACCAAGGTGTTTAATTTACGGGGGTCTCTGCAATTTACAAATTTTGCAGTGGAAGAAATTAAGTATCAAACTGTTTTTGAAGCTTTTAGATCATGAATTTTATTTTCCATTTATATTTAACTTATTACAGCGCACGATTGTTGCAGTTTTTCTTTGAGAATACAATACATGGCATGCTGCCATGAAAGGTAGTTTTTTGAATCGCCACATACTGAGGATTACAAATAATCAAGTCACATTTTTAAGATCTTAACATTTTATTATAACCTCCTCAGACCTATGTATAAATTCGAAATTTTGTTTGATTCTTTGGGGATTTTCCGATTGCAGAAAATTTTTTTATTGCTCGAACTTTGAAAAAAACGATGTATCAAATTTGACACATTGGGTCCTAAGGAGTTAAAAATCATTAAAATAAAAAATAAAGTAAATAATTATTTTGCAATGATATCGAAACACACTAAAATTTTATGGAACAGCAAGTAACAGTTCCTGGAACCAGAAAAACAAAGATGAACTTTCGGACTTTGCACGAAATACAGGAAAATCGAGCATTTGTGGTTGTGCACCCTGGGAACCCACATCGTTGCCTGGTTCGGGCTCATAGGGATTGTCGTTCAGGGCCGCCACGAGGCGATTGGGGGCCTGGGGCAAAAGTTCTAATGGGGGCCCTTACTTCCATGTCGAATACCAATCACATTTTCAATTGCGAATATTTACATCAATAAAATATATATTTGTGCTGTGCTGTGTGATTAAAATAACTACTGTATATACTCATTGTAAAATTATCTACTCATTTCACTGTTGAAACGTAAAGCCTAAGATAAATAATTTATATGAAAGTTAGTATAAACCCATAATATTTGTGTACAATAAGTACCCAGTTAAAGTGAAGTTCCTACACTTCCCTTCATTATTGGCATGCAGCGGCATTATGACACAAAATTCGCTTATACACTGCCTAATTGATTTATTTTCATTGTCTTCAGTGCTTTTGACACCATCTTGAAAATGTTGCACTTCCGGTGGTGATATTTAGGTAAACATTTAGAACTTTTATTAGCATGTATAATATGACAGAAAAACGCACAAGTCACTCTTATAGAAATTTTCGTAGTGTAAAATGGTATCGTTCCTTTACTATACCCTTTTTATTTTTTAGGCTCAATCATAAGGTAAGAAGATGAGATAAAAAATGTCAACAGGGCGTTTTTTACTACTAATTATATTGTTAATAATTTAAAATCAACAAATAAATTTTTACATGCAAATCGAACGGAAGGGTCTAATGCTTACATATCACCCCGCACTATAAGGCCCACGCCATCCATAAGCCCAATGCTAAAATTAACATTAGTCTTATGGACGGCGTGGGCCTTAAGATTTGGCGCCAGCTATACTGTAGGTAGCGTAAAACTAAAATCTTGTTCATAAAAAAATAAGCAAAAATATTCTTTTAATCGCAAGTAATGTCAGATGCCTCTAAATTTAAAGTAAACGTTAGGTATATTTTTTTAAATAGCCTACTTTAAAAAAACGGGACATTTTGACGTCCCGGACAAAGTTTTTCGGGACAACGAAACGCAACGTGATAAAACGGGACGTCTGGTCACCCTAATTCTGAGGAATGTTGCTGTGTAATTTTTATGGCTTGAATAATCAAAACTGGTTTTCTTGGGATCTGTTCTGGTAGGTTAGGTTTTTTTACGTGGTAACGTTACCAGGCTGAAAATACTGCTGTTTTTCATTTTGTTAAGGTTTCAGATTCGTAACGTCGTTGGAGTGAAGGAACGCCTTTCTTTCTCGCCATTGCGTACGAAAAGGTATTAGTACATTTCGGGGCTGAGTGGGAAAAGAAGGGGAGGTAGGAAACGTTGTACCAACTGACATAAATTTTAAAGAAATAATTCTCGGACAAGGGAAATTGGGGTCGTATGATTTTATATTAATGTAAAGTTTTTGAAAATCAGCGAAGGATGTATATTGTAAGTTTAGTATATTTTAATTAATAAAACACTTAAGTTATGTTTCCAAAAAAACAATAAACAATTATTTCTACTAACAGCCTTGATATCTTTTATAAATTGTCAATATTTATTACTTGCCTGTTATACTATTATTGCCTGTATATATCAAAAAATGTTGCTGACTATGCCAAACATGTTTCGAGGAATCTACTCCTCATCATCAGCGGCGAATCCAAACCTCGGATTAAATATATGTGGATCGCGCTCTCAATGGACGAAAAACGTGCCAGCCTCCCAGGCCGTTGGGTGGCAAGGTCTAAACTGGCCGCCGCGCTTGAGTCTTTACATCAGATAAGTATGACTATGACCTTCATATGTCACTATCATATGTTAAAAGCTATATGAGTGGGAAGAATACATCTTAAAGAATGCTGACATGTAATTTATACGGTTTAAATAAAAAGAAAACGACTGGTTTTCTTTAAAATAATCAAAAATACCAGGTTATTGATAAATTTTTAATTTCGAATTTTTCTAAGCGGATATTGACGTTGAGACCAGGTTAAAGTTATATTTTTAGAAAGATATTCGCAAACAGGTGTATGATAAAATATTTAAAAAGTCCAATGAAATTTAGTAATATCTTAAAAGATAACGTGCTTTAGTTTGAAATATTATACACATTTTTCGTAAAAATCGAGAAAAATATTTCCTAGTTAAAACATAACTGTGAATTTCAATAATTAACAAAGATAAATAGTAAAATAGTAAAATTTTTCGTTCAATGTAGGCAAGTCTGGCGTAGTAAGACAATTGTCGGCCCATGCGTTATCATAATGAGAACTTTCTTATTCGCGCGCCACCTGATAATCAATTATTTAAATTAATCTCTAGAAAAAAACGAGAAATCCTACGAAAAGATTTTGAGACAAAAATAAATCTCTGAAATGTTATCTACAACTTTGTCGCTGACACTTTTTACCTGACCAAAATATAAAAAAAAAACCTCGCTTACTACATTTTTCATCTCTTATTTTAACAGCATTAAAACATTTTGCGCTAGACAAATTATTAAAATATATGCAATTAGTTTTTCGAATCACAATGGTTACCATAAGATTCGTCATTTCAAGCTGTAAAATGTGGTATATAATAACATTTTTTACTCAGTTTATTGTTTGGTAAATGCCAGTTAGACTGAAGCGCTGTTCACTCCGGCGCACCGAAATTGCGCCGCATACCAAACTGACGGAAAAGCTTCACTAATCCCTAACCGATATTGCGCCGCGAGGGTGGCAGGTACCTGTAGACTGCAACACCAAGCAATGACTCAGAAATGTTACCCTCATTTCCCCCCCTCCTGCCTGACCAGTTGACGAACCACAAAATATTTGTTGCCAGCTTGAGTTGACAATGAGCTTATTGTCAGTTTTGAATAAGACAACTAAGCGACAGGTAGCCCCATTCACGAGCAAGTGAACCATTATAGCTATTTAGAATTAGTTGTTTATTGTTTGCGATCTCCATTAAAAAAATATATAAATCAATGATATCAATACAGAAATAGCTCTTCAGAAATAAAATATTATGAGTTGCTATATTCCAGCACCATATAAAATAAATCGAACGGTATAATTAATGAATTTATTAGTTACTGGAAATAGAAATCAAACGGTAATCAAGTGAAATCAAGTGTTAGTACGTTGGGTTAACGTAAAAACTTTGAACTTTTTGATACAGCTTATAGCCACTTGGCAGGTGTAAAGAAAGTACCAGTAGAAGTATTTTTGTCCGAAGAACCAATCTTGAATTCTTGTAGAACACCTCCATATCAGCTATTATAGTAAGCAAACTGTATGAATTTTCAGATTTAGCCTGACTCCGTTGCTCACTCGCCACTTCTCTCCAAGGGGCGATAATGAAGGGTTTTGAAGGAATTCCTGTGTTCCGACTTCGAAGGCGAGGCGCCGAGTCAGTGCTTGCCTCCCTCATGTGATTCCAGGGGCGGACTGGGAAGAAATTTAGGCCCGGGCAATTATATGGCGTACCGGCCCACAGCATTTCCACACCAGCCCTTTCTTCTCATTTCAGTAGCTTTTTGTCTGTTCTGGGCCCCTGCAGCCGGCCCCCCAAGCGGCCCAGCGGCCCCTGGGGGTGGCGGCCCACCGGGCATTTGCCCGGATGCCCCTATGGCCAGTCCGGCCCTGTGTGATTCTAGGAAGAGCTGCGGCGCAATATCGGTCTACCCCTAGGACAAGATTTAGAGTCACGGCGCAATTTCGGTGTCTACCTGGGTTTTGCGGCGCAATTTCAGTGCGCCCGTTCACTCGACTGGCGTCGGGGCCCCGCCAGATTAGACCTTTTTGCCACCCAACGGTGCAAACGATGGCACGGTTTTCGCCTGACTCAAGCATTGAAAGGCGCGATCCAGTTATATTTCATCCGAGATCCAAACTCATTTAGCCCACACAGTAACCGGCAGGGAGAGATTATGCGATCCTTTATTAATAATGTCCGGCGTCGTTGTTCGTTGTTGTAAAAAAGTGTTACTGTGTGTAACAGTTTTGTGATATGTTTTTTTAAATACAGTTATGACAACATTTTATAACATGACAGCTACTATAGAAATGTGGGCTAAATGAGTTTGGATTCACCGCTGATGATGAAGAGTAGATTCCTCGAAACATGTTCGGCATAGTCAGCAAAACTTTTTGATATCTACACGCTATTACGTAAGTAATAAATATTGACAATTAATAAACAATTATTTTTAAACAATTGATAGTTCTTCTTAAGAAGCTTAACGCAAGTCATCGGCGCACCGAGATTGCCTAGCCATCTTCAAAGGCTGAACAATATTACAGTAAAACTATCGAATGTGAACGCGCCTAGTAAAACTTGATCGGTCGGTTTTTATTGTGAGTAATATGTTTGGCATTGTCAAACGGCTACCAAAAACTTTTTCAAGTCAAAGATTAGACTTGAGTTTCGGCTGTTCTGGGAATTAAATTTTGAAATCGAAATTGTCCGAGTTATACCCTTTAATTACCTCACATTATGCTACTGTGCACTGTAATGAAAAATGTTGGTACTCTATTGAAATCATTTGACGACATCTTTACGCCAGTCTTTTATTTTTTGAGAGACTGAGAGTGACACAGTACGTTGCTCTAATGTTAACTTTATGGGAAATAAATAGCAATCCCCACTAGAATTTTTTAATTATTTTTTTATATTTTTTAAGTAGGAATTTTTTTTAATTTCCTATTTATTTCAGAATATATCTTGATAAAAACTTTGTACGTGGCCTCATTTAGTTGAAATATACAGGATCATGGCCTGAAATACCCTTTTGTTGCATTTCCGTGGCAGCAAACCTGCATACTCACTTCTCGTGTTATCTTTTTGAAGAATAATTGTGCATGTTTACAGTATTTAGCGATTACGTTGATTTTATTTATAGTGTGATGCTTCGTGTAAATTAATTTTTTCAAGATTTGAAACTCGCTGAGTATGCAGGTCTGCTGCAACGGGTGAATTTTCAAACCTCTTCATTTTTGCAATTGATTAATCGCTTTAAGAGCATAAGCATAACTTGCCAACCTTTAGAAACAAAATATTATATACTTGACGAACCGTAATTCTCATAACTGAATCTTCAGTTTATTTCTGCAAATAATGTTTAGATTGGACAGTGTGAATATTTAATAATAAATATTTAAATATTAGCCTATAAACGCTGTAGGTCTATAACAGAGGCCTCTATTATATAACAGAGAGGTGCTGGGAAGTCTGGATATGGCAAATTATCTTTCAAACTTAATTGCATAAAATAATAGGGGCATACCCAGGAGGAGTAATATGGTTTTTGTGAACCCGTCGAAATTTGTTTTCTGCCTACTTTCATTTTTATGTGGTTACAATATTGGATACCTTGTTCAGGAAATGCTATCAGATGAAAAGGAAGAACATTTGCTATTTTTAAAGTTTATGTTTATATAATTGCATCTTTATTTGGATACTTTGTAGCAGGATATTTTCTTGTTAACTTGTCGATTCCATTTTTAACATGGTATTTTAATAGAAATGAAAATCAACAAAACAACAATTAATAAATAGTTTGTAAAAAGAAACAAAAAAAATCACCAGCCGACCTTGACCCACTTCCGGTCATTTAAAATTTATATGCCCACCACCACAGGCATTTAAACTTTAAATACCCACCTACACGTCACAGCTTGTGACGTCACCTCCGGTCACGTGACCGGAAGTAGCTGTCAAAAAGTTTGATTGGGCCAGAAACGCCACTTGCCCACTACTGACGAGCGTCAAAACCAAAAACGTTCATGTGCCTTACTCACGCGCATACTATAAATGCGATAATCACAGGAGTGCAGATGAAGAGACGTCGATGATAACGATACCGACACTTGTGAGACATTCCCAAAACTGCGGTTGAACAGTGGTGCTAACGCAGGAAAACAGTTAATGGCCCCTCTGCGTAATGACATTGATACGCAGATTTAGGCACATTTTTGACATTGGCATTGATTTAGGACTCTGTACAGTCCGAGACCGTACAAACACACCGATTTAACAAACCCTACACGAAATGAGGATATAGAATTCCAAGCTGCCACGGTACGTTATATCTGCCAGCAGGACTTTAGCCCAACTGATGTGGCAAAGTAAGGGACCACCAACACTCCCCACCGTACAAGTACATAGGAGCAGCACATCAGTTAAGGCCTTTCTAGAGAAAGCGTTTTAAAATCCTTCATTAGTATGGATCTAGCGTCTATAAAGAATATTTGAGCCAAGATACATGGCTCAAAACCCTACATTGTTTAAGATAATAAGCTTTGAAAACTAAAATGGCCGCCATTTTGAATTTAATAATTTGTTTAACCTTTCAGTGACGGAACTACACATACTGTCGCCCGGAGCAAAATCGGCGTTTGGCGCCCCCCCCATGTTATTTGACGGCCGCAATTCGGCTGAGAGATTTAACGGCGCGGCGGCGATATGTCAACAATTGCAATGAGACCAAGAGATTTGCTACAAAGACACTTGAGCGATTTTCTGGCTGCAACATGATCGAGGCCGTGGTGTAAAACCGCGATATGACAGCCGCGATGCGACCGAAAGGTGTAACGGACATGAAAAGGGACAGCGCCGTCGCTTTGTCCGCAAAAAGTATGGGCGATTTTCTAGCCATCAGAAACCGAAAATGAGACTGCCATGAAAATAGAGATAGGCTTGACGGCCGCGATGCGAAAGAGATTTTACCGCAGTGATGCTACTGAGAGGTTTGCCGGCCGCAAAACAAAAAAAATTACTAAATTTAATTTTTCACTTTTTTCTTAACCGAAGCCATCCAGCGTTGCTTGGACGCCGCTGGCGCCCCCTACCGGCTGGCGCCCGGGGCAGGTGCCCCCGCTGCCCCCCCTTAGATCCGCCACTGTAACCTTTTGAGAGAATATATTCTGGATATACATAAAAGACGTCTTATCTAACTTTTAAGTCAGAGTTCATTTTCCTAGTGCTGGATATTGGTGATTAATCAATGTTAAAAATTATTATTTACCTTTCCAATATCCTGTTTATTTTAGCATTCTTGCTACATGTTTCGTGGTGACAACCACATCCTCAGGCAGCGTCGCAGAGACTTGTCATGAGTTTAAAATTGAAACACTAATCACTTTAATACACTTAAACACACACAAAGTACATTTACACATTACAATAGACGATAAACGAATAAGACCGTTCATTAATAACTACTCCCTTCGCAGTGCGTGTACGCTTCGAAATCGTACCGGCGGCGACTGGAGAATCTTTGTAGGTCACGTGACGGGTTGTGTTCCTGCGGTCAGCTGTTTTTGGTCTTTATCTAGTCTGATAATGGTATCGAACAATGAGTTTGCCTGACTATTTATTTTATCGTTCAAAACATTGTTGCCCTCGGTTTTAACTGCTTTATAAATCTCAAAGTTTTCTAGAGCTGTTATTTTATTTCTATTGCTGCATCTATAATCTATGGAGGATCTGTAAATTATCTTCTAATTTTGAATAACTGTGACTGTTGTTTACTAGGTGTTCAGCATAATTGGATGTTTGTATGGTCTCATTTTTTGGTAAATGTTCGTTGAAGCGGGTTTTAAAAGAGCGTCTAGTTTGGCCAATATAAAACTTAGGGCAATCACTGCACTGAACTTTGTAAACGCCGCAGGAGATATATTTGTCAACGTTTTGGGATTATTTACTTAGAAACCCCCCTAGTTTATTTGTAGTTCTATATGCTACCTTATAATTCCGTTTCTTTAATATATTTGAACATTTGTTGCTTAAATTGTTACCGTATGTAAGAGTTTTATATCTTTTGTTATTCAGTTCATTGTTACTGAATTTCTCTTTATTCTTTTTCTGTATTATTCTGTCAACTATTGAGGGGTTGTAACCGTTATCAGCAGCAATAAACCTGATAATATCTAATTCCTTTTTGTAGTCTTCTTCGCTCATTGGGATTTTATTTAGGCGAGAGATGAATGAGTTGAAAGCTGCCATTTTATGTGAATATGGATGATTTGAGGTAGCGTGTATAACTTGGCTGGATTGCGTTGGTTTATTGTAGATACTGAATTGAAGTTTGTTACTATTGCGGGTTATGGTCAAATCTAAGAAATTCAATTTCTTGTCCTGTTCTATTTCATTCTTAAATTTTATTTTTGGGTGGATGGTGTTAAGGTAGTTTGTGAAAATTTCGATTTGTCTGCCATTTCCTTTGTAGATGCATATAGCGTCGTCTGCGTATCTTTGGTAGAATACAATCTTTTCCCTGCACTTGGAAGTATCATTTATGATATGTTTTGTTTCGAATTCGGATATTGGAAAGGTAAATAATAATTTTAACATTGACTAACTTTTAAGTTTAGGCGATAGAATGGTTAGACGCGCGTTTAACGAATTTACACTAGGGACTTGAAAGCCATTTTTAGGCGCTGCTTAAATTTACGCCAGGTTTAGCTTAACCATTGGCTAACTAAACTCGGGACCTGAAACCACCCTTTTATTTATTTAGAGAATATATTTAAAATTCTTTCTTTATTAGTCCGCATCTATAGCCTATGATGATTAATTGTGCCAAGTTTAATGGCAGTAGGTGTCGTTGGAGGTAGCCAGCTCAGCTGACATAAGCATAAATTGATAAAATAGTGTCGTAATTGTGACGTATGTGTGACGTGTTTTTGACGTATTGGTGACGTATTTGATGACGGATGTGTTACGTAGTGATGATGTCACTGAGGCGATCTCGTGTAGATTTAAAGGGGTGGGTTTTGAAGTGACGATGTCGAGGTGGACGGCGCGACGGCGCCGCCGAGAGGCCGGTGCGACGGGGGACGGGACACGCCGAGAGGACGGTGCACAGCGCCGCGCGCCGGCGGTGACCGGTCGTACTGTGAGTGGCCAGGTCGGTTATACATAGACGGTTTTAACGTAAAATCGTATTTTCGAAGAGTTGCGATGTTCCTTAATAAAGTATGACATATAGTCGAAATATAAGGAAAAGTGATTTTCCGATAGTAAGTAGTTTTACCGTACCGTCTAACATAGTGATATGTTTAGGTTTTAATGCAAACCTTAGCGTCGTCGCCAAAATAGTGCTGAAACTTTCCGAAGACTCTAAATGAAATATATTTTCCATATACGTACTTTAGCGTGCTCGCACTTAAGAGTCTTAGTGCGTTTATTATGTTGAGTTTTGATGCAAAGCGTAGCGTCGTCGGCGAAAATTATACAAATTGTAGCCTAAATATTAATGTAACTCTCCGAATACGCGAAAATTAAATATATGTTTACTATATACGCACTTGTGCATGCTCGCACTTAGTGTCTTAGTGGGTTTATTATAGCGACGGCGTGAAATAGTGATAGGTAAATTTATTGTATTAAAAAATAAAACTCCCAAACAATTATTGTTTTAGAAACATGTTTGTAACATATTTGCTTCAAACATATATTATATATCCCTAGGGATACAGATAGCAGTATTTTCTAAAAAATGAGAAAATAGGCCCCTACATTTAATTTGATCGGTGAATTTCCGACAGTAAATTCATCCAGTCAATTGTGACGTGTTTCCCGTTTTGCCCACCCCTTTTACGCCGACCCAAATGGATCAATTTATCATCGGAATTCACCGATCAAATTTTAGGCCTCCAGTGACAGGTTTTGAACCTACACTCACACGCTTTGCATCAAAACTCAACATAATAAACGCACTAAGACTCTTAAGTGCGAGCACGCTAAAGTACGTATATGGAAAATATATTTCATTTAGAGTCTTCGGAAAGTTTCAGCACTATTTTGGCGACGACGCTAAGGTTTGCATTAAAACCTAAACATATCACTATGTTAGACGGTACGGTAAAACTACTTACTATCGGAAAATCACTTTTCCTTATATTTCGACTATATGTCATACTTTATTAAGCAACATCGTAACTCTTCGAAAATACGACTTTACGTTAAAACCGTCTATGTATAACCGACCTGGCCACTCACAGTACGACCGGTCACCGCCGGCGCGCGGCGCTGTGCACCGTCCTCTCGGCGTGTCCCGTCCCCCGTCGCACCGGCCCTCGGCGGCGCCGTCGCGCCGTCCACCCCGACATCGTCACTTCAAAACCCACCCCTTTAAATCTACACGAGATCGCCTCAGTGACATCATCACTACGTAACACATCCGTCATCAAATACGTCACCAATACGTCAAAAACACGTCACACATACGTCACAATTACGACACTATTTTATCATTTTATGCTTATGTCAGCTGAGCTGGCTACCTCCAACGACACCTACTGCCATGAAACTTGGCACAATTAATCATCATAGGCTATAGATGCGGACTAAGAAAGAATTTTAAATATATTCTCTAAATAAATAAAAGGGTGGTTTCAGGTCCCGAGTTTAGTTAGCCAATGGTTAAGCTAAACCTGGCGTAAATTTAAGCAGCGCCTAAAAATGGCTTTCAGGTCCCTAGTGTAAATTCGTTAAACGCGCGTCTAACCAATCAACCGCCTAAAATTAAAAGTTAGTCAATGTTAAAAATTATTATTTACCTTTCCAATATCCGAATTCGAAACAAAACATATCATGAATGATACTTCCAAGTACAGGGAAAAGATTGTATTCTACCAAAGATACGCAGACGACGCTATATGCATCTACAAAGGAAATGGCAGACAAATCGAAATTTTCACAAACTACCTTAACACCATCCACCCAAAAATAAAATTTAAGAATGAAATAGAACAGGACAAGAAATTGAATTTCTTAGATTTGACCATAACCCGCAATAGTAACAAACTTCAATTCAGTATCTATAATAAACCAACGCAATCCAGCCAAGTTATACACGCCACCTCAAATCATCCATATTCACATAAAATGGCAGCTTTCAACTCATTCATCTATCGCCTAAATAAAATCCCAATGAGCGAAGAAGACTACAAAAAGGAATTAGATATTATCAGGTTTATTGCTGCTGATAACGGTTACAACCCCTCAATAGTTGACAGAATAATACAGAAAAAGAATAAAGAGAAATTCAGTAACAATGAACTGAATAACAAAAGATATAAAACTCTTACATACGGTAACAATTTAAGCAACAAATGTTCAAATATATTAAAGAAACGGAATTATAAGGTAGCATATAGAACTACAAATAAACTAGGGGGGTTTCTAAGTAAATAATCCCAAAACGCTGACAAATATATCTCCTGCGGCGTTTACAAAGTTCAGTGCAGTGATTGCCCTAAGTTTTATATTGGCCAAACTAGACGCTCTTTTAAAACCCGCTTCAACGAACATTTACCAAAAAATGAGACCATACAAACATCCAATTATGCTGAACACCTAGTAAACAACAGTCACAGTTATTCAAAATTAGAAGATAATTTACAGATCCTCTATAGATTATAGATGCAGCAATAGAAATAAAATAACAGCTCTAGAAAACTTTGAGATTTATAAAGCAGTTAAAACCGAGGGCAACAATGTTTTGAACGATAAAATAAATAGTCAGGCAAACTCATTGTTCGATACCATTATCAGACTAGATAAAGACCAAAAACAGCTGACCGCAGGAACACAACCCGTCACGTGACCTACAAAGGTTCTCCAGTCGCCGCCGGTACGATTTCGAAGCGTACACGCACTGCGAAGGGAGTAGCCTAGTTATTAATGAACGGTCTTATTCGTTTATCGTCTATTGTAATGTGTAAATGTACTTTGTGTGTGTTTAAGTGTATTAAAGTGATCAGTGTTTCAATTTTAAACTCATGACAAGTCTCTGCGACGCTGCCTGAGGATGTGGTTGTCACCACGAAACATGTAGCAAGAATGCTAAAATGAACAGGTTATTGGAAAGGTAAATAATAATTTTTAACATTGATTAATTACCAATATCCAGCAGTAGGAAAATGAACTCTGACTTAAAAGTTAGATAAGAAGTCTTTTATTTATATCCGGAATATATTCTCTCAAAAGGTTAAACAAATTATTAAATTCAAAATGGCGGCCATTTTAGTTTTCAAAGCTTATTTTCTTAAACAATGTAGGGTTTTGAGCCATGTATCTTGGCTCAAATATTCTTTATAGACGCTAGATCCATACTAATGAAGGATTTTAAAACGCTTTCTCTGGAAAGGCCTTAACTGATGTGCTGCACCTATGTACTTGTACGGTGGGGAGTGTTGGTGGTCCCTTACTTTGCCACATCAGTTGGGCTAAAGTCCTGCTGGCAGATATAACGTACCGTGGCAGCTTGGAATTCTATATCCTCATTTCGTGTAGGGTTTGTTAAATCGGTGTGTTTGTACGGTCTCGGACTGTACAGAGTCCTAAATCAATGCCAATGTCAAAAATGTGCCTAAATCTGCGTATCAATGTCATTACGCAGAGGGGCCATTAACTGTTTTCCTGCGTTAGCACCACTGTTCAACCGCAGTTTTGGGAATGTCTCACAAGTGTCGGTATCGTTATCATCGACGTCTCTTCATCTGCACTCCTGTGATTATCGCATTTATAGTATGCGCGTGAGTAAGGCACATGAACGTTTTTGGTTTTGACGCTCGTCAGTAGTGGGCAAGTGGCGTTTCTGGCCCAATCAAACTTTTTGACAGCTACTTCCGGTCACGTGACCGGAAGTGACGTCACAAGCTGTGACGTGTAGGTGGGTATTTAAAGTTTAAATGCCTGTGGTGGTGGGCATATAAATTTTAAATGACCGGAAGTGGGTCAAGGTCGGCTGGTAATTTTTTTGTTTCTTTTTACAAACTATTTATTAATTGTTGTTTTGTTGATTTTCATTTCTATTAAAATACCATGTTAAAAATGGAATCGACAAGTTAACAAGAAAATATCCTGCTACAAAGTATCCAAATAAAGATGCAATTATATAAACATAAATTTTAAAAAACAGCGAATGTTCTTCCTTTTCATCTGATAGCATTTCCTAAACAAGGTATCCAATATTGTAACCACATAAAAATGAAAGTAGGCAGATAACAAATTTCGACGGGTTCACAAAAACCACCTTGTAAAGTAGTGAATTTCTTCCTTCCTCCATTGTTGAATTTTTAGTCGAAACCTATTAATGATAACATTATTGCTTGCGCATCAGAACTAACAGTTGATGAAATTTCATTTACTTGTAGACTTGTAGTAGTTTCATTTGTAGTAGGTAATTGTTCGCAAGTTTGTGTAGATGTAGAAGAAACAGTATTATCTTCAGAGTCCATGTGTACTTGGGTGAAGAGCTGGAGCTCTAATGACGTGTGGTAGCCGCTGTCCTACTCAGTTTCGGCAGTTGTTGGTGTTGGGGGGGTCATTAGGTTCATGCACAGAAATTTGGCTGGAATCATAATCTTCTGGTGGAAGTACTAAAATTTGTTGTACAGGATTTGCATAAATAGGAAAACTTTGCGTTTCAATGCAAAGTCCATCTGTAATAAAAGAAACATATAAAACAGAACTCATGTTTATTTAGATGTTTACTCTGCGAGACCTACCAGCAAACTGATGTGTCGGTGGTGATGCTGTGACCTCCCTTGAAATGACATGTGCAGCATGGAACATCTGCCGCACACCTCCCTTCCCCCACTACCATGAGAGACTCCTCGCGATGTTTTGGATACGTAGTGTTAGTCGTACTGTAGGTGTTGTAGTGTGAACATGTCAGTATTAAACAATCGTTCTTAACATTTGGCTTTAAAATATTTGCAATAAAATATCGTTTTAAAACACTTATTTAACTTTGTACAAGTTACAATATTTTTAAAGATGCTACTTTATTTTATTGCCTTGATACTTCTAAATATATTTAGTTGAAGAAATGCAAAATAAACTACAGTTGCGATTAAATATAAACTTGGTTTAAATGTTAAAGATGTAAAATTGGTTTTTGTGTTATAACTTTTACACTTGAGTACCCACATGATAAGGTTTGGAAAGATATCAAGTAAATATAAAATGTGGAAAAATACCTTTTTAGTTATTGCGTTATATCTTTTATACCGTTAATACCACCACTTTTACACTACTATTTAACGTTCAAAATTTTAAGTCTCAGTTTAATTTATGTTACATGTACCCATATTAAGTTTTGGTTAATATCCATTTATTATTTTTCAAGATATAGAATTATACATTTTTAGCTCCTTCATTTGTGTGATGCAACCCGCAGCGCACACTTTAATATGTAGGTTAGGCTGCTATATATCCATATACCAAGTTTGGTTTATATCTGACAATTACCTCCTGAAATATACAATTTTATGATTATAGCCCCTTCATTTTCTCGAATGCTTACCGCATAACACATGCTAGGTACCTTTTTTTTAGCCTCGGCTTATGTGTGTCCATATACCAAATTTCACT
This sequence comes from Flexamia atlantica, assembly GCA_035578135.1. NCBI lineage: Eukaryota > Metazoa > Arthropoda > Insecta > Hemiptera > Cicadellidae > Flexamia > Flexamia atlantica. Next base: position 19,031,408 of record JAQJVK010000007.1, read on the forward strand.
TCAATAGCTTATACCGTTTGAAAGATATGATTTTTTGAATTTTTACACACAGGTTGCCCCTTCATTTTTCAAGGTGCAACCCGCAAAATCCTAGTTAAGACCTGATATATGTGTAGATATCCCTTGGAAGCACCTACATTACATAGTAGGTGGTTTTTGACCTCAAAAATGGCGTAGGACTTACTGTTTTGAAATATTAGCATTTTTAGGTATTTTTCATGCCGAAGTAAAACTTTTAGGTGTTTTTGTTCATGTTCAAGTAAGAGTTGTTAGGTCGGTGGCAAAGCAGAGAATGAGCTGTTGAATGTAGTGTGTGAAGCAAGGTCCCCAGTAACCTTGGACCCCCCCCCCCCGAACCGCCAGCCTGATTTCATCGCCGTTCGGCTAATGAGCGGCGTCGACGGCACACGGTGGCAGTGGCTGTTACAAAATGACCTTGAAACTTTATTTTTCGCGTTATAACTACTATACCGTTGGTTTTATCGAAAAATGTTACAGGACCATTTTGTTTGTCCTTTTATTTCGCCTAATTTGAGTACTCGCATGATAGGTTTGGAGCAATTTTGCAACCCCCCCCCGCAACAAAACGGAGGACCCCCCCGAACCGTTAACTTGATTTCATCGCCGTTCGGCTAGTGAGCGGCGTCGACGGCACACGGTGGCAGTGGCTGTTACAAAATAACCTTGAAACTTTCGTTTTCGCATTATAACTTCTATACCGTTGGTTTTATTAAAAAAATGTTAAGGGACCTTTTTGTTTGTCTTTTTATTCCGCGTCATTTGAGTACCCGCACGATAGGTTTTGTAAAAGTTTTAAACCTTGAAACTTTACTTTTTGCGTTATAACTTCTGTACCTTTGGTTTTATCGAAAAATATTACAAGACCTTTTTGTTTGTCTTTTTATTCCGCCTAATTTGAGTGCCCACACGATAGGTTTTGTACAAGTTTTAAATGACCTTGAAATTTTAGTTTTCGCGTTTTAACTTCTATACCGTTGGTTTTATCAAAAAATGTTACTGGTCCTTTTTGTTTGTCTTTTTATTCCGCGTGATTTAAGTATTCACATGATAGGTTTTGTAAAAGTTTTAAATGACCTTGAAACTAGTTTTTGCGGTATAACTTCTATACCGTTGGTTTTATCGAAAAATATTAGAGGACTTTTTTGTTTGTCTTTTTATTCCGCGTAATTTGAGTGCTCACATGATAGGTGTAGTAAAAGTTTCAAATGACCTTGAAACTTTAATTTTCGCGTTATAACTTCTATACCGTTTGTTTTATTGAAAAATGTTACTGGTCCTTTTTGTTTGTCTTTTTATTCCGAATAATTTGAGTACGCACATAATAGGTTTTGTAAAAATTTTAAATGACCTTGAAACTTTAGTTTTTGCGTTATAACTTCTATACCGATGGTTTTATCAAAAAATGTTAATGTATCTTTTTGTTTGTCTTTTTATTCCGCGTAATTTAAGTATTCACATGATAGGTTTTGTAAAAGTTTTAAATTACCTTGAAACTTTAGTTTTCGCGTTATAACTTCTATACCGTTTGTTTTATTGAAAAATGTTACTGGTCCTTTTATGTTTGTCTTTTCATTCCGCGTAATTTGAGTACCCACATGATAGGGTTTGAAGCAATTTTGTAACCCCCCCCTCCCCCCCCCCCATAACAAAACGGAGAACTCCCCCCCCACGCCAACAAAACGAAGAACCCCCCCACCCGCCAACAAAACGAAGAACCCCCCCCCCCAACAAAACGGAGAACCCCCCCCCCGTTAGTCACCAAGGGTTGAGGCTTTAGCGAAAGCCAAAATTTGAAAATAATATATAAATATATTTATAATTAAAAATATAAATTTTATTTCTCTCTTCATTGAAGACAAAAAATGTTTTTCTTGTATTTAAAAATTTGATCTGTTTTTTGTTTAATTTGTTGAGTTAAATTTATTATTAAAACCAAATGGGATTATTATAGGCAGCTGACAAGGCAACCTTGAAGTCAAGGTAGTGAAACAAAACCTACCGGCCCGCAGGCGGACACACCTACCTTGTAGCCAGGGTCACCAGTTTGCAATACAGGTGGTCAACCTCGCTGCCTCAGCTGCAACACCAGGTGGTCATTCTGCTGCCACACCAGGTGGACCAGGTGGTTGAGAGGGGGTCCGCACTTGTGTTTCAGTATCAGTCGCTCGCTAGACAGTGAGGTGGTAACATGTTCAAAAAGCGCCCAGAACATTTTATCATTTTTACTGTTTAGTGAAAAATATCTTGGTGTTATTTGTATAATAACATCTTCACGTAGGACTGATTAATTTTAAGGCATGGTAGTTTAAACATGGTAGTTGTTTGTGCTTGTAGATACCCTAGGGTTTGTAGTTTGTTTTTAGTTTGCTGGTTTGGTAGTTAGTATGAATTTAAAATCTTTCTTTTAAATACAATATATTTTTGCCTGGAGTGTTTAAGTTTAAAGTGGTGGAGTGTTTAAGTTTAAAGTAATATTTTTTAAGAATGTTATATGACATGTTTTTAATACCTTTCCATTCCAACTTCCTTTTTCCAACAAGCTTGTTGAGGGCATTCCCTCTCTTGTCTTGTACTCCTTTTTAGTTAGGGACACCTTTCAATTCCAATTTCCTTTCCTTTTTTCCTTCCTTCTTTTGGAGTACTGCTACGGCGTACTGGACCAATAATTTGATATTCATTAAATATTACTGCGTAAGAACAGCTCCCGTCAGCTGCGATCCCACAAGCAAATGAACCTCCTTCGTTCGGAATTATAAAGAAGCCAGCTTTAATGAGCGATTATTTAATGTCTATTTATTAAGTTAATATATCTGATACTTAATATTGCTGGCTCCCAGTCCCTAACCATTCTAACTAATGTTGGAAAATTGTTGGTATCCCAATTGAATATAATCCCTTGATAACTATTACATTCCCTATTAATTCAATTAATTAAATATTATGGCAATTTATAAATTATTATTATTATTACCTACCCCATTATTGAGAAGGTCCCTGCCCCGGCCTAGCCCCTCCTAATTTACCTTAACCACTCATGATGACGACCTGCTGCTCTGCTTGCGGAAGTTCAGCTCGAGTGCCCACAGACGACTCCCGCCGGCGGCCAGTCCAGAGGGCCGCGCGGCTCGCGCATGCGCGGACGGACGTGGTCAGTGAGTTGAGATTATGACCTTTGTCTTGTTTGTGGGATACTGAATGGTGACTTACCTTGACTTATTATTAGGTGGCCGATTGGGCTGCCACACTGGGTAACCAATTAATTTATAATAAACCGGCTCCCGCTTTTGTGGTGATTACGGCCATCAAACCGGGTCACTTACAACCTCTATACGTGCTGGATGGGTAGTTCGCCTACCCCCAGAGTTTCGCTAGACCTCAGTTGTACTGCGTCGCTAATGGCGAGTCGCTGGCTCCTTTAGTGGTAGGAAATATAAAACATATTTGTATAACATTTTTCTAAATTTTATTGAGCAGCTTGCTATTTTAGAATAACTTTTTTTGTTTTAGCTCAGCGTTGTGCGCTTATGGTGAGGTGTAAGGGATGGCCTATGTTTAGCCTACACTGTAATGAAGATGCGCAGCGCTGGGCTGTCTAGCTATTTTTTTACTTATTTTTACTTTTTAACCTAATTTTTTTTACTTGTTTTATTAATTGTTAAACTCTAGGCAGGTTGTATTGTAAAGTAGCATTTCTTCTGTTAGGTTTCCGGGGGTGTAGAAAGAACACCCCCATTTTCTTTTTAATTATTGAATGACCTTGACCTACTTATCTTCAAGGTCAACAAGAGAGTTAGCGAAAATTTCTAAGTCCCATGGTCATTTTTATGTAAGTTGTATTGTAAATTAGCTTTTTTCGATTAGGTTTCCGGGGGTGTACGGTTCTGTAAAACCGTACACCCCCATCCCCTTTTTAATTATTGGATGGCTTTTACTTACTTTTTAGCGGGGGGGGTTCTCCGTTTTGTTGGCGGGGGGGGGTCCTCGTTTTGTTGGGTGAAGGGTGGGAGGGGGGGGGTGTTAAAATTTATCCAAACCTATCATGTGGGTACTTAAATTACGCGGAATGAAAAGACAAACAAAAAAGGTCCAGTAACATTTTTCAATAAAACCAACGGTACAGGAGTTATAACGTAAAAACTTAAAAAAATTATTTTTCAACTTTTTATATTTTACTTTATCAGTTTTCAAACCATATTTTGTGCATACTTAAATTATACAAAATGATGAGACAAACAAAAAGTTTTGGCAACATTAGTTATTTAACCAACAATATTTTGTAAAAATTTTAAATGACCTTGAAAGTTTAGTTTTCGTGTTGTAACTTTTGTACCAATAGTTTTATCAAAAAATGTTACAGGACCTTTTCTATTTGTCTTTTTATTTCGCGTAATTTGAGTACCCGCATAATAGGTTTAGAGCAATTTTTGTAACAGCCACTGCCACCTTGTGCAGTGACTAAATCTCACGGCGACGAAATCAAGTTTTAGCACAATTTCTCCTAACCCTATCATGTGGGTATTCAAATTATGCGGAATAAAAAAACAAACAAAAAAGGTATAGTAGCATTTTTCAATAAAACCAACGGTACAGGAGTTATAACGCAAAAACTAAAAAAAGTCAACATTTCATATTTTACTTTATAAGTTTCCAAACCCTATCTTGTGGGTACTTAAATTATACAGAATAATCAGACAAACAAAAAGCTTTGGTAAAATTTGTTATTTAACCAACAGTATTTTGTAAAAGTTTTAAATTACCTTGAAAGTTTAGTTTTTGCGTTGTAACTTTTATACCGTTGATTTGATCAAAACATGTTACTCGACCTTTTTTGTTTGTCTTTTTATTCCGCGTAATTTGAGTACCCGCATGATAGGTTTGGAGCAATTTTGTAATAGCCACAGCCACCGTGTGTGTCGACGCCGCTCAGAAGCCGAACGGCGATGAAATCAAGTTGGCGGCGGGGGGGGGTTTCTCCGTTTTATTGATGGCGGGGGGGGGTTCTCCGTTTTGTTGATGGCGGGGGGATTCTCCGTTTTGTTGATGGGCGGGTTGCAAGATTGCTCCAAACTTATCATGCGGGTACTCAAATTACGCGGAATGAAAAGACAAACAAAAAAGGTACAGTAACATTTTTCAATAAAACCAACATTATAGAAGTTATGACGCAAAAACTATAAAATATTTTTCATCATACTGTCCCGAAAACAGCATTTTTTAGTTCTCTAAATCGTACGCAAAATGATCGTTTTTGGATCACTTCGAATAGGAGTACTGAAAAAACATATGGTAAATTTTGCCGTACTCTAATGTCAAAATTTGTTTATATTACGTTTGAAAGGTTGAACGATTTCTTAAATTGTGTTTGTAAACAACTAACGGATGTGTAAATGACGATGACTATTTTGGATAACCTCAAAACTATGTAGTCTAATTTTTTAACGATTAAATGGTTATTTATACATAATGATGAAAATAGTTGTTCATCACGCGGAGCAAAAGTGTCTCCTTGGTACTCGATCGCATTTCCAAGCTCGGCTGCGCCTCGCCTGTAAATTACGATCTCGTACCAAAAAGAGCCACTTTCGCTCCTAGTGATGAAAACTACTATTTCAACATTTTATATTTTACAAGTTTCCAAACCCTATCTTGTGGTACTTAAATTATACAGAAAGATGAGACAAACAAAAAGCTTCGGTAATATTTGTTATTTAACCAACAGTGTAAAAGTTATAACACAAGACCTGATTTACATCTTTTAAATTTTCAACCAAGTTTATATTTAATTGCAAGTGTAGTTTATTTAGAATAACTTCAACTAGATATTTTTAAAATAATTTGAGAACCCACATGATAGGGTTCGGAACAATATACATAAAAATGACTTTGGGACTTAGAAATTTTCGCTAACTCTTTTGGTTGACCTTGAAAATAAGTAGGTCAAGGTCATTCAATAATTAAAAAGAAAATGGGGTAGTACGGTTTTACAGAACCGTACACCCCCGGAAACCTAACAGAAGAAAAGCTAATTTACAATACAATCTGCCTAGAGTTTAACAATTAACAAAAATAAAAAAGTAAAAAAAATTAAGTTAAAAAGTATAAAATAGCTAGTCAGCTTAGCACGGCACATAATGATTACAGTGTGAGCTAGACATAAGCCATCCCTCACTCCTCACCATAATCGCACAACGCTTAGCTAAAATGTTATTCTAAAAATAAAAAGTAAAAAAAACTAGCCAGCCCAACGCTGCTAATAATGATTACGGTGTAAGCTAGACATAAGCCATCCCTTACACCTCACCATAAACGCGCAACGTTGAGCTAAAAAAATGTTATTCTGAAATAGCAAGTTGCTCAATTAAATTTAGAAAAATGTTATACAAATATGTTTTTTATTTCCTAACACTAAAGGACATGGGCGCCGACTTTTAAAAAATATTGGGGGGGCTTAATATGTTATTGACGGAGGGGGTACAGGTAGGTAGTTCAATATTTTGCCCAGATTACCTTGGCTGTCCTTGCAACTATTAAGCTCTTATCATATCTGTTTTACAAACGGGAAGAATAGAATGCCCCCTTAATCTTAATATCTTAATAATCTTAATAACCTTAATCTTAATAATCTCACAAAAGATTGCCTATCATAAGTGAATTTACGGCCGATTGAGCATTACTACGATCTGCAAACATACAGCACAACCCAAAATGGATGTAAAGTAATCCAAACAAAAGACCTAAAATAACATTTTTCACCTCTAAATGTACAGTAAGATTTAAGTTATCTTGACTGAAAGACCTCACAGAGTAATGAAAGAATACATTGGCTTGCAACGTGCAATGTGCGGCGGTATCCCCACAGAATTTGTAAAATAAGACCTAAATAGCATTTTAGGAAGAGTTACCGTGGTCTCCATGAATAAAAACATACAAAGGAACTCCACAAATTCGTATGAATTAAGAGACAAATATTCCTTATTTTTTGGGATTTAGGAAAATTTTGACTATTAAGCCTATAAGACAATTTTTAGAGCACCATTTGCACGACAAAATAATTTGAATGTCTATCATTTGCAAAGCTACTTCTGTCGGTGAACTTGCACGATTTTTCCAACCGTTAATCATATTTTTGGAAAATCTTGTCATTCACCCACTATTGGTAGACCTAAAAAATGGATTGTCTTTTTCGGCCGTTCATTCACCAAGCTACAATATTGTTGCAGCTCTCTTCGATACGTGCATCTCTTTTCTTCAGCTATTCGTGTGATTTGATACGTTTTACACTCGTCATTTACCCTAGCGATCGGAAAACACAGCTGTTTTATGGCCTTTAACAAAATTTACCAATAATTAGACTCAAGTACCTTTAACCTAGCCTTTAACTGATGCGCTCCAAAAAAAACTTCTGTTCTATTCATTTTGTATCACGCCGCGTAGGCGTTTTTATCTATGTATTTTTTAATGCTAGCAAAAAAAACTGTTGAGGTATGAAAAGGCGGGCTTCATGAAGAGGGATTTTATATTTCATAGCGTGAAAAACATTGAGCACTAGAGTTTACAGTCAGTGACAAGTACCACAGTCAAACAACCAAAAAGTATGTTTGTTTTACCTTGCAATGATTTTTACTGATAGCCGTTTGAAATGTTAATTTTTCGCTGTGTAATTTTATTTCTTTAAAGTTGTTATGAACCTGTCGTTTAAGGCCTAAGAATCCCAAACTAAAAAAATCCTGCTCGTCACGGGCCTCTAGTTTAATTTCAGACTTGATTGATATGGCCTCTCGGCAGCTCTGCTGCTATCAACCTTATACGACATTTAATCCCCTGTTATTTCTTGCCCATTTGAAGGTGGCGCACGTCCGTGATTTAGTGATTTAACTTTATCATAACATAATCGAAATAGTAAACACGCTTTTTTTCACGCATCATCAACCATCATTTACTGACAAAACGGCTTATGTTGTGTCCGGTGGTTCAAAATAAACTCATGGGGGGCCCGAAAAATAAGTTTCCGGGGGACCCGAGAAAACCTTTTTACGCCACTGGATGGACTAAGTGCTATTACTACGTCGCATGCACTACTTTCGGCACTCGCCTGCGTGGGAATAACGAAGTCATTCCTAGGGAGTGTAGAATGTATCCTACATACGAAATTTTAGTAGCTTTAAATCGTCTTCAAATAGTGTTTTAAGAAATTTTATTCATTTTACCTTTATTTAAATTATTTATGAAAAGATTTGACTTAACACTTCCTTGATAGTTTTTCATGATAAGAATCTAACTTTACTCTGGTGAGCTCTCCTTTCCAGTATTGGGGGGGCTGAGCCCCCCTTCCCTCAACATTGGGGGGGCTCGAGCCCCTTGGGCCCCATGGAGTCGGCGCCGGTGCTAAAGGAGCCAGCGACTCACCATAAGGCGCAAATCAACTGGGGTCTAGCGAAACTCCGGAGGTAGGCGAACTACGCATCCAGAGAGGTTGTAAGTGACCCGGTTTGATGGCCGTAATCACCACAAAAGCGGGAGCCGGTTTACCATAAATTAATTGGTTACCCAGTACTCCAAAAGAAGGTAGGAAAAAAGGAAAGGAAATTGGAATTGAAAGGTGTCCCTAACTAAAAAGGAGTGCAAGACAAGACAGGGAATGCCCTCAACAAACTTGTTGGAAAAAGGAAGTTAGAATTGAAAGGTATTAAAAACATATCATTTAACATTCTTAAAATATTACTTTATCACTTTAAACCTAAACACTCCAGGCAAAATATATTGTAAGGAAAAGAAAGATTTTAAATTAATACTAACTACCAAACCACCAAATTAAAAACAAACTACAAACCCTAGGGTATCTACAAGCACAAACAACTACCATGCTTAAACTACCATGCCTTAAAAATAATCAGTCCTACGTGATGATGTTATTATACAAATAACATCAAGATATTTTTCACTAAACAGTAAAAATGATAAAATGTTCAGGGCGCCTTCTGAGCATGTTACCACCTCACTGTCTAGTGAGCAACTGATACCGAAACACAAGCGCAGACCCCAGACCTCAACTTGGCTTGAGGTCATCCCCCCTCCTTGCTTACCCCCTCCCAAACCACAGGAGCCTTGCTGCGGGTTTGGTTTTCATCATTCTTTCGCCACTGTTCCAACAGGCAACAACACTTCTTTCTTTATTTTACTTTACATTGGACTTGTAAGAATTTTAAGTGTTAAAACTTCCCAATAATTAATACTTTAGGACTTAGAAAATTTTTCAAACATTTATTTTACAATATCAAGTTTCTTTTTTGCTGCGAGTTTGGTTTCCATCATTCTTTCACCACTGTTCCAACAGGCAACAACACTTCTTTCTTTACTTTACATTGGACTTATAAACATTTTAAGTGTTAAAAACTTCCCAATAATTAATACTTTAGGACTTAGAAAATTTTTCAATCATTTGCTTCAACATTTATTTTACAATATCAAGTTTCATTTTTGTTGCGAGTTTGGTTTCCATCATCCTTTCACCACTGTTCTAACAGGCAACATCACTTCTTTCTTTATTTTACTTTACATTGGACTTGATAAAAACTTAAATGTTAAGCCTTCCCAATAATTATTATTTTAGGACTTAGAAAATTTTTTAAACATTTGTTTCAACATTTATTTTACAATAAACCACAGGAGCCATGCTGCGAGTTTAGTTTCCATCCATCTTTCGCCACTGTTCCAACAGGCAACAACACTTCTTTCTTTATTTTACTTTACATTGGTCTTGTAAAGATTTTATGTGTTAAAACTTCTCAATAATTAATACTTTAGGACTTAGAAAATCTTTCAATCCCATCATTCTTTTGTTACTGTTAGACTTTTTTAAAACTTTCCATTATTTGACCTTTACACTAAGATTTCTTTTTACACTTGAGGGTTTTTGAAAATATAAGAAATTTAACTGTTATTTACACTTTTTGTGGTGGGGGAAAAGGGGTGGGGGAATGTTATAAATAGGGGTAGTTTTAGAGTGGTTTTCATTATTACGGCAACTCTTGTGGAGAGCACATCTACATCATGTACTACTGCATCAGTTGCGAAGAATCTTTTGAAGATGAAATGTTACTAAACATACACCAAGAAATCTACCATAACAACAAAACAAACCAATATGCAGAAAAAGAAGAAGAAGAAGATTTGGAAGATTTAGATCAAATTCTGGCTACCCATCAACAACAACTAAATTCAAGACCAAGTGTTATTCAGTACGCACGCGGACCATCTTTGGATGTGGAATTACACGCCCGAGCTTTACCAGGTAGTGTAGTAACTCATTTTAAGTTTGACAATGCTCAATTGCAACTTGCACAATTTATATCAAAAGCAAAAATATTAGTAACAGAAACATTGAACAATGAACTAAGAAGATTAAATTTTATGAAGTTTGGAATATTATTACATACTGTATTTACAATGTTCAGAATGAAACATCACCAAGAGGATTTTAAACTAAAAACAAAACCATCATGTTTGCATCGGATATAAGCACAATCGTAGATGAATGTTTTGAAGAACTTTTAACAAAATTGCAAGAACACGAAGGAAGAGGTTCAGGATGGAGTTTGTTAGGTATAACAAGCTTAGACGTTCATAAATATGGATATAGAATGAGAGGTAGTAGTTATATTGATAGCCAAAAAAGATTCGAGTAACCAAATATTGTGTTAACGTACAAAATGAAAATGCTAATTTTTTTAAGTATGCAATGCTTGCAAAATATGTAAAAGATCATGTGGAACGACCAAGTAGAGCATACGATGAGGTTTTATATAAGTATAACTTACAAGGCATGACTTATCCTGTTGCAATTCAAGACATTTCAAAATTTGAAAAGAAAATTCCTTTTGCATCTGAAAACATATTTGGCTTAGATTTATCCAACAATGTCTACCCCTTACGTATAACACCCACCGAACGCAGAGATCATACTGATTTATTATTTATAACCAAAGGCGATATTTCACATTATGTATATATTAAAGATTTTGAAGCTCTAGTTTGCAAACAGTTATCAAAACGTGAACAACCAAAAACAACTTGTAAAAGAGTTTCTGTTTTGTGAACAAACCTTTATGAAGAGGAGGTTCAGAATGGTTAACAGAACATAAAAGATTATGCAATGGAAACTATGAAGTAAGAATTAAATTACCACTCCCTAGCAGATCACAAGTAAAATTTGACAAAGTTATCCAACAATACAGAATTCCCCTTATAGTGTATGCAGATTTTCAATCTTCATTGCTTCCACATGAACAAGAAGAAGGAGAGGAAATTACAAGCAGAACAAAGTATCAACTTCACAAACCAAACAGCTACTGATTAATAGTAAAATCTACTCTGCCTGAAGAACATCTCGAAGAATATGGTTTGTCATCTACACCAAAGATTTATCGTGGTGAAGAAGCAGCTCGATACTTTGTTGATGATTTATATGACATCGGTGGGAAAGTGGAAGCAGTGTATAGCAATGTAGTTCCTATGTCACCCATGACACCGGAAGAACTTTATCTTTATGATTTGGCAACAACATGCTATTTGTGTAACAATCAATTTACAGAAACTAAAGTTAAAGTTCGTGACCATGACCATCTGACAGGAGCCTACAGAGGTGCAGCTTGCAACGGATGTAACATCAACTACAAACTACCATCTTTTATTCCTGTGGGTTTTCACAATCTTAGCGGACACGATTGACATTTTATCATTCCCGAATTAGCAAGAGACAACGGTGAAATAAACGTTTTGGCACAAACTATGGAAAAATGTATAAGCTTTTCAAAAAAGGCGGGCAAAATTAAACTTAGATTTGTAGATTATTTTAGATTTATGCCTTCTAGTCTTATGAAACTTTCTGAAAATTTAAGAAGACAAAATGTAATAGAAACAAGCAAAATTGTTCCTGCAGAAAAAATGGATTAAGTTCTTCGGAAAGGAGTCTTCCCGTACGATTACATGATGGACTACATAAATTTCAAGAAACATCACTTCCTCCACCAGAAGCATTCAAAAGTAAACTTACCGATTCGGACATTTCACCTGATGACTATCAACATGCATGCAGAGTTTGGGACGAATTGGAAATGAACACTCTGTGAGATTATTCTGACGTTTATGTAAAACTTGATGTGACCCTTCTTTGCGATGTGATGGAAGAATTTAGAAACACCTGTTTTGAAGCTTACGGATTAGACCCTCTTCATTCTTATACTTCTCCAGGACTAGCTTGGCAAGCTATGCTGAAAGAAACAAAGTGCAAACTTCAATTATTATCAGATATTGACATGGTGTTAATGATCGAATCGGGCGTTAGAGGTGGATTAACCCAAAGTGTTACTAGACATGTTAAAGCTAAAAACAAATATCTTCCAGACTACGATGAAGAAAAACCATCAGTGTTCTTGGGATATTTCGATGCCAACAATTCATACGGATGGGCCATGTCTAATCCACTTCCTTTTGGTGACTTTGAATGGGTTAATCCAGAATCTATTGGTAATATTTCACAAATTTCAAAAGACGGAGACACCGGATACATATTGGACTGTGATTTTTAATATCTAGAACACTTGCATGATCTTCATTACGATCTTCCGCTCCTTGCAAAAACAGAAGTTTCACCAATTGGCAAATATCCAAAATTAATGATGACTCTTGGAAATAAACAAAGATACGTAGCTCTTTTTTGGGTTGTTCAACAAGCACTCCAATTGGGTTTACGTATAACCAAAATTCATAGAGTTTTAAAAATTTCCCAATCGTGCTGGTTAAAACCGTACATTGATTCAAACACCAGAAGAAGAACAGCTGCAACATCAACATTTCAAAAGGACTTTTTTAAATTAATGAATAATGCGATATTTGGCAAAACATTGGAAAACAAACGAAAACACAAAAATGTTAAATTAGTTACAGATCCGATAAAACTACAAAAACTTGTAAACGATAAAAACCAAACTTTGGAACATCCATTATTATCAATGAAAACCTTGTGGCAGTATCTATGAAGAAGACAAGCGTGAAAATGGATCGTCCGTTGTACGTTGGAATGTCAATCTTGGATATTTCCAAAACTCACATGTATGATTTCCACTACATCAAAATGGTCGCCTTCTACGGTAGGGATAACATCGGAATCGCCTACATGGACACGGACGCTTTCATATATTGGATTCTTACTAAAGATATGTATTTGGATCTTCGACTATTTGTTCACAAAGATGGATTTGATTTTAGTGACTATCCAAAAGATCATTTAAATTATGACAATGATCGAAACAAAAAGAAACTTTGGTACCATTTTGACGAAGCAAATGGTATTTTACTGGAAGAACTTATTGCATTAATGTCAAAATTGTATTCACTACAATTGCATAAAGAAGAAAACAATGTCATTAAAAAAGCTAAGGGTGTAAAAAGTTTGTATCTTAAGAAGAATGTAAATTTCGAACACTACAAGCAATGCTTATTTGAAGAAATGACTATAACTGCAAAATTCAACACTATCAGAAGTTTTGACCATCAACTGTACAGCGTAACAGAAGTGAAAAAGCACTCTGCTGCAATGATGACAAACGGTACATTCTTCCAGACACAATCCACACTCTACCATTCGGCCACTACTCTCTCAATCTTATTGATGAGTAAACCCGTTTATCAATTAACTAAAAAAAGGAAAATCATAGCATGCTCGCTGTGATTTCCCCTTTTTTTAAAACACGTTGAAATGACCTTGAACTATAAAAATGGATGCAAAAAAAGAAACATTCAATACTAACTTGACTATGTTAGTAAAAACATCATGACAGAGTTAAAGGAGAAGGTTGTTAATGAACTTCATAAACCTGGAAGAATAAAGTTTCCACGAAGAAACACTGTTGTCAAAGGAATAAATGATTTATATCAAGCAGATTTAATTGAAATGCAACCGCATGGTAAAATAAATAAAGGATTTAAATATATACTTACGATTATTAATTGTTTTACTAAAATTGCAGATGCTTTGCCATTAAAAGACAAAACCGGTAACAGCATAACAAATGCTATGGAAGTAGCTATAAAAAGAGATAAAAATAAAATTAAACATTAAACTGATGATGGAAAAGAATTTTTTAATAAACCTTTTGCCCTGTTAATGAAAAAATATAAAATAAATCATTATTCCACAAATTCTGAGAAAAAGGCAGCTATAATTGAAAGATTTAATAGAACCTTAAAAGGTGCAATGGATAAAATGTTTTCGAAAAGAGGTTCTTACGTATGGGTTGATATTTTACCAAAATTAATAAGCGAGTACAACAACAATTTTCATTGAACTATCGGTATGCCACCTAACAAAGTGAATAAGAAAAACGCTAAACTAGTTTTACAACGAATTAAAAAGAATACACAGGCAAAAGCGGAACAACGAAAACCAAGAAAATTTAATGTAAATGATAAAGTTCGAATTAGTTCGAAAGATCCTGGCTGATGTGCCTGATGTAAACTATTACAAATTTAACGCTAGTGACAGTGTTATGCAACCACACTAGGCTAAGCCGTATTCTGTATTTGTATTTGATGATGTATCTAGTGAAAATCATGATATTATTAGAAACTACTTTTGCCATGGGAAGACATAATAATATTGACAGCATATATATCAGACAAACGTATAGCAAAATTCCAAAACAACTAATTAGAGACAATGCAAATATTTTAGTTCTATTCAAACAAGATGATACAAACCTAAAACACATATACAACGATCATGTGAATGCTGATATGACATTTGAAAAATTCAAAGAGCTTTGTGGAAAAGCTTGGGCGGAAAAATACGGATATTTGGTAATTATGGAAGATAAAGCTATAACAGATGGTCGTTACCGCAAAGGTTTTGATAAATTTGTTTTAATACATTAATTGACAACATTATTGTACAAGACTTCATGGTGTAAACATGGTTAATTAGGAAAAGCTATTAAAAGAAATAAAATCACTTAGTGATTCTATTAGACATAAAAACAGAGCGTTAAGATTAGGAATAAGTGAAAGAAAGAAATTTCTGGAATCAACATTTAAACCTATTACTGAACCATTAAAACAATTGGGGCAAAATGTTAAAACTTCAACATTTAATTTTTCCGGAGATGCTATTTTACCCATTTCAAAATTTTAACAAAAAGAAGAATATGAAGGTGATACAAGTTTTACGCAACAAGGAGAAACAACTGAAGAAGAAAGCGAACTAGGTGAAGAAACGGATGTTTTAACAGAAAAAGAAGGTCTTTCTACAAGCGAAGAACAACAAGAAGAAGGAGAGTCTATTAATCCGTCCAACTTGAGGAAATTGGGCTCGGATATTGCGTATAAAGGGCCGCTTGCAAGACAATTTGCATTAAAAATGTTACATTCTGCACAACCAACTCGAAAATATCATACGTTTGGTGCTAGGATAGCAGAAAATGGTCTAATGATTGGAGATAGCAAACTTGATGTAGACGAACATGACAATATTATTATAAATAATAAACTATACAAGGGTACAAAAGGATTGTTTGAACTTATTTTGAAACCGAAACCTAATAAATATACTAAAAAGGATTTTAACATTTTTAAACAAATATTGGAGGATACAAATGCGCATAAGATAAATTATTCTAAAAATTTCAATGTTCAAAGAAATACATCAGAAAAATATAAAACTATTATTGCTAAACTTTTCCCACTAATAAGAAGGGATCCCATAAAAAGGAAATCATTATCTTCTGCTGAAATAAATATTTTACATAAAAGGAGAGAAACAAATCAACCAAGTTTATCAGGAAAAGGATTATTGAAAAACCTGTATGATACTAATATAATATACTACAACGATATAAACAAATTGGTTGACAGAATGAAGTTGATATATGAAGTTAAACAAGCCGGACATAGCGGTTTAGAAAACGAATGGGTAGCTTTGGTCGGCGAACTGCAAAATCGAGGAGTAATTGCATAAAAATATGAGTATATATAATACAAGTATAACCGATTAAACATTCAGTATAACCATGAGTGTGGATAAGTTTGTGTACCATGAGTGTGGTATTCCGAAACTGGAACCAAATCAGGATCTTATGGTAAAAGAGGTGGTTTACCACTAACATCCGATGGAGATTATGATATAAGTAACAAACGTTTAAAGTTTGTAAATGATCCAAAACATGATAATGATGCAGTAAATTTCAAAACTTTAAAAAGTGAAACATTACTTAGCTTACAGCTTCAAAATGAAGTGTATAACGCTAATTTTTATAGAATTGTAAATCTTCCAAAACCAATAGATAAAAATGATTCGGTAAATAAAGAATATTTAATGTGGTACATAAACCAAACCTTAAGATATGATCCTAGGAGTAATAATAAAGTATATGATGCAAAGTATCTTAGAATAGCCAATATAGCAGATCCTGTTAATGATCAAGATTCAGTTACCAAAAAGTATTTACATTCAGTCATCCCTGAAAAAACAGATAAATTTTCCTTTTACAACTTTGTAATGCACGATATTGGAGACCCTGAAGATATGAAAGATGCGGTAAACCTTCAATATCTTACAGATCATTGTATTACACATGATATTCATACGATTGATTGCAAAAATAAAGTGTTAACTAACGTTAAGGAAGGAACGCAAAATCAGATGCAGCTACAATAAGTCAAATAATGAAATTAAACAATAAGAAATGGAATGCGGATGCAAAAATAATTACTAATGTTAATAAAGGGTCGGATGAAATTGATGTTGCAACAATTGGACAAGTTCCTGTATTACAAGAATATAAAGAAGTTTCTTTTCCTAAGAAAAGATTATAATAATAAGTCTTTTTATTGTGAAGACTTGCGATTGACTAGCTTAGATGACCCTATTAATATTAGTGTTGCTGTTAATGTAAATTACATTGTAAGACTCTTAAGTGTAGTGTTATATGATGTTTATAACACAATAAAGCCCATAAAATCTGATCAAAAACTACATTGGGTTAAAAAAAGTTATGGAAAAATATTTTTTAAATAAGGAAACTTTACAATTAAGATCTTCTAATAATTATGATGAAGAAGATACAATCCTACCGCAAAACTGGAGAACAGTTTTTTACCCATAAACAAAAATACTTATACATGTTTATTATAAATAAACAATGTCAAAGGATAAGTGCATCATTCATTATAAAGCATTTATAAAATAAACAAGTATTTACATTTCTTTTCACTATAAAAGACCATGTTGAAAGTTCAACGCATCAGTCATAATCGACACGTTATAAAGAGAGGAAGAGGAATAGCATCAACAGCACTTTCTCTTATTACTAAGCCGGTTGGAGCTATAGTTAATAAAGCTATCGATTTATTACCTGTAGACCTACATTTACCCGGAGGTTATCAATATTGTGGTCCTGGAACAAAATTGAAAAAAGACTTGCTAGAGGAGATCTTGGAATAAATTAACTTGATCAAGCCTGCAAACAACACGATATAGCATATTCAAAGTTTGCAGATACTAAAAATAAATCAATATCGGATAGAGCACTTGGTGAAAAAGCTTGGCAAAGAGTAACGTCCAGTGACGCTTTTATCGGTGAAAAAGCAGCGGCCTTAGCAGTATCAGCAGCAATGAAGGGTAAAACGACGTTTGGAGGTGGATAGAAGAAAGGAGGTGGAAAAAGAAGGAGAAAACCTGCAAAGAAACGTGGAGGAAATATAAGAAGAAAACGACGATCCACCGCAGGTAAAAATAAAAAGAAACCAACAATATGGTAAATGATAAAAAGGAGGAGGATTATACCTAAGACCGTATCGTGTGTATTAAACGGAAAAAACAATTACTAATTCCAAATAAAGAATTAACAGATAAAGAAATAATTACTTATGTTTCTTTTTTTTAAATTCCATTTTTAGAGGAGTGTTTATGAAAGATGCATTACTTCTAACATTTGGAAAAATGAAACCGGAATAGTGAATTTGGATTATAGTAAAGGATCTGGCACTCATTTTGAATGTTATAAGAAACCAGAATCGACTACTTTGATAGTTTTGGTAATCTTCTGCCACCAAAAGAACTACAATATAACTTTAAAACAGCTAAAAATGTACTTTATAATTATAAAAGAGAGCAGCTTGATGATACGGTAATCTGTGGACATTTATGTTTAGATTTTTTTAACAAAAAGCCTTAGTCAACTTTAAGATGTCTTCCTATACAGTATCATTAACTGGAACTTCATCTACTTTGCGAAGTGTTCTTTTTCCTGCGTTACGTTTGGAAAAAGATAAATTATGGGAAGTCGCATTATTAGATATAACAACTTATAATTCTATTCCCAACGTTACTGAAAATGTTAATAACAAAATACATTATTACAAAACAAAAGATACAAATACTCAGATATACAAGTATTTAGTTTACCCACTGGAGCATATGAAATTGGTGATATAAATGAAGCGATACAAAATCATATGGGAAAGGATAATATAACAATAAAAGGAAATAACAATATTATGAAAGATGAAATCAAATCTAAATTTTATATAGATTTTAGCAAAGAACGTTCAATTGGTAGTTTATTAGGGTTTCCTAAAACAACGAAAATTTTACAACCTAATATTAACCATACAGGTGATACAACTGTGACAATAATGAAAGTTAACAGTATAGATATTACTTGTAATATTGCAGATACTAAAAATATTGCAGATACAATCCTACCGCAAAGTCAAAAACATCATCACCTCCGCCTATCATGTACAAGGCTCTTATAGAGACGGTGAAAATACTCATATATTGCACACATTCTATCCAACTGTCACTCCGGGTTTTAAAATTGTGGAAATGCCACAAAACCTAGTGTACCTACCGTTAAACACCAGTTTTATTTCAGACATTGTGGTGAAGATACTAGATCAAGACGGAAATCATATTGATTTTAGAGAGGAACCTATAACTATACGTATACATATAAAATCAACCGCATAACAATGGGGTTATCATTTAAAAAGAAAGAGTTGACTGGTAAACAAGTCAGTAGCACGTCAGCTATAGAAGGATTAACAAGTGATAACATTCGTTTTCTAGAAGAAATTGGATTAAAACTTATTAATAATGGAAATTTTGGATATAGCGCAGGGTCCGACATTCGACGAAACCTTATGGGAAAAGGAATATCATACGCACAACCCTTACGCTTCATCAAAATTAAATAATAATGATGAAATTAGAATTCCCATACAACAACAAGATATTTATACACTTCCATGTGAAAGTTATTAGTATATCGAAGGAAGAGTAACAAAAAAAGATGGAAACACTGCAAGTACTGTTCCGTTCATAAATAACACCATGGCATATTTGTTTGATGAAATAAGATATGAAATTTCCGGAGTTACAGTAGATTCAACAAAAAAGGTGGGAATTACAAGTTCATTAAAAGGATTAGCATCTTTAACATCGAGCGAAAAAATATGCTGGCCGCCGCAGGATGGGTAGTACCCGATTCCAGTACAATTACTCCAAACACTTCAGGCAATTTTGACTTTTACATTCCTTTAAGATTACTTTTAGGCTTTGCCGAAGATTACCGAAAAATAATAATAAACGTAAAACAAGAATTATGTTTGTTAAGATCATCAAACGACAAAGATATTATTATGGCACCTGATGGAACAGCGGAAGCTACTTTAGAATGGAAAATGCATTTAGACAAGATTGTTTGGAGAGTACCGCATGTACGGTTAAATGATCAGAATAGAATTTCATTATTGAGAACTTTAAAATCAGATCGTGATATCGTAATACCATTTAGAAGTTGGGAGTTTCATGAATATCCAGTTTTACCTGAAACACAACGTCATACATGGACTGTAAAAACTTCTACTCATTTGGAAAAGGCAAGATATGTAATATTCCGATTACAAACAAAAAGAAGAAACGAGATAACTAAACATGCTGGTGAATTTGATCATTGCAAACTTACAAATTTTAAGATGTTTCTAAACTCGCAATTCTTTCCATACGACAACTTCAACATAAACTTTACAAAAGAGAGATTTAGCGTTTTGTACGATATGTACGCAAGATTCCAAAATTCCTATTATGGAAAAACAAACCACCTTTATTAACGCCAGACCAATTTAAATCTACTTATCCGATTGTTGTAGTTGATTGTTCCAAACAAAATGAATCTGTAAAATCTTCTAGTGTAGATATAAAAATTGAAATGGAATTTGAACAAAATGTACCCAAAGATACATCTGCTTATTGTTTAATTTTACATGATAAAATTGTTACATATACACCTTTAACCGGTATTGTAAAAGCAGTTTTGTAAAAATGAAAAGAAAAAAATCACCCCGACCACTCGGTTATAAAAGCAGGAGCGAGAACGCAAATTGTTTAGTTGATTGTCTACATCGTCTACAGCATTAAAAACAAAATGAGTTCTTTATCAGTTGTACAAGGCGTTTCCGAAACAGCACCTTTATTGGAAAATGATGATGATAAACATTTTGAAGATAATGTTGTAAAGGAAATTGATAAACGTTTGGAAAACAAAATAAAAAGTCGGAATATAGTAAAACAATCGTAAGAAAGAAAAGAAAACTTGAAGAAAATATTCCACCAAACATTTTAACTGAAGTTTTCCTTCGCATCTTTTATCCTATTTCATCTTGCATGAGTAAAAGTGTGTCGATAGGATTGGTAAATCATTGGACTACTCTCCCATAGTAATACTAAACCATGGTACAAAGATGGTTTTAATTTCAGAAAATGCTTGGGATTCCTTTTTAAAACATTTACTTCTAATTGAATGTTATTTAGCCAACAGTTTCTTTGGAAGAAAAACCAACATTCGACTTTCGGATTTTGACAATGAAATTGACATTATTAAACATCGTGGTCAACAACAAGTAAGAATTAGAGACTCGACACAATATGAAAATAAAGTCCTACTAACACTTGAAGAATTCACATTTTAAACTATGCAACACTACCTATCACTAGGTATATGAAACAGTTGGTATTTTCAAGCTCTGTTATTAAGGAATATTTGGTAGATACATGCGAAAAACAACCTGACAGCGCTTTACAATACGGACCGATAGATACATCCATCTTTAATAGAATACCGCACGAAGTGGAAATGTGGAGGCAGTTGAAAAACTTTGAACCTTTTACTGAAATTGCAACGGAAGCTACAGAAGAAGAAACAAACAACGATAGTACAGAAGAAACAAACAACGACAATACAGAAGAAACTCAGCAAGTTTAAAAACTACAATGTAACTTAACAAAATAATAAACCGTGGGGTAGGCCTACTGGGGACGGTGCCCACATTAAACATACACCAACGCGCCTACAACTCTACATATCTAACCTACCGTGGTGTGGAAAACAGTTGATCGGCAGACACCGTGATGAGCAGACTGGATGAAGAAATGGCAGCATAACCTTGTGTAATTGAATTTCAAGCATTTCACGGAAACGATGATAGATTTATCATAAAAGAATTGGTAATTTTAGATTTGCTCACACAAATAGCGAACCCGTTCTTATTTGAAGCACCGTGTCCTATCCATGCACTAAAGTCAAAAGCTAAAATAACAAACAGATGGCTAACAAATAATTTTCATCATATCCATTGGTTTGAAGGTTTTCTACCGTACAACAATGTACACAAAATTATGTTTCATTTCTGCAAACAATTTACGCACGTATACACCAGAGGATTGGAAAAAAAGAATTGGATACGACAGTACACGAACAAAGAAGTTTTAAACATAAAAGTGGACAAAACCTTTTACTTTGATGCTAGAAACATTTGTGTTTCTACAATAGATCCGAAACACAACCAATCTCAATGCGCAATACAAAACGCTTATCACTTGGCTGCTTACTTACAACAAACAGAAGAATGTAGTGGGGGTTCCGAAGGTTATATAAACGAAGAGGCAACACACCCCGAGTATTACTCTAACTCCATACTCCGAACAGACAACATCTCCAGTGAAGGATGGCATCACAACAGTTTCTCCAATGTTTAGTTGAACAATTTAACTTGCATTCAAAATCAAATACTCTAATTATCAAGAAATGTTCAGAACTAAAAGAACAGAAACATTATATTGTTCATGAAATGAAGAAAGTTGATACAACGCATGGAGAAGTAGTCGTCGACATCTTTATCCGATGCACCATTTACACCAGGTGATGAACCAAAGTTTCAAGTATATCTTCCAAAACGATTCGTCCAGTTGCTGCAAAATGAAGATCTGCGGGAAATTCAGCCAGGATCATTATATTTGGTGTCACACGGAATGAGCGGAAACAACTCTACGGAACTTACTCTGCACATCGCACAAAATAATATTGTAAATATTGTATTGTAAAAAATGTTTTAAATAAAAAGATAAAAAACAACATATCAGTATATGTTTTTTATTTACTGATATGTTATATTTTTTTAAAGCTCAAACGGATGACCTTGAACTTTTAATCGATCGTATTATTCGACTGCTTTATTCGATGGTTTTATTCGGATACTTTACATAAATACGGAACCTTAACGTTCAGAGGCTCAGTTTTGTTTAAGACAAACTACAACCAACATGTCATCCAACAGAAATAATCTAATACTTATAACTTATTGTTGCAGAGAAAAATGTTTTAGAATACCTGAAGATCAAGTTGACGGAAAAGCTTGTACAAAATGTGATTCTTTCTGCTAATGTAAATGTAGTTGCAAAACATATTAAACGAACCGGTTGGATAAACTAGAAGAATTGCAACATCGACTCGGTCTATTGTGGCAGCGATTAAATTCAAAGTGATTAAACAAACGCCTGCCATTTTTTATCCCCCCCATTATCCCCACCACTACCCCCACCGTCAAAGTTACCCGTAGCACCGGCTTTGCAATAATCATTCCTGCTACACCTCTAGTCGAGTAAACAACTCTAGTCATGTCTCTCAACACTCGCGGGATTCACTACAACACTATCAATCTTACAACCTACAAGGATTTGGAAATTTTTAGTGAAGACTAAAACAACTTATAGCCACTGGGTTCGGCTTATCTTTGGAACTTTATGCAACAAACAATCAAAACGAAAAAAATGTGTTCTTGCCAACTTACAATAACAAGAAGAATGAAAATAAGCAAGAAACTTCAGCACCGACAACAACCTACTTTTCAAATTTGGGAGCAAACTTTTCAAACTGAATGTAAAATAATACTTTTGTAAAAAAAGAAAATATCTTGCATTTTCGGATTTCCCGAAAATGCAAGATCTTTTTAAAAACATCCCTAGCCGACCTTGACCCACTTCCGGTCATTTCAAATTTAAATACCCACCCCCACAGGGCATTTAAACTTTAAATACCCACCTTCACAGCTTGTGACGTCACTTCCGGTCTCGTGACCGGATGTAGCTGTCAAAAAGTTTGATTAAGCCAGAAACGCCACTTACCCACTACTCTCATCGAATTAATACTGCCACCATGGTGGCTGCATGTGGTGGCTGTGGTGTGGTAGTCCTGGTCTTGAGTGTTGTAACGGTTTTATTTTTCGGCCGAACCAAGTATTATTTTACAGGGTAGTTAGCGTCGCTGAGCGCCTAACGCAAACCGGTTTCCCAGTCACTTTCTCTTTCTTTCCTCTCTCACGCGCCCGACCTCCAGAACTTTCCACGAGAGTAGGGACAGTAGGGGGTGGAGGGGAGTCAGCGCATGCGCAGTAGTGACCGTCTCGGTGAGTGCCACCACGGCCGGTGCCTCGCTCATTCCCCCTCCGACCACAAACGAGAGAGCACGTCTAGTGGCACGGCGCTCACAACCGACTTGTTCACGATGCACGGTAGGCCTTAGATTGGTATTGTTTCGACATTTATGGTATTACTTTCCGATATCATTCGGTATTTCGAGCATTTTGTTTTCACGGCCTAAGATAGGTTGAATTATTTTCGTTTGGGTAAACCCAGGCTTTTACCTGTTGCTGGGGCAACCAGGGTTAAAGTAATAATTTTTCGTTTGGTATTCCGGTATTGTTACTCAGTATTTTAGCTGCCGCTAAGGCAACCTGAGTAGAAGCAAATATATTTTTAGTTTGGTTTCCGATTATTTACCCAGTCTTTTTTTGCCGAAATGGCAACCTGGGTCTAATAGCCAACTTGGCTAACGGTTCGGTTGTTGTCGCCCAAAAGATGATAATGATGCAGTAAATTTCAAAACTTTAAAACGTGAAACATTACCTAGCTTAAAGCTTCAAAATGAAGTGTATAACGCTAGTTTTTATAGAATTGTAAATCTTCAAAAACCAATAGATAAAAATGATTCGGTAAATAAAGAATATTTAATGTGGTACATAAACCAAACCTTAAGATATGATCCTAAAAGTAATAATAAAGTATATGATGCAAAAGATCTTAGAATAGCCAATATAGCAGATCCTGTTAATGATCAAGATTCAGTTACTAAAAAGTATTTACATTCAGTCATCCCTGAAAAAACAGATAAATTTTCTTTTTACACCTTTGTAATACATGATATTGGAGACCCTAAAGATATGAAAGATGCTGTAAACCTTCAATATCTTACAGATCATTGTATTACCCGTGATATTAATACAATTGACTGCAAAAATAAAGTGTTAACTAACGTTAAGAAAGGAACTGCAAAATCAGATGCAGCTACCATAAGTCAAATAATGAAACTAAAAATTAAGAAATGGGATGCTGATGCAAAAAAAATTACTAATGTTAAAAAAGGGTCGGATGAAATTGATGTTGCAACAATTGGACAAGTTCCTGTATTAAAAGAATATGAAAACGGTAGTCAACACTTTGATTGCAAAGGGATACCACCATTCAATGTTGCAACAGGAATAAGAGACAGTGATGCAGTTACAGTAGCACAAATGCATAAGAGGGAACAAATTTTATATAATCTTTTTCTAAGAAAAGATTATAATAAGCAGTATTTTAATTGTGAAGACTTGCGATTGACTAGCTTAAATGGCCCGGTTGATTTTACTGATGCTGTTAATGTAAATTACATTGTAAGACTCTTAAGTGTAGTGTTATATGATATTTATAACACAATAAACCCCATAAAATCTGATCAAAAATTACATTGGGTTAAAAAAATGTTATGGAAAAATATTTTTTAAATAAGGAAACTGATAGTTTAAGATCTTCTAATGATGATGATGATGATGATGAAGAAGATACAGTCCTACCGCAAAACTGGAAAAAATTTATTTACCCATAAACAAACATACTTATACATATTTATTATATATAAACAATGTCAAATGATAAGTGCATCATTCATTATAAAGCATTTATAAAATAAACAAGTATTGGCATTTCCTTTCACTATAAAAGACCATGTTGAAAGTTCAACGCATCAGTCATTATCGACACGTTATAAAGAGAGGAAGAGGAAGAGCATCAACAGCACTTTCTCTTATTACTAAGCCGGTTGGAGCTATAGTTAATAAAACTATCGATTTATTACCTCTAGAACTACATTTACCAGGAGGTTATCAATATTGTGGTCCTGGAACAAAATTGAAAAAAAGACTTGCTAAAGGAGATCTTGGAATAAATTAACTTGATCAAGCCTGCAAACAACACGATATAGCATATTCAAAGTTTGCAGATACTAAAAATAGATCAATAGCGGATAGAGCACTTGCTGAAAAAGCTTGGCAAAGAGTAACATCCAGTGATGCTAGTATCGGTGAAAAAGCAGCAGCTTTAGCGGTATCAGCAGCAATGAAGGGTAAAACGACGTTTGGAGGTGGAAAGAAGAAAGGAGGTGGAAAAAGGAGGAGAAAACCTGCAAAGAAACGTGGAGGAAAAATAAGAAGAAAACGACGATCCACCGCAGGTAAAAATAAAGAGGAACAAACAATATGGTCAATGATAAAAAAGGAGGAGGATTATACCTAAGACCGTATCGTGTGTATTAAACAGAAAAAACAATTACTAATTCCAAATAAAGAATCAACAGATAAAGAATTAATTACTTATGTTTCTTGTTTAAAAATTCCATTTTTTAGAGGAGTATTTAAGAAAGATGCATTACCTGCTAAAATTTGGAAAAATGAAACCGGAATAGTAAATTTGGATAATAGTAAAGGATCAGGCACTCATTGGGTATGTTATAAGAAACTAGGATCAACTATTTACTACTTTGATAGTTTTGGTAATCTCCCACCACTAAAAGAACTACAATATTACTTTAAAACAGCTAAAAATGTACTATACAATTATAAAAGAGAGCAACCTGATGATACGGTAATCTGTGGACATTTATGTTTAGATTTTTTAACAAAAAGCGTTAGTCAACTTTAAGATGTCTTCCTATACAGTATCATTAACTGGAACTTCATCTACTTTGCGAAGTGTTCTTTTTCCTGCGTTACGTTTGGAAAAAGATAAATGATGGGAAGCCGCATTATTAGATATAACATCTTATAATTCTATTCCCAACGTTACTGAAAATGTTAATGACAAATTACATTATTACAAAACAAAAAATAAAGATACAAACAAATATTCAGATATACAAGTATTTAGTTTACCCACTGGAGCATATGAAATTGATGATATAAATGAAGCGATACAAAATCATATGGGAAAAGATAATATAACGATAAAAGGAAATAAAAATACTATGAAAGCTGAAATAAAATCTAAATATTATATATATTTTAGCAAAGAACATTCAATTGTTAGTTTATTAGGATTTCCTAAAACAACAAAGATTTTAGAACCTATTATTAACCATTCAGGTGCTAGAACTGTGACAATAATGAAAGTTAACAGTATAGATGTTACATGTAATATTATACATGGTTCTTATAGAGATGGTGAAAATACTCATATATTGCACACATTCTATCCAACGGTCGCTCCGGGTTTTAAAATTGTGGAAAAGCCACAAAACTTAGTGTACCTACCGTTAAACACCAGTTTTATTTCAGACATTGTGGTGAACATACTAGATCAAGACGGAAATCATATTGATTTTAGAGACGAACCTATAACTATACGAATACATATAAAATCAACCGTATAACAATGGGGTTATCATTTAAAAAGAAAGAGCTGACTGGTAAACAAGTCAGTAGCACTTCAGCTATAGAAGGATTAACAAGTGATAACATTCGTTTTCTAGAAGAAATTGGATTAAAACTTATTAATAATGGAAATTTTGGATATAGCGCAGGGTCCGACATTCGACGAAACCTTATGGGAAAAGGAATATCATACGCACAACCCTTACGCTTCATCAAAATTAAATAATAATGATGAAATTAGAATTGCTACACAACAACAAGATATTTATACACTTCCATGTGAAAGTTATTTGTATATCGAAGGAAGAGTAACAAAAAAGGATGGAAGCACTGCAAGTACTGTTCCGTTCATAAATAACCCCATGGCATATTTGTTCGATGAAATAAGATATGAAATTTCCGGAGTTACAGTAGATTCAACAAAAAAGGTGGGAATTACAAGTACATTAAAAGGATTAGCATCATTAACACCGAGTGAAAAAAATATGCTGGCCGCCGCAGGATGGGTAGCACCCGATTCCAGTACAATCACTCCAAACACATCAGACAATTTTGACTTTTACATTCCTTTAAGATTACTTTTAGTCTTTGCCGAAGATTACCGAAAAATAATAATAAACGTAAAACAAGAATTAGTTTTGTTAAGATCATCAAACGACAAAGATATTATTATGGCGCCTGATGGAACAACGGAAGCTAATTTAGAATGGAAAATGCAATTAGACAAGATTGTTTGGAGAGCACCGCATGTACGGTTAAACGATCAAAATATAATTTCATTATTGAGAACTTGAAAATCAGATCGTGATATCGTAATACCATTTAGAAGTTGGGAGTTTCATGAATATCCGGTTTTACCGGAAACACAACGTCATACATGGACTGTAAAAACTTCTACTCATTTGGAAAAGGCAAGATATGTAATATTTGGATTACAAACAAAAAGAAGAAATGAAATAACTAAACATGCTGGTGAATTTGATCATTGCAAACTTACAAATTTTAAGGTGTTTCTAAACTCGCAATTCTTTCCATACGACAACTTCAACATAAACTTTACAAAAGAGAGGTTTAGCGTTTTGTACGATATGTATGCAAGATTCCAAAATTCATATTATGGAAAAATAAACACACCTTTATTAACGCCAAACCAATTTAAATCTACCTATCCGATTGTTGTAGTTGATTGTTCTAAACAAAACGAATCTGTAAAATCTTCCAGTGTAGATATAAAAATAGAAATGGAATTCGAACAAAATGTACCCAAAGATACATCTGCTTATTGTTTAATTTTACATGATAAAACTGTTACACATACACCTTTAACCGGTATTATAAAAGCAGTGTTGTAAAATGAAAAGAAAAAAATACCCCCCACCACTCGGTTATAAAAGCAGGAGCGGGAACGCAAATTGTTTAGTTGACTGTCTACAGTTGTATGGGTAACATCGTCTACAGCATTATAAACAAAATGAGTTCTTTATCAGTTGCACAAGACGTTTCCGAAACAACACCTTTATTGGAAAATGATGATAAACATTTTGAAGAAAATATTGTAAAGGAAATTGATAAGTTTTTAAAGTTTGGAAAACAAAATAAAAAGTTGGAAAATAACAAAACAAACGTAAGAAAGAAAAGAAAACTCGAAGAAAATATTCCACCAAACATTTTAACTGAAGTTTTCCTTCACATCTTTTATCCTATTTCATCTTGCATGAGTAAAAGTGTGTCGATAAGATTAGTAAAATCATTAGACTACCCTCCCGCAGTAATACTAAGCCATGGTACAAAGATGGTTTGTTTTCAGAAAATGCTTGGGATTCCTTTTTAAAACATCTACATCTTATTGAATGTTATTTAGCCAACAGTTTCTTTGGAAGAAAAACCAACATTCGACTTTCGGATTTTGACCATGAAATTGACATTATCATCGTGGTCAACAACAAGTAAGAATTAGAGACTCGACACAATTTGAAAATAAAATTCTACTAACACGTGAAGAATTCTACTTTTTAAACTATGCAACATCACCTATTACAAGGTATATGAAACAATTAGTATTTTCAAGCTCTGTTATTAAGGAATATCTGGTAGATGCATGCGAAAAACAACCTGACAGCGCTTTACAACACGGACTAGTAGATACATCCATCTTTAATAGAATACCTCACGAAGTGGAAATGTGAAGGCAGTTAAGAAACTTTGAACCTTTTACTGAAATTGCAACGGAAGCTACAGGAGAAGAAACCAACAACAATAATACAGAAGAAGAAACCAACAACAACAACAATACAGAAGAAGAAACTTTGCTAGTTTAAAAAACTACAATGTAATTTAACAAAAGAATAAACCGTGGGGTAGGCCTACTGGGGACGGTGCCCACGTTAAACATACACCAACGCGCCTACAACTGTACGGCCTGGTTTATATATCTAACCTACCGTGGTGTGGAAAACAGTTGATCAGCAGACACCGTGATGAGCAGACAGGATAAAGAAATGGCAGCAAAACCTTGTGTAATTGAATTTCAAGCATTTCGCGAAAACGATGATAGATTTATCATAAAAGAATTGGTAATTTTAGATTTGCTCACACAAGTGGCGTACCCATTCTTATTTGAAGCACCGTGTTCTATCCATGCACTAAAGTCAAAAGCTAAAATAACAAACAGATGGTTAACAAATAATTTTCATCATATCCATTGGTTTGAAGGTTTTCTACCGTACAACAATGTACACAAAATTATGTTTCATTTTTGCAAACAATTTATGCACATATACACCAGAGGATTGGAAAAAAAGAATTGGATACGACAGTACACGAACAAAGAAGTTTTAAACATAAAAGTGGACAAAACCTTTCACTTTGATTTTAGAAATATTTGCGTTCCTACAATAGATCCGAAACACGACCAATCTCAATGCGCATTACAAAATGCATATCACTTGGCTGCTTACTTACAAGAAAAAGAAGAATGTGGTGGGGGTTACGAAGGTTATAAATACGAGGAAGCAACACACCCCGAGTATCACTCTAACTCCATACTCCGAACAGACAACATCTCCAGTGAAGAAGATAGCATCACAACAGTTTCTCCAATGTTTAGTTGAACAATTCAACTTACATTCAAAATCAAATACTCTAATTATCAAGAAATGTTCAGAATTAAAAGAACAGAAACATTATATTGTTCATGAAATGAAGAAAGTTGATACAATGCATGGAGACGCAGTCGTCGCATCTTTATCCGATGCACCATTTACACCAGGTGATGAACGAAAGTTTCAAGTACATCTTCCAAAACGATTCGTCCAGTTGCTGCAAAATGAAGATCTGCGGGAAATTCAACCAGGATCATTATATTTGGTGTCACACGGAATGAGCGGAAACAACTCTACGGAACTTACTCTGCACATCGTACAAAAATAACTTTGTAAATAGTGTATTGTAAAAACATGTTTTTAATAAAAAGATAAAAAAACAACATATCAGTATATGTTATTTATATACTGATATGTTGTATTTTTTTTAAACTCAAACGGATGACCTTGAACTTTTAATCGATAGTATTATTTGATTATTTTAATCGATAGTTTTGTTCGAGTACTTTATATAAATACGAAACCTTAACGTTGAGAGGCTCAGTTCTGTTTAAGACAAGCTACAACCAACATGTCATCCAAAAGAAATAATCTACCACTTTTATCTTATTGTTGCAAAGAAAAGTGTTTTAAAATACCTGAAGATCAAGTTGACGGAAAAGCTTGTACAATATGTAATTCTTTCTGCTACTGTAAATGTGGTTGCAAAACATATCAAAAGAACCGGTTGGATAAACTAGAAGAATTGCAACATCGACTCGGTCTATTGTGGCAGCGATTAAATGCAAAGTGATTAAACAAGCGTCTACCATTTTTTATCCCCACCATTACCCCCACCACTACCCCCACCACCGACAGAGGTACCCACACCACCGGCTTTGCAATAACCATTCCTGCTACACCTCTAGTCGAGTAAACAACTCTAGTCATGTCTCTCAACATTCGTGGGATCCACTACAACACTATCAATCTTACAACTTACAAGGATTTGGAAATTTTTAGTGAAGAACTGAAACAACTTATAGCCACTGGGTTCGGCTTATCTTTGGAACTTTATGCAACAAACAATCAAAACGAAAAACATTTTTTTTGCCAACTTACAACAACAAGAAAAATGAAAATAAGCAAGAAATTTCAGCACCGACAACAACCTACTTTTCAAATTTGGGAGCAAACTTTTCAAACTGAATGTAAAATAATACTTTTGTAAAAAAATAAATAAAAAGAAAATATCTCGCATTTTCGGATTTTCCGAAAATGCAAGATATTTTTTAAAAACTTCCCCCAGCCGGCCTTGACCCATTTCCGGACATTTAAAATTTAAATGCCCACCACAGCCGGGCATTTAAACTTTAAATACCCAACCCTACACGTCACAGCTACGTCACAGCCTATGACGTCACCAGACCGGATGTAGCTGTCAACATTTGATTTATGCGAAGTGAGCCAGCAGCCCCACTATTGCACTACTCCGATCGAATCCTCGATTCTTTCTTTCTTTTTGATTACCCAACCGTACGACTCACTCCCAGTACCTCTTGTTGCTGTATCAAGCAACCTGGGAACATCGATCCTTTTGCAAAAGAGTTTGGCGATGATGAACTTCCAGCGGGCTACTGAATGCTCCATCCACTGAGCCAAACTCATAAAAACTTGCCCCTCGAACCGATCCGAACCTTGGCTCCCTCTGAGCTGATCCCTAATACAAATTTAATATGCTGACGTATTAAAAATAAATTCACGGTCCGGAAAAATACGTCACAGTGTGCTGGATCCGAGGCGGGAGGCGCCACTGTTGGTGTGGGAATAAGTAACCGATTCCCATTATAAGGCACAAACATGCTCTCAAAATCTGCATAGATAGTGAAGCGACTTCTTTGTGATCTTGCATGGTGACTAAACTTAATTTTATCATTTTTGGAAATGTCAGTGCGTAGCGGGGCATACTCGTAACAGCACCATTTGTGCTCTTTAAACAGATCCTTTCCGGATACGTTCAGTTTGTTTGGTCGATTATCGAAATACTCGAAATATCTTTTACAAATATGGATTCGATGATGTTGTTTTGTTAATAGACTACTGACCAGCCTCTTAAAATTAGAAATGAATGCGAAATGGCACTTTTCATCATCGATCAGGTACAAAAGGTCGATGTTGTTTTGGTTGCTCCTCCTTGATAATACGGAAAGGGTACAATATATGATGTTCTTAGTACTGATCGTTCCTCTTTTCTTTTCAAGATCAAAGCCGTTCACGTTAACAGTCACCCCATTCTTATTCTCAAACTTGCCTATTCTGTCCATCCTTACCGGAAAATCAAGATAAGAAAATCCAAATTAGCGCGTTTAAGTGTTTCAGGTGTAAAGTCTCAGGTGAAACTAACTGCGGTTGGAATTGAGCACATACTTAGTACAGCGTACATAAAACATTTTTCATGGAGTTTATGATACCTTTTTGCTATCAATGTATTTAGGTGAGGAGATGTGAGAGCTTCCTCTAAGCGGGTGGTATACATTAACTCTAACCTCTAAGACTAAAAGCCGCACAAAAAACAATCTAGATCCCTTCATCTCACATGCTTCTTTTTCTGTTATTAATTTTTGAATAATTCTCCACAAACATCCTCATTATATTGCTTGTTCGAAGGATAGGGATATTCCTCGTTTTGAAGGCACGATGACATGTTTCCACGTATATGTCGACAAACTCGCACTCGACCCAGATATTTAGCTTTACAGCTGTAACACATTTAAGAATGTTTTGGGGAAGAGTCGTAATATTACCAAAGATGTTTGTCAAGGAAACTGATATGACTATGTCAACCATTGCTGGTTCATGTAGAAGGTACGTCTTCAGTCGACTGTGGATGAACCCAGACTCAATATCAACAAAACCACAAGGCGCTAGGTTGTCAGGTATTTCCTTCGTGTCTTCATCACAGCTGCTTTTTTTGCTTCCTGACGACGCGATGTAGACGAAAACGCGTTGCTCACTAGTAGCAACGAGACAGGAGCAGGAGTCACCATAGTAGACGCAACATCATCCTTACTTCCTGACGATGTAGACGTAAAAGCATTGCTCACTGGTAGCATTTAGACAGGGACAGGAGTCACCATATTAGACTCAACAACATCGGTACTTCCTGACGATGTAGACGTAAACGCATTGCTCATTGGTAGCATCGAGACAGGGATAGGAGTCACCATAGTAGACTCAACACTCAACACCATCGGTACTTCCTGACGATGCAGACGGAAATGCGTTGCTCACTGGTATCATACCTATAGGGGCAGGATTCACCATAATAAGCCCAACACCACCGCCCCGAATTATCTTCAATTATTGTTAATGTGTCGTGCGAGGATGTCTGATCGCTTAAAGATTTGATGGCAGTGGGGACACACAGCGCCTGATGTCAGATCAGGAGTAGATAATGGTCCTAGTCTTTGTTCTGGTGGATTCGCCGATATGCAAGTATTGTTCATTGGTTGCAACGGTAAATTTTGATGGATGGCCATATCATGGCGTATTAAGTCCCTTTGACTCACGAACATAGACCCGCACTCTCTACATATTACTTTGCCTTCACTATGTGCAGTATTGGTATGTTCTACAACATGTTGCTTCAGCTTGTAGGGTTTTTTCGCACACGTCGCAAGAGAAAGGTCGTCGTTCAGTGTTCTCCATAATCTAAACAAATAGAAATAAAAAATGTATTCAACTTAAATCATGTAAAAACAAATAAACAATAACACAATTATTCTGTCTTACACTAAATAACTTATAATTTATAACTCACCGTCTTCAAAGCAATCCAAACGTCTGCATATAGCGTGGACAATTGTTTCGCCCCTCTATCCCAGGGGCATCATCAGCACGTACAAGTCTTGAGGTTAAATCATACCAGTAGACAACTGGTTCTTGTCAAAAGTTAACATATAACATAAAACATCGACGGACACAAAACATAAACGAAAAAGACACATATTTACACGGCTACTTTCCTAACCTCACTCACTGTTGTGACGACCGGCCGGTACTGACAGGTTGACAAGTATCTACATCCACAGCCTGCTAGATGATGTGTCCTTATCAACATAGTTTATTATAAATCACGTTCACCGCGAAACTGGTCTGTACATTCAACAGGAGATGAGGCTGGTTTTTATTGGCCGTGTAAATTTCCATCTCCTCCACACGATCGAGTCGACGAGACTTATCACAGACATGCATGATTTCCAATCCCTCACCGATGGGCTGATAAGAATGGCCTGTTTCAATTATGTGACTGGCAAAATTAGAGTTCTGGGCTGTTGGTTGTTTACTGCTTACAGCCTTGATATGCTCTTTGTAGCGAACTTCAAAACTCCGCCCAGTCTGCTCGATATAAAAAGCCTCACAAACACCACAATTTATCTCGTGAACACCTTTTTTACTGTTATTGTTACTAGCTACTCTTTCCTTTTGCGGGTTGAGTACCTTAGACAAATTGTTATTCGTTTTAAAGGCGGTAGGGATGGGGGCATTCTTAAATGTGGCGTTGGCTATTTTTCCTGCTGTGTCACTATAGTCAATGGTGACATATTTCTTATTATCGGTTGTTGCAGACGGGGTTATTGACCTCATTCTACTTAGCATATTATCGATAAGAGATGGTTTATATCCATTCCGTTTGGCAATGAACTTAATGGTCTGGAGTTCTGCGTTCTGATCTTCTACACCAACGCCCGCGAATAACCCCGGACAACCCCCGAGACAACACCAGACCACCCCACAACTAACCAGGGACCGTCCGTTGGATAACGGGACTTTTAAGAGTCGATTGAGCATAAATCTAAACGCTGTCATCTTATGAGGATATGGATGATTGGAGGTGGCATGAATTACGTGATTTGTGTGTGTGGGTTTTCTATAAATATTGAAACTACGGCGATTTTCAGTTTTTGTTATCGTGATGTTCAGATAGTTAATACTGTTGTTCTGTTCTATTTCCTGGGTGAATTTAAGTTTGGGGTGAAGGCTGTTTATGAATTTATTAAATATTATGCTAACTTGACGGCTGTTTCCTCTGTAAAGGCAAATGACGTCATCCACATACCTCTTGCAGTAGTTAATTCTCCCCACATACCTATTGTTGTTCATTATATGACGGTGCTCAATATGATCCAAAAATAATTCAGCTAGAACCGAGGAAACTGGGCAACCCATTGATTATTTTTAGGCTGTTTTTTGCACATTTCATACAAATTTTTGCGTATATCATGCAAACTTATACAAAAAACATGCAAATTAGTCCAAATGACAAAATATTTGCCTCCCCCCGGAGGTGGAGGGTGAGGGGGGCTAATACTCCTTCACACTCCTGCCGCAGAACCGGCCAATATACCCTACTTACAAATTTTACGACCACGCGTTGATGTGCTACCAGTAGGAGATCCTCAAATACCAAGTGAGGATAAGCATCTGACCTATTTCGGTTTCTTGTGTCAAATTTGTCCTTTATATTAATTCAAAATACCGGCTATTTTTGTTTTTGAATCTTTATATCTAAAAAAAACACTAATTAAAAGAAGTGCAACCCTTTAAAAATAGGTTCGGGAAAACTTAACTTTGCCATTACCTTTCCACTTTTCCTTGGGGTTTAAAATTACTTAAAGGTTTACTTATTTATTTAGGTAGCTAATGCTTTAGGAATCAAAATATCTAAACACAAATTATGGGAAAATAAAATAAAAACCGAAAATTATTTACAAAGATTACTTAACTCCTAGAAATAAATTACTGGGATTAAATAAGACTTTTTTGCGATTAGGATATTATATAGGTCGAGATCCGTATATGACTCGCCTATGCTACAGATATGTCAATAGCCACGTCGCCGAGTGGCGGCAGCGGCAGTGCGCGGGCCCGGCGCCCACCACCCTCCACTTCCTGCACCTCCAGCCATCGCCACCTCCAGTCCGACACTACTCCTACCCATCGGAGGTAAGTCACTTCATCTTACCCTTACCTATTTATCAACTTTCAGGATGGTTTTGCGATGTTAATATTTCGATACTTCCACCAAAATGAGTAAAGACCCGATGTTAAGATTAAAGGTGAGGTTGTGAAATTGAAAGGTTCGAGTGTTAAAATGTTAACGTCGATACGATCTTTATTACGTAACTCGATTCGGTGCGAATGAAAACAGCGATGATCGAAAACTAAATGGGATAGTAATGGAGCATCGATTCGGTCGACAAATATGAATATGAATGGCTGGAAATATTGAAAGAGACCAGATTTGTTCATGCAAAATAGAGCACCAGAAAATATTGAATGACGTTTTCATTTATCGGTTGGTGAGTAATTAGTAGTGTTGGTGGTTCAAAATCTAACGGATGTGAGAGTTAAAATAACATGCTAGGTTTAAAAATAAAATAAAGAGTAAAATTTATTGTAAACATACAATTCTATTTCTGGATTGGCCCTATTCTAAAAATTCATATTTAAAGTTATATATCCAGGTATTTTAATTGTAGGTATAGTTATTTTCTTGTAAAACTAGAAACTTATAGTTGATACTTTTAATATAAATAAATAACTTAACACGTAAGACGGATTTTAAAGTTTTAAGTGATGAGTACATATTTTCGTAAGCAGTAATATTTTTAACCAATCGCAAGCCCTATTTTTAATATTTTAACTTAACTCAATAAAATTTGGCGTACTGTAACTAATTTTTACTGAACTCAAGTTGGAAAATAAAATTTGAAATAAAGTTCATGGTTATAGACCTATATTGATTGCATACTGTGATAGCGCGTATGACAGTCCGACTTATCACTGTAAACAATCACAATTATTTGTCGCCTGACAATTTTTTTAATTAATGACAACTGAAGATTCGTATCGCCGATCAATGATTGATTCCATCGATATTTTGTATGTAATTAATGTATTATTTGTGTGCATTAAGTCTACGTTCGAATTTAAAAGTTGAGCATTGGGATCTCTACTAAAATTTTCAAAGACCGAAAGCCTTGTAAGTGTTGTTGGAAGTTTCCAAGCATCATTTACGTCAGTAAAAATGTTACTTTTTAAATTTACTTAGTTAGGGATTTGTTGTTACAATTGTTACATTACGTATGGTAGTTGGATTGATAAGTATATACATCAAATATTACCCGTATTATTGAAAAATGTGACTAAACAAGTTTTTTATACGTGAGAAAAACCTTCATTAATCTTTAAAACTCTCCTACTCTCTATTGAGGACTACGGGTGGTTTATAGTTCTTTATTTGGAACGGATTGTGAATTGAAAAGCAAAAATTAATAAAGTTCAGGAAAATGCGAATTTTAATGAAGACATAACACGAGTGATAAGTCTAAGATAGCTGTATTGATGAAATTTATCATTATTTAGTAAAAAAAGGAAAACATGTTAATAAACATATAATCTGGTCTATCGTATTTTCTCTCAAATATAAATTACATATAAAAACTCAAATTAGTTTTGTTACAAATATCTGAAGAAACATTTTAAGGACTCTTTAAAAAGCTTTCAGTCTCAATTAAAAATATGACCAACGTGGTGCTCAAATTAAACGCGTGAACTGGTTTCCGGCAGCGGCGCGGCGGGTTCTCAGACCATATCAAGCCTCAAAGGAATGAATAGCATAGAGGAAAGCATTTACATTTAGATATTAATTTGAGTATTTAGTCATTTTCAGCTAAAATAGAGTCAAGTAAATATGAGTCTTTTGTTTTCGCATTAATTCCTGATTGAAATAAACTTCATAAATATACAAATCTTGCATAAGCCCATTTTATTAAATTCTTCATTTGCAGTGTTAAGTGTTATCACAGTGTAAAATAATTGAATTACTATATCGTTAGTATTATTTTGAAATAATTAATATACAGTAGTATGAAATTAGTGGTTTCACGCTACTTTTGCCAGGTTTTCCTGTGTTATTCTTATGGGGATTGGTTTTTGCGCGCAACCCTAGAAAATCCTGACGTTGAACCCATTTATCATTTGGGTATGCTGTTCACCTAGATGAGTACATTTGTAAATGGTATACTTTACTCCTAACCTTCCTGTATATTTTTAAATATAAAATTATAAAATTGGTCAAAAATATTAACTTTGGTCTTTATTGTCCGATTTGTATAATATACGGATATGTTGTTAAGACAAGCAAATGAACTTGTAAATAGCATACAAATAACTTGTCCTGGTCAGCCCTACTGGCGGGTGAGTGAGTGCGCTGTTGTCAAAATTAGTGTTTAACATATGCAATGCTTAGGTAATAAATCATATAGCCATATGTTTATGTGCAGATACTTTACACAAGAAAATATTTTGCTGCAACCGCTAGTGCAATTAATGTTAAATGCATCCAAGATCAACACAATTCATGAAATACAACTACAAAAGTTTCCATAGAGAATTTCAGTATGCCGTAGTAGTCTAAAGCAAGGAGGTTATAACGGTATTCAACATTATTTTTGCGGTAAGCTATTGAATTCACTTTAGTTTGTAAGCCCGAGAATAGTAAATTAATCAATAGATTAGTTTGATGTTTTTGTTTTAGTCATATTTATAGGATTCAATTCTAATGGTCGGTCGTTTAAGATACGAGTTACTCAGAATTGCAATTTCGATTCAAGAACGCAATATCCTCCCTGCAACAATCATAGCACGATGCACAGAAACGCGCGTATTGAATGGTCTTAACAACGAAAATGGATACAAGTTAGTTTGTTACACCAACTTGTACGTGCAATTTCTGATTTCCAAATTAATATCAAGTTGTATATTGTCAGGGACGTGTAATATGACCTTGGTTTATTGTTGGGAGCAATGGAAATACGTTCTCAAACGTAAACAATTGATTGACGATGAAAGATTGCTGAAACAAAATCACCAGCTGATTCATTGCACAAATATGTTGCAGACATTTTTATTTCGTGAGAAAGCTCTCGGTGAAATATTGCAGCGCATACTTTTGTAGTGTAAATGAGGCGAAACGTAAAGTTGTGACAGTTCGATCGAAAACGTGTTTCTTAGCAGACACTTTGGGAGGTGACAATTTTCGCCACCCGCCAGTAAGGCTGCCTAGAACTATAATCATATATCTACCCTATATCTTTTAGAATATAAAATTACAAAAATAGACAAAAATGCTAACTTTTGCCTTTATTGACAGATCTGCCTAATATTTGGGTATATTGTTAACCTAAGCAAGTTCATGTATATATATATATATATATATATATATATATATTATTTCTGTATAGCTCGTACATTTTTAAATGTAGGCTAAAAATACAACTTTTGTCTTTATTGTCCGATTTGTTTAATATTTGGATGTGTTGTTAAGCTAAGCAAGTGAACATTAAACTTAAACAGCATATATTAACTAAATCTACCCTGTATGTTTTAAATGATAAATTTACAATAATGTGCAAAATTATTAACTTTGATATTTATTATTTTATCTTTCCAATATTTGGGTATATCGTTTAACTAAGCTAGTATATTAGTAAATGGTATACATTAATACTAACTTCCATGTATATTTTAAAATCTAAAATTATAAAATAGGCCAAAATATTAACTTTCATCTTAATTGTCTGATTTATCTGAAAAGCGGTTAACATGAATATCCATGGAGAAATAACATGACAACAAAGTCATAGAATATAATGTTCATTTGTAGTAATACAGGGAGTCCGGACATCATGGTAAAATATTTTAGTACATGATAGTATAGGTAAAAATAAGAGTATAAACAAAGGTCCAAAAGTGCTTATTTTTCCGTCTGTGTCTATTTGTGATACAGATGCCCAAAATTTAGTATCTGGTGATGGTGTAAACCCCAGTCAAACACCTTTCCCGCGAAATCACAACCAATTGATATGCAAGTAATGTTAATGACATTACTTCAGAAAATTGAAGAGTTCAGTCAAAACCTTCACAGGGAGGTCAAAAAATTATGAAATGAAGTGACAGACAATTTTGAAACAATGAGGACAGTGATGAGAGAAATAACGGCGCCGTAGCTTAGTTGGTAGCGTTCTGAGTTCTCACTCAGCCGGCCCGGGTTCAACTCCCGGCCGCGGCTCTAAGCAATTTTCATACGGAAGCGCTGTGACGAACAAGGTATCGAGAAGACATCAAGGTTCGTTAAGGACCTTGGGATTTGACGGAGAGTGAAGGCCTGTTTACTGAGGGTGAACAATAAGCTAATACTGCTGCGTTGCAACACCATGGCCAAGTGAAGCCATGGCCCTCTTAAAAAATGAGAGAAATGCGTAGAGACATTGCTGTGGATATAAAACAAATTGAAACCAAAATCAACCACCAGATAGAAGAGTTGAGGGAAGAGATCAATAAGACGATCCAAGAAAAAATCAACGAGGGCTTTCGGGAACAACTCCAAGCCAGCAAAAACAAAACAAAAAAAAACATTAAAACTGTAGGCCTACCAGCAGTAGACGTACATGTTACCTGCCCAAATAACCAAATCAAGGAATTACCCAAATTCAATGGGAAATCGAAAAATCCAAATGAATTCCTCACAAAGATAAAAAATTATTTCAACGGGAAAATGAAAGGCGGTCTCCCCGCAATGTAGAAATATTAAACATAGAAGAGATTTTTGGACATTTGCTAGAGGGTTCCTCAGCAAGATGGTGGGACATGATTAAAACATCAGTAAATGATTTTGAGGATTTTGAAAGGGGTTTCCTTCATAAATACTGGAGTGAAGAAATCCAAGATGGATTGAAAAGAAGATTGGGCTTAGAAAAAATTATACCGCATAGGGGACTAATAAGAGCAGACTTCTTTATTGAAAGAGTAGTCAATGATGCAAAATATGACCCCAAAATTAACTGAAAAAGAGATCGTTCGTCGCCTGGCACGACATTTTGATCACACAATACAGCAGGCTTGTAAAGTTCAAATATTATATCAATACAACAAATAGAGAAATTTTTTAACACATATGATACTGGAGAAGCAAATGAGACTCTCAGGTATAACCTGGAGAGAAATTTGTGCCGTAATGAATCCCTGATAGGTCAGGGGATGGACAACAATTTGAGAGAAGAGATAATTATAGTAGAAGGGAAAACAATAACAGAAGATTCGATTAGTCTAGACAATACGGGAATAACAAGTCAATTGACATCAGATACAAATCAAGGAATGGGAATGAGAGAAGAGAAAACTACGAAAGAAAGGATCGCTTTGATAAACGAGATGAGAAAAGAAGGGTCAATGATAACAGAAGAGATAATTTTGATCAAGAGTATGAGAGAAGGCAAAGGTTTGGTGGAAATAATAGGGATTATGAAAATTGGAGATACCACAAAGGAACAAAAATGGAGAAGAGAACCTTAAACAGGACAATGTAAACTTAAAGGCACTGGAAATGTAGGAATGAATAAAACAGCTGATCAATTTCCAGTACATAATGAAACAGAAAATAACAGGCCTATAAACTATATTTTATGTGACAAAACATTTTTAATGAACGAGACTATTGAGATGAAGAACAAAGAAGACCATATTTTTTATATTCCAGAAGTTGATTTATATTTTGAAGGAGTCAGTACAAAATGCATTATAGATACTGGGAGTTCAGTGACCAGCATGCAGGAAGAATGGTATAAAAAAATGAAAGGAATTTAGGAAAATATGAAGAGTTTCCTTTAACTAATACCACAATCAATATAGCCTTAAATCAGAAATCTCAGAAAATTAAGAGTATTATTTTAGTAAATGCAAGAATCAACAAACTAATTTTTTCTGATAAAATGTCTGATAATACCAAACTTAATTAGAGATGTAGTCATTGGAAATGACACCATGCGAGACCTGAAAATGATTATTGATTACAGTAAAAACTGTATACAATTAGGATAAGAAACTATTTACTGTACTTTCAAGACAGCTTGAAGCAAGATGTAGGATGTGGTGTGTTATTAGACAAAGACACACATAAAAGCATCACAACAGATAAGAATTATATTTTAAATAGTGAAACACATAATAGCAAACAATAATCAAGGTATCAAGAAAGGATGAATGAAGAAGAGGAGTTTATCGAGTTAAGTGAAGATAAGGGGACTGCAAAAGATGTTTCAGTGAAGAATACAACTGTATTTTCTGTCAGAGTAACTGATGAATTAAATTTACTGAAGTCAATTTACTGATAAAGACAAAACCAGTCAGATACAAGAAGAGAGGACGATGAAGCACTGTGCACTGTATTATATACTGCAGTGGATGAAACTTACCTCAAAGAAGGAGAAGAATTGGAAGAAGAGAAAGAAATATGAAGAAGAACAAGAAAAAATGAAGAAAATAATGATTTGGTAAGTTGTGAAGTGAAAAAAGGCACTTAGTTATTAATGTTTAATTATAAATTGTAATGAATCTTACTTGCTTGTTCCAGATTATGTAGACAATCTTGTTTAGCACAGTGATAAGATAGGGAAAGATTAAATACAACAACAGGTAATTTGTAAAAAAATTGTACATATTCATTTTATTTTAATTTAATGTCATATGTATTTCATTTAATTTAAATCGTCTTTGTTTCCATGGCTAGTACTAAGCTCAGCCATTTATTACCCTCTGAAGTCAGATTACCTATTTCACAGCTGTCCTGTACACTGTAGCCCTAAAAAAGAATGGTTACATTCTCTTGGGTTTCGCCATGAAGGTAAAAAGCGTCTCACAATTACGTTCACGTGCCAGAAGTTAGAGTCCAAAACTTCTTTTTCATATTCTTGAGGTACGCCCACTTTGAAATTTTTTTAAATGTTTTAAATGTTCAAATGTTTTTTAGTTATGTTTTAAATCTTGTGCGCATTTCCTTACCCTCAGGATCCAAAATACCGTTTTCCTGTAGATGGGATAGTACGCTCTATCACACGTAGCGTCCGAAAAAAATCCTCGACAAAAAGAAGTGTGGCCGTTTCCCCGCTGCTTTTAAACTGTTTTTTTTTACTTGTTCGGTCTCAATAATCACTTCAGATTTCTTCCCCTGCTTTATAGTCTCTTTTTCCACTGGGTTTGCCTTCACTTGAGCAGGATTTGCAGTACATTATTACTTATTCGCTGAACGAACTTCACATACAACTTTACTTGAGTCAGACCCGTCAATACCATTTTCTCTGAGGATACGTAACTTGGGTTTGAGCTTAGTTTCATGGTCCCTCCTACTATCCTTGTTTAGCAGAATAATTTGTTATGTGGTCTCTCGTCCAGTTCGCTTAAGTCATGAGTGTTTTTCATATTTTTGGCTTGCACTGTCATATGTATTCTGTCGTTGATCTAACAGCCCAATGGGAAGTGGAGCGTAAATGTTTCTTGAAAATTATTGGCTGACAATACATCCTCCTCGTTGTGACCAATTTCCAAGATATCGGCTTGAGAATTAGAATTAACTTCAGCCTTTGCGGAAATTGACAGTTTGCTTAATTCCGACACTCGTTTCGATACTTTAGTTAATCAACATGTTTAATTTCTGATCTAAGTTTTTCCAAGTAATTCCACACTCTTCTTTTACCAGATTTAGTTCACTACGTACGTCGTCTCAATTTTCACCTGCGCCCTGCGCGATTTGATTCATGACCCTCCCGTCGCAGGCCGCACAAACCATCTTAGTGGGGGAGCTTCGTATATAAAAACTGCAAATTCTCATAAGAATGTGCCCTTTGGTGAGAATGTAGTTGAAGGTTAGGCAATGAAAATAAGAAGGGGAGGCAACGCCTAAAGTTGTTATAATCCATAATGGCAGCTATTTTTCAAAATGGCTACCCGTATTTTGTTTTTACTTATTGATTCACTGATAAAAGCATAAAAATGGCATTAACACTTTAATAATTGGTATCATATTAATCTGGAGATTCTGGCCTT
The DNA here is from genome assembly GCA_035578135.1 of Flexamia atlantica. NCBI lineage: Eukaryota > Metazoa > Arthropoda > Insecta > Hemiptera > Cicadellidae > Flexamia > Flexamia atlantica. The sequence continues at coordinate 19,075,585 of JAQJVK010000007.1, forward strand.
TAATTCAAGACCATATTTATAATATTTTACAAATATTTCATATCTCAATTCAATTCAATTCAATTCAAAAAGCTTTTATTCGTTGAATAAAAGCCAGATCCGTTACAGATTCGTTGATATCTGTAATATCAGTTTGAAAATAACGAGAGTTTAAAAGTCTGGAAACGTCTTCATATATTTTTCTCTAAATTTGTTGGAAAATTCAAACCTTGCATATCAACTTATCTGTATAAAAACAACGTTTGCAAATATTGCCATTTTTTGACCTCCACCAGGGGACGGCCTATGAGGAGTAGGTACATAATCTTTAATGTAAGAATAGGTTGATATGCACATCATTTTAAAGGGCTATTTAAGTGGAGTTCAATGCCGGAAACCGCGTCTCAAAAGGTTCACCAATTACAAAAAGGCGGCCATTTAAAGTTTCTTCTGATATATCTTGAACACCCTGTAACTCGTAAACTGTCCGATATTTTTTAGAACAGTTTTGTATTTAAAAATCTCCTAAATCTCACCTTTACTGTGATATGTAACATATAAATATATTCAAAATTTGATTTTTTCCAAAACTTCGTTTTATGTTGGTACTGCTGTTGCAACACCTAAAGTTGTTATAATACAAAATGGCAGGTATTTTTAAAAATGGCTACCCGTATTTTGGTTTTTATATATGTTCTTAGATTGCAAAATAGTGTTTAATTTACAGCAATTTATAAGGATTTTAGGTCTAAGATAATTGATAGGTTAATGTATTAAACTTAATTTTTATTTACACAAAGTGTTAATCACTAAATATAACAAAAAAGGTCACTTACAATTATATAAGTTACGGCGGGCTATCCAACATACAGAAAATGGGCTTTAGATCAGGCTACTTACAACATAAAACTAACATAAAAGTTCATATTAAAAATATCTTCTAAAAATATGCAAACCTGTTTTGATAATATTGATTAATTCAGTTTTTGTTAAACTGATTCACCGCAGATATCATTCTGCTTCCCCACATCACCACGTTTTCCGATTTCCAACGATACTGGATCCGGATATCATCGTCAACACATACATTTAAGGACTAAAATAAAAATTGTTTTAACCATTGACAATGCAAAATATTGCATCCAAATGCTTTTTCGACATAATCTACTATATGGTTTCATAGTATAACTATTACGTCACGCCATGAGAGAGGGGAGGGGGTAAACTTTCAAATGGTAGGGAACCGAGCTCGAGTAAAGGAAGGTAACCCTTACATTTTTCTGCAGATTGGGAACCAAGCTTAATATTAATAAAAATAGGCCTACATTTGAATTGCCTATATTAGGGGCCGTGTACTGCTCACAGATTAGAATAGAAGGTAACATTTCCAATTTAGGGAGGAAGCTTGAAAATGGGAATGTAAAAATAAAGGAATCCTGCAGTTGGGGACCGAGGTTAGTGAGAGGGAATGTCAATTCTATTTTGTTGGAGGTGCACTGTTAATTAAAGGTTTCCCTTTTGTTTTTGAGGACCAAGCTTGGAGAAATTAAGGAAATTCCTAAGAGACAATTAATGTTGGGGGCTGCTAGTGCGTGAGATAACAGTTTTGGGGGTTAAAAGTTAAACGCAAAATATGTGTACCATCATTGTAAATTGCTGTAAAACACTATTTTGCATGATGTATATCAAAGAATTTATAAAAACCAAAATACGGGTAGCCATTTGGAAAAACAGCCACCGTTTTGTATTATAACAACTTTAGGAGTTGCCTCCTCATTTTATTTTCATTGCCTAACCTTAAACTACATTCTCGCCAAACAGCAATACCAACCTAAACCGTAGTTTTGGAAAAAAATCAAATTTTTAATATATTTACATGTTACATATCACAGTAAAGGTGAGATTAAGGAGATTTTAAAATATAAAACTGTTCTAAAAAATATCGAACAGTTTACGAGTTACAGGGTGTTCAAGATATATCAAAAGAAACTTTAAATGACCGCCATTTTGTAATTGGTGGACCTTTTGAGACGCGGTTTCCGGTATTGAACTCCACTTAAATAGCCCTTTAAAATGATGTACATATCAACCTATGCTTACAATAAAGATTATGTATCTACTCCTCATGGGCCGTCCCCTGGTGGAGGTCAAAAAATGGCAATGCTTGCAAAACGTTGTTTTTATACAGATAAGTTGATATGCAAGGTTTGAATTTTCTAACAAATTTAGAGAAAAAGATATGAAGCCGTTTCCAGACTTTTAGAACTCACGTTATTTTCAAACTTATATTACAGAGATGAAATATTTGTAAAATATTATAAATATGGTCTTGAATTAAAGGCGAGAAACTCCAGATTAATATGATACCGATTATTAATAGTGTTAATGCCATTTTTATGCTTTTATCGGTGAATCAATAAGTGAAAACAAAATACGGGTAGACATTTTGAAAAATAGCCGCCATTATGGATTATAACAACTTTAGGCGTTGCCTCCCCTTCTTATTTTCATTGCCTAACCTTCAACTGCATTCTCACCAAAGAGCACATTCTTATCACAATTTGCAGTTTTCTTATTGTTTTCTTTGCCTAGCTCCCCCACTATCTAATATAATCTTCAGTCCTCTTGATATTGTTTTAGTTTTTGGTAGGAATGGTCGAAAACTTAGCGCGATGCTAAATACCACAGTATTCTTCATAAACCGCTTTCCACAGTTTTTACAGTTAATTTTACACACCGGACATAAGCACTTCCGTCACATCCGCCATTGCCACTCAACAATGTGATGAACGCATGGGCAGAATTGTATATACAGTGTGTAAATTAAGTATGGAAACAAATCTGTATTTGTTCATCCGAAGGAGATAGAGATATTTTGTTTGTGGCGTTGGCCACAAACCAGGTGGCCACAAGTCCAGGTTCCGGATTTTTTGACATCGAAAATCTTTTTTCATCCCCCTCACAGGGTGGGGGGTAAGGGGTAACTTAATTTTTTCAAATAGCAACCCCTATTGAGTGACACCTCATTTTAAAGGGTTTGTCAAAATAAATAAAATGGCGCAAACCCGAGGTCAATACCTCGACCCTAACCCAAATAGCAGCCATTTTAAATGGTGAGATGAACACACGAGATTAACTATGGATACCTAAATTTACCTTTTAAGCAGGTTACATTGGGCAAGTTAAACTCTGGATACCATTATTAGATGGAAAAGTGGACATTTTTGTCTCATTCCTGATTTTGCCTCATCCCCCAAAATAGGGTGTTTTGGGGACAAACCCCTAAATGTTAATGCAAACCCCCACTAAGTGACCCCTCATTTTGAAGGGTTTGTACCAACATAAGCAATGGTCCAAACCTAATGTCAAGATGTCACCCCTATCCAATGTGGCAGGTATTCAAAAATGTGATTGGGTGAAAAGCACCTACTTCTCTTATTCAAAATTTTGGGTGTCTTTTTAGGATCGACGAATATTAATTTAAATCATGGTTTTAAGTTTGACAAGGACTATAAAATGAGGGATGACTCATTATGGCCACTATGGTAGGCATTAAATATTTTGAAACGTGAAATGGGTGTTTTTCACCCAATCAAATCTTTGAATGACTGTCATTTTGGTTAGGAGAGAAATATCGACTTTAAGTTTGCACCACTGCTTATGTCTTAAAAAACCCTTCAAAATGAGGGATCACTCAACAGGGGTTTGCATTTGATATTTTGGGGCTACCCTCAAAACACCCAATTTTTGGGGCTGGGGAAAATCAGGAATAAGGCGAAAACATCCACTTTTCCATCTAACAATGGTATCCAGAGTTTAACTTGTCCAATGTAACCCGCTTAAAAGGTAAATTTAGGTCTCCACAGTTAATCTCGTGTGTTCATCTCAAAATTTAAAATGGCTGCCATTTGGGTTAGGGTTGAGGTATTGACCTCGGGTTTGCGCCATTTTATTTATTTTGACAAACCATTTAAGATGAGGGGTCACTCAACAGGGGTTGCTATTTGAAAAAATTAAGTTACCCCCCTTACCCCCCACCCTGTGAGGGGGATGAAAAAAAATTTCGAGGTCCAAAATTCCGGAACCTAGGTTAACAGCCAACGCCACAAACAAAATATCTATATCTCCTTCGGTTGAAAAAATACAGATTTGTTTCCATACTTAATTTACACACTGTATTTAAAGAAACAATGTAAGGATTGTATTAAATTGATCAACGTGCAAGTAGGCTTTGACTCTGGCGGTACGTTCAAACGCCTGTTTCCAACGGAACTTCCGGTAGCCAATAGGATAAAATGACGCACGCCATGATGGATCTGCCAGTCTCTCATTAGGCCTGACGATAATTGGTGTGACCAATCGAAATCGATCGCCAATATTTGTATATTTACCGTCTTGTATGTAAATATAGTAAAAGTGTAAATATATGTATACGTGTTATAAGATGTTTTGTATTTACATCTACTTGAGTTATTATTAATATATTGCTACGCCCTGACATGATGTGAGTTTTGTTGTACTATAAGAGTTAGACAGTTGTGTAAGACAGACTCTGTAGCCAGAAACTAAAATATTTCTTTCATGTAACATTCGAGTACATATTTAATAAACTTACTTGTTACTCCACATTACAAAGTTATCTTGAGAAGGTTGAGTCGGCTGTAGGCATGCACGCTGGGACTGGCAAAGTACGAATCTAAAATTTTATTAGTTCTCTTTAAGTTAGCCTTCCGTTCCTATTTAAGTTTTTGCTTAAACACCTCTTGACCTAAACTGTTCATTCATTGAAAGCAATCACGGCACACTATTTAACTACTATATTAGCAATATTTCACGAAGGGTCTAATATTTTTCACGATTAATTATTAGTAAATATTAGTTTTCACAAAAACTAATATTTTTCCGGGGATTTTCTCACCGGGATCTTTATTCAAGTATACTGTTGATGGGGGTAAAACTTATTATATGGTATTCTCAAAGTTTACTGGTAATTTGGGCTTATTGAGATAAAGTATTTTTATGAAAACATTTATGAATTTACTTTCTATTAATCACTTTTAAACACAATTTAAATACCACAGAAAGAATTTTGCTGTCAATATTGCACTACTGTCATACGATCCAAGTACTAAGCAATATCAACCTAATCTGTAAAGTCTTCACCGGGAAGTAAAGAGAGCATCGTCAATAGTGTGTCAATAAATCGACTTCGCTTAAGCGGTTGACTTTATTAATCACCATCTCCTTCTCAAGTTACAATCATATGGTATCAGTGGAAATCTGTTAGCTTGGTTCCAGTTCCATGAGGCCGATAGAAGACTTGTTGTTAAATCTTTTTGTGGCAAATGTCGACCCTATATTGCTGGCTCCGGCGTGCCTCAAGGGTCCCACATGAGTACAGCAACTCAAAGTTTATCTCCTTAGACTAGATCCCTACACACCATTACTCGAGGCATGGTCTGCACTATAACAATGCAGGGGAAAATAAAATTGCAGCTATTGTTTCAGATGCTCTGTTGCCTCGTGTTTTGGTGGCTAATCAACTCTCTGATGAGTCTGTCCAAGCTCGAAGGAGTTTTAATCAAAGGAATAATGTTAAGCCTACATCTCTCCCAAGCTCTTGTTCGGCCGATAGCAGGTCTTCGTACCCCAATGGTTCTAGAGTGTTTTATAACTCCCAGTTAAATACAAAAGTAGGTGTAGAGCAACCTTTTTTAGGAAGGGACAGGATGAATCCTCTAGTAAAATGACATCTAACAATCCCTCGCAAATAGGTCCAAAGAACAAAATCACTATTTTCCACCAAAACATCTGTGGTGTTAGGTCAAAAAAAGAGCTTCTGGAAGTTCATTTGGAGTGTGAAAGCCCTGACATTTTATGTCTCTCTGAGCACAATCTATCCAAAGAACTGCTGAGTGTATTTTGTTTGTTGGGCTATTCCAACGTGGCAGGTTTTTGTTGCAAGTCCCGTCAAAAGGCATCTGTATAATGGCTAAGCACAACATTTACAGTGAGAACATAGATGTGTCCCAGTTTTGTTCGGAGGACTCTTGTCATCTGGCAGCGGCTAAAATTCATCTTGAGAACCAAGACTGTATTATTGTGCTTGCTGTATACAGATTCTCAAAATATAACTGTGATGACTTATTTGAACATCTTGGAGGTTGTCTTGATTTCATCCTTCAGAAGCCAAGAAAAATCGTTGTTCTTGGAGATTTCAACATTGATGTATCCAGTGACACTTTTTCAAGAGACAGATTCATACATATAATGAGACTTATGGGTTGTATTACACAACATCCTCTTATACCAGGGAATTTAAGAACTCTAGGATGGCAATAGATAACATCTTTACAAACACTGACTCTCCCTTGATTAGTTGCAACGTCATCAATGCTGTTTATCTGACCATCACGGTCAAGAAGCTGTAGTTGATCTTTCACCTTCAATGTCAACAACTACTCCTAGATTTTGTGAATCTCGCCGTTTCACTCCTGAAAATATTCGCTGTTTTAGATTTCATTTGCAGAGAGAGACGCGGGCTGAAATATTTTCCCCTAACAACATTGACTTCAATTTTAATGAATTCCTCCAAATAATAACTTATTGTTTTGAAGTATCCTTTCCCTTGATAAAACAAAAATCAAACAGCATAAATCTACAAACAAACCGGTCATTACACCCGACATACTCCACCGCAATAGTCGAATGCAGGTATTGTACTCCATTATATCCATCAAGGATCTTGATGCATCTCATCCAATTCGACTAAAGTATAAACAAGCAAAGCGTGAGTTCAGGGAAATTGTCCGAAAGGCGAAGTCAGATCAAATACTTCACACTATTTCTGGGTCATCTAATATTTCCAAAGCTGTTTGGAGTGTTATCAATGACAATAAACCTAAAAGATCGAACAAATCTAGTGTCACTTGTTGATGAGGACGGTAGGGTAGTGGACGAACCCAAGTAGGTTGCAAATATGTTCAATAGCTTCTTCTCTAGTGTAAGTCAAGGGAATGATACTGATAGGTGGGTCCATTTCTGTCATACAACCAAGGGCAACTCTCTCTTTCTAGCCCCTACCACCGAAGATGAAGTAACCAAAGTTGTACTCTCCCTCAAATCAAAGACATCCAGTGGCCCAGATGGCTTCTCTTCTAAACTTCTTAAGCAGGTTGTGGATATAACTGCTGCTCCTTTAGCTTACTTAATTAATGTATCCTTTCAGGAAGGTTGCTTTCCCTCTTCTCTAAAACAAGCCATAGTTCGACCAATCCATAAAAAAGGAAAAAAAGTCAGTTGCAACAACTATAGGCTAATTTCTTTGATCTCTACATTTTCGAAGGTTTTCGAGCGGGTTTTTCTCAGCCGTCTTGTGTCATTCCTAGAGGACAATTCCATCATATCTCCACACCAATTTGGATTTACAAAAGGTAAGTCGACCCTTGATGCCATAAACACTATAATTTCCACTTTATCAAGTGCTCTCGATTCTGGGGAGGCAGCCTTAGGTATGTTCTTTGATCTCCATAAGGCATTTGACATGGTTAACATCCTCCTGAAAAAAACTACTAGTTATTGGGGGTGCGAGGCGTGTCTCACGATCGGATATCTTCTTATCTTAGAGGTAGAACACAATCTGTCCGATTGCCTTTTGTTGATGCCCAGGAAAATCGCAAGCAAGTTACCTCTGCTTCTTCCGAAGTGTCTGCAGGAGTTCCTCAGGGCTGCATCCTTGGCCCCATCCTCTTTCTTTTATTTATCAATGATTTACCCAATTTTGTTTCAGACCCAAGTTTAAATGTAAATGTCTGTTTATTCGCTGATGATATACCTCCTTCACCATTTCCGCAAAAAAATCAGGCAAGTTTGGGGACAATGGGATTTGAAAGCTCCAACAAAGTTTTGCAATGGTTTTAGGAACCTAGGCTAAATAAGAAATCCGAGACGTCATAAGAATACTTTTATTTGACAGCGAGAGTAGTGGTGCATGTACATAACCTTAGTTGCTAGGATAACAATATAATAAAAACATTAGGTAAATAAATAATTAATTATCAGCTGTCGCCACACAGCCCCATACGGAAAAACGGAGTTGCACTCATGGAACATTGAACTTGACTTTCCGTCCGTAAAGGGTGACATACTCGGGTTTCCGAGAAGCTGAAGGCAATACATCATCAATTGGTGAAGTTGGAGAGTTTGCTGATCCAGTCCGGTCGGTCAATATAAAGGCTGGCTTAACGCGATCCAGTGTGACACGAATGGAATTTCCGTTCTGAAGAATGGTGATTGTCTTAGAGTCACGTTGGACGACTGGATATGGTCATGTGTAAGGTGATTGAAGAGATCTACGGACAGTGTCGTCTCGAAGGAAAACATGAGAGCATTCACTGAGACTTTTGTAGACAAAGGATTTGGTAGTAGTGTGTCTTGAAGCGGGAGTCGGGCGAAGAGATTCCATTTGTTGTCGTAGGCGAACTACGTAACTTGAAGGATCGTCTTGTCGTGCTGGTCCATCTTTCGCAGCGAGAAATTCGCCAGGTAAACGAAGGGGTTGCCCGTAGACCAGTTCTGCTGCTAAAGCTTGGAGGTCCTCACGGAAAGCACTTCGGATTCCAAGGAGTACGACGGGGAGAGCTTCAAACCAAGTTGATCCTGTATGACACATAATAACAGCTTTGTCGGTGGAATCTCTCAACGAGACCGTTAGCACAGGGATGATAACTGCAGGTCCAGTGTCTCTCTGAACCGAAAACGTTGCCGAGAGCTTGAAAAAGAGAAGACTCGAACTGACGTCCCTGGTCGGTAGTAATCCGTAAAGGGGCACCAAAACGGGAGAACCAGCAAGTGACGAGACCTTCGGCAACATCATTAGCCGTTATTCGTTGAAGAGGAAAGACTTCAGGCCATCTAGTGAAACGATCGACCTCAGTAAGACAGTATTTGCAGGTTCCAGCCGGAGGAAGTGGTCCCATGATGTCGACATGTATATGCTCGAAACGGGCAGAGGGAGGTTCAAAGTTGCCTAATGGGGTGTGGACATGTCTCGTAACTTTGGTTCGTTGGCAGCGCTGGCAAGCACGGGCCCAATTTCGGCAATCTTGCTGCACATGAGGCCATACATATCGCTGTGATACAAGCTTAGTGGAAGCTCTAGTTCCGGAGTGGCTGAGGTTATGCAGGGAGTCAAAAACAACTCGACGAAACGCCTCAGGAACATAAGGCCGCTGTTTGGTTGTAGAAGTATCACAATAAAGATAAATGTTCGTTCCAGGAATGTTGACTTTTTCTAGTTTTAGAGCAGGACCGTTCTTGAGAAGATCGCTTAATTCGGTGTCCTCCTCTTGATGACGAGCAAGTTGAGTGAAATCGACGTCACGGACGCTGTCGCTAGATAGGGCTTCGACTCGAGAGAAACTGTCCGCGACAATATTGGCCGAACCAGATACATAGCGAATGTCCGTTGTGAATTGGGAAATATATGTTAATTGGTTCTGTTGGACAGGTGACAGTTTGTCACGACTTTGAGAAAAAACTAAAGTTAGAGGTTTGTGGTCGGTGTAAATAATGCAATGATGTGCTTCAAGTATATGACGAAAATGACGAACAGCTGCATACACAGCAAAGAGCTCACGGTAGTAAGCTGGTCATGTCGATTGTCGAGGCGTTAGCTTTTGTGAGAAAAATGCGAGTGGTTCCCAGGATTTACCGTGGACACGCTGTTGGGCAACAGCGCCTACTGATGAGGCAGACGCATCGCAGAACAACGCAAGTTGTGCGTCATGGTCTGGATGGACTAATAGTGTAGCGTTCGCCAGTTGATCCCTGCAAGCGATAAAAGCTGCTTCAAGCGTGGGAGTCCAATTCACAGATTCGTTACCACGGAGTGACGACAGTGCAGTGTGCAGAGGGGCTTGGTGTTCAGCAGCTGAAGGAATAAAACGGCGGTAAAAGTTGATCATACCCAAGAAGCGTCGTAGGCCTTTTGCTGTATTAGGGCGATTTAAATTCTTGAGAACATCTACACGATCGGGAAGAGGTCTGGTTCCAGCAGCGGAGACCTCATAGCCAAGGAAAGTATCGGTAGAAGAGGAAAGTACTGTCTTATTGACATTAACCAAGAGACCGTATTCTGATAGACGTTTGAACAGACCACGGAGATGGCGGTCATGTTCAAAGGTGTCCTTGGAGAAATCTAATATATCATCCACATAGGGAAAACAGAAATCTAGTCCGGAAACGACTTCATCGGAAGCGTTGCGAAGGCCAAAGCTCATAAAAGGGAACTCAAAAAGACCAAAAGGGGTTGTTATGGCAGCTTTTTGTATGTCTTCAGGGTTCACTGGGATTTGTGTATAAGCTTTGACAATATCAATGACTGAAAATACTTGGCATCCTCGAAGACGATAGGAAAATTCATGTATGTGGCGGACAGGGTATCTGTCGGGGATTGTGCGAGCATTAAGGGCGCGATATTCTCCGCAGGGACGCCAGCCATCAGTTTTCTTCGGGACCATGTGTAATGGTGAAGACCACGGTCCGTCGGAACGTCGAGCAGTCCCCTCGCGAAGCTTCAAACTCTGCTTTCGCTATAACAAGGCGGTCAGGGGCGAGACGTCGAGGACGGCAAGAAACTGTGGGTCCGGGAGTCGTTTTAATATGATGTACTGTTGAGTGAAGTACCTTATTACGAGGAGTGCCTGAATGACGAGTCAGTGTAGGAAAGTCTGTAAATATAGATTTGGTTGACGGATCAGGAATGATGATTTTGACACTAAAGTGATTTAAAGAGACATGTTGACAAGTTACAGACAAATTGGTTTTACTGTCAATTAAACGTTGGTTCCGGCAGTCAGGGAGTAGGGAGAAAAGGGCCAAAAATCATATCCTAAGATAGGAGTATTAACATCAGCCACTACAAAGTTCCAGATGAAGGAACGTCTCAGTCCAAAGTCAAGGTTTAGTGTTAAGCTTCCATAGGTATGGATTGTAGAATTATTCGCAGCGCGAAATTCGTATCCAACTCGATTCCGTCGTACTGGAAGGTAAGATTTAGGAAAACAACAAATGTCTGAGCCAGTGTCAATTAAAAACTTACACTTTGTCGTTTTAAAGTGCTCTTTTCTGTCTGTGTGTCTGTTTGTGATTTTTAAATATTTAATGATATCTCATGAACCTCTTAACGTATAAACTTCAAACTTGGTATATTGATGACCACTATTAAGAACTATTTTTGTAGGGAGTATCAAATTTCTACTTTGTACTATTTCAAAATGGTGACTGTTTTTTGTTTTCAAAGCTAAATATCTTAAAACCATAAATGTTATAAAAATCATACATGAGACAAAAAAGTTGCAAGATTTAATCCAATTAACGCTCACATTAAGGTTATGATGATTGGCCTACTAATAACGGAGAAATTGTAAATTTTCCGAACAAAAACATGCAAATTTCAGACATATGTTCTAAAGAACCATGTTTTTATTCAGAAAAGTTAAAATTTCTCCGTTATTAGTGGTCCGCATCATACTCTTGATATCAGCGTTAATTGGATTTAATTTTGCAACTTTTTTCCTTTGTATATTTTTTCTAAAATATACGGTTTTTAAGATATTTAGCTTTGAAAATAAGAAATAGTCGTAAGTTTGAAATGGTACGAGGTAGAAATTTGGTACTTCTTACAAAAATTGTTCTTAATAGTGGTCATCCAAATTCCAAGTTTGAAGTTTAAATGTTAAAAGGGTCAAGAGATATAATTAAATATGTAAAAATCACAAACAGACACACAGACGGAAAACGAAGCACCTTAGGGCTCATAAAGTAAACTTTTTTCTCATTTTACCTGTACTATCAAATACTAAAGTATTTTACAATAATTTCCGCACACCCTGTATGCCATGAGAGCTCTAAAAGTCTCTCTAGTACGTTCTATTGTAGAGTACGGCTACTTGGTGTGGTACCCTGACTAATTTAGACAGTCGATATAATAGAGAAGCTCCACCGGCGCTTTTTCATAACAAGTGGCATCAGATCGCATTTGAGTACTTTACTGTTCCTCTCGACCTTACTAATGAGAATCTGAGACTGACTCCTCTCGCACTATGAAGACAAAAGGCAGACGCAGCGTTCTTTCGCAAAATTGTTGTTGGAGAGGTCGACAGTGCTACTCTTCTGGCCCTGATTAACCTCCGAGTTCCTACCCGTACCGCTGCCCAGGATCTGTTCTTCCGCCATCACAGTCCTACTTCTCACATCTAGCTCAGCACCATTTTAAGATTCCATAAAACTGACAATGCGATCTCCTCCAAATATGACTGACGATTCAGAGGACGACTCTGAATCTTCACTCAAAAACCTGTGTGCGCATTAATTTACTTCAGTTTCTATCACTTATTGTACGCTATTAGTACTGAATTCCTTCAGTTTGCTTGTACGTAAAGCTGTTGCTATCAGTCACTACTAGACTGTAATTTTGTTATTGTTTTTTAACTCATAATGTGTGAGTTATGTATATTTATTTGAATCTTGTGTTTTTTTAGCATTTAAATTGTAGTTATTTAGAACAATCACTCCACTTTTATTGACAATGCCATTTATTGTTATGGTTGCTTGTTTAAAGATATTATAATGTTGTTGATAATTATTTTGTTGTATTTCCTAATATAGGCTATTTTGTTAAATTGTTTAACCTCACTAATTATTGTTGATATTTATTTTGTTTATTGCCATATCGTTTTGTATCGTATCCTACCTAGTTTAGTAATTATTCCATTGTTCTGTTCTGTTAACTTTCCTCCATTGTTGATTGTTATCTATACACTTGATGCATGCCATCTTGAAATGTAACGATTATTTCCTCTATGTTTAAAAACTGTGTTTACCGTAAATAAATAAATAGTAAACATCTAGCCTACACATACACCATGCAGACGACAAACTCGCTCTCACGGTTCGCGATCGCGACGACGACGTCTCACAGCTGATCTTGGTGGCAGTGGCGCTCATGCAGACATCTTTACGATGAAGTACGATGAAGTCCTTCATCTGTGGTGGTGATAACGAAAAAACATGGACAAAATGTGTTCTGTACAGAGCAGACTTCTGTAAGTTGTAACCACTCCGCTCAGTCACTTCACGACACTCGAAGTTAACTATTTGTAAACTAACCGTCAACTAGTAGGCCTAAACTGTTTAATGAACCACACAGATGAACCCTAGCCGAACTAAAATGTCGCAAATTGAAAATTAAGTAACAGATTTTTGTACAGTATTCTATATTTAATAAATCATACATTGTTCAATGTGACCATTGTGTTACAGTGTTTTTATTTTTTATGATTTGCTTTAACATACAATTCTAAAGGCTGTGTAAAAACCGCTAAATCGTATTGTATTTTCTAAAACTATAATCATTGGGTCCTTACGGACTCTTCACTTGCAAATAAAATTTGATATTCATCTTTTTTCAACCATCCTATTTAAAGTCAATCATTAAATATTGTTTTCAAACAAATCTCTTTAATAAACATCACTAAGTATATAAATTCAAACTAACGTTTGCTACGATCAAAACTTTATTCCTGGTCCTGCAGCTGGGTAAAAATAAAAAAAATTATAAAGCCCGGATGCTTTACAAAAATACTCGAATGTTGAGAAAACCCCAACTGAAATACTGCTCTATGTGCAGGAGAGGATATCCAATATTTGTTATTTACTCGTGCCCTACATTAATCCAAGACTTCCTTCACGGGATATTTGTAGCGCCGTTCATACAACAGGAACTGAGTGTGATTGAGAAAAATTATAATTTTTGGTAAGCGATTCCTTTTTTGTTTGATGTAGAGCCATATATGTATTACCCTTTATACTAAATGATTTAACAAGACATGTACACTATTTTTTTTATTAAATGTCTGATAAATAATGTGTTAGTTGATAGTCAAGTAGTAATAAAATGCATAATCGTCCAGAAGTTCACAATTTCTGTTTCAGTATTATTTGAACTTAAAAAATGAAAGTTTAACATGTATTATGAAGACATATATATATTTAAAGATGGTTTTCGTCATAATTGTGGAGCTACATCCAGACATAAACAAAAAGATTTTTTGGTAAAAATTCATCAAGACAAACAAATTTATCTGAGTTTTACAATAAATTCAGCTTATGTGGTCACTTCCTAATCTTACTTGGATACTTGGAGATTCGCCTCGTTTGTCGTGAGTAGTATGGGGCGTCGTTGTAATGAATCAAGAATCAAGAATTTATTAGCCATTAAATACAATGTACCGTAGAAAATACATTAATGTACAATAGGCTTCGTCAAGGTTAAAAGTACAACATTGCTAGGCTAAATCAATAGTACAGTTTAAATACTCTTCAACACTGTAGAATGCTTGCTGCTTAAGAGGGTTCCCTACCTACCCCAAAACATGCCTAAAATACGCTCCGCGCGGTGTCATTTACCGCCTACAGTTTTCAAAATAAAATTTCATTTAACACAGCATTTCAAAGATAAAGAGTTGTAGAATGTTAATTGCTAACCCAAAACCGCTCTTGTTAACGTATTCTGAAGATACATTCTGTTGAAGTTAATCAACTTTAACGCCATGTATCTTTTTAATGAGTGAGCATAAACGATTTTGAAGAAACAATAAACACTCTGCAACTCGTTATCTTTACAATGCCACATCGAATATCTTTTATTTTAAGAACTGGAGGCGCTAAATGACACCGCGTTTACCCCTACACCGGCTTGCGCGGCGAAAAGTGCACAGATTTAACATGGGCTCTTATGGAGCCGCAGTTCCAAAAGTCGCCGCTAGTGTCGCAGAAAAAAGAAAACTGCCGTTGGAAGGGAACCCTCTTAAGCCAGTTTGATACAAGTTCTTTGAATTTCTTATAAGGCAAATTTCTTATGGCTAGTGGCAACTTATTAAATAAGAGAAACTGTTGGTAACTGTGGCTTTTATAAGACTTATGAGGGCGAATGTATGGTGTTACAAGATTTTGCTTATTTCTAGTGTCATGGTCATGGTGCTGATACTGCTTACTGAAATTTAAGAGATTTTTTTAACATAAACCAAATTACAATATATATACAAACAGGGTAAAGTCATAATCTTAAGATCTATAAAATTATTTTTACAAGATTCTTGATTTTTTAGTCCAGCAATACATCTAACAACTTTCTTTTGCCAAACAAATACTCTGTTTACTTCAGTACTATTTCCCCATAAACGTAGACCATAACACAATTGTGAGTTGAAATGGCCATGATAGGCCAATAGCAATACTTCAAGACTAACACAGTTTTTCAGTTTCCTAATTAAATAAGTAACTCTAGCAAGTTTCTTACAAATGTAATCAATATGAGTACACCAGCTCAGCTTACTATCTAATACAATGCCCAGTAGTTTGACAGGTCTTAAATGTTTTTCATATTCATTATACTTAAATTGCTTCTGAGTGTAAACAAAATATGTTCAGTTTTATTTTCATTGAGGGCCAAATTGTTTGCATTATACCACTCTTTACAGCGTTACATTGAAAAGTAAAGTTTGTTTAATAAATTGTCAATATTTACATCAGCATCAGGAATAGTAGTATCGTCCGCGTATAAGACAGAAAAATATGGTACATTTATATTAAAATTATTTATAAACACTAAAAATAGGAACGGTCCAAGGACCGAGCCTTGAGGGACGCCTGATAATACTTCCTTAGGTTTGGAGAGATTATTGTTTACTTTTACTACTTGAGTTCTATTGCTAAGGTAACTTCTTATGAGATCTAATTCCTTATCTCCGACACCATAGTATTCTAGTTTTTTACACAGAATAACATGTGAAACCGTATCAAACGCTTTACTTAAATCTAACATATATCCACCTATGACTAGTTTGTTTTCAAGACCATTGAGGATGTAATGTACACTTTTTTTAACAGCCATGGTGGTAGAACAATGAGGCCTAAACCCGAATTGATTAACATATTGAGTAGGTGATTAGTTGAGAAAAAATCATACATTTACTTGAATAGACAGGTTTCAATAACCTTACTCACAATTGGAACAATGGCAACAGGCCTAAAGTTTTCAGCAAAGTCCCTACTTCCCTTTTTAAAAATGGGTGTAACTATTGATAATTGTAAGCAGTCGGAAAATTTCCCAAAACTAATACTAAGTTTACAATGTAAGTTAAAGGTACTAAAATAGATTCAATAATGTTTTTAAGTACATAGTTTGACAACCCAAGATAGTCTTCACTGCGTGAGGAAATTAAATTATTGACAGTAGATCTCACAGTTTCAATATCAACTACATTCCATGAAAATTTAAATTTGTTAACATCAGCATTATCCACAGCTTTGAGATTACTCAATAAATCTAAACAGGTTGAACCAGATGTTTGACTATTACGAACACTATTCGATACATTAACAAAAAAGTAATTAAAAATATCGGAAGAAAGACTTATTTCAAGTGGTACATTGTTTTGCCTTGTTTCACCCTTTACAATTTTCCAGGCTGTTTTGCATTTGTTAGTTGAAGTGCAAATTGCATAACTATTAGCAGCTATCCTTGCCTCATTCATTGCTTTAGTATATAATTTCTTAAAGTTCTTAAAGTTTACTTTGTCATTTGAGCTGCCTCTGAGCTTCCATGTGTCATAAAGATAGAGCAAATAACCTCTCATACACTCCAGCTCAGGTGTAAACCAATTTTTGAGATGTGACTTGACTTTAGGCCTCATTGTACAGTTAATAACTGGACAATAAACATTAAGATAATACGATAATACATTCAAAAACATAGAAAAAACAGTGTTGATACCACAGACCTCAAGTAGGACTAACCCGTTAAAATTTACAAGGCATTCTTTCAAATCAGCCAACCTAACAGGAGTAATCAGACGTTTCTTTCAAAAATCAGGTTTCACATTATTTATGCTTTGGTGTGAACTTAAAACTAGATTAAAATTAACAAAAATGCCATCATGTGGTCTGAAATTAGGCCTTCACTATACAGTTTACACTCAAAACGGCCAGGTACGACATCAGTAAAAACATAATCGATACTAGCCTTCCCTCTGGTTGGATAAGAATGTACATTGTATAAATTGAAAGATCTAAGGGAATTCAAAAACAATTGTATCTCATGTTGATCTAAGATATTTAAGTTAAAAACACCAGCAAGTGCAATTGATGAGAACGACAAAGTGCCAGTAGTGATAAAAGATAATACATCCTCTAGCTTTGATAAAAATTCATTGACTTTAGAATCAGTTCTGTACACACAAATAATAATACAATCAAAGGCGAAAGTTTAATGGCTGATATTTCACATACTTTATCAAGGAAAAATTTACTTACAACAATAACATTAAAGTTTAAAGTGTCTCTGACTAGAATGGAAGAGCCCCCATGCGTGTGAGAGATTTCCTGTCGTAAGAGGTAGCAAGGGTGTAGCCGTTTGGAATATAAAGCTGAACTTCATCAATAGTCAGTGGCGTACGCAGGATTTATTTTCGGGGGGGATACACCGGGGGGTTGGGGGGGTATGGAATACCCTCCAGCGGAAGGGGGGTCCGGAGGCCCTCCCCCGGGAAATTTTCATAAATTACAACTGTATATTCGCGTTTTTAGGCAATATAGAGGTATAACAACAAATAGAGTAACTCCCAAAATTTTAACTAATTTGAGGCTGCTCACAGATTAGATTCTGAAAATTTTCGATCACATTCGAATTTTGGCAAAATGTTTTTTACAAAATAAAAGAAATCGCATATTTATATAGCAGGCCTAATAACACTAAATGACAGATGAGAAGGTAATTACTCGTTTTTAACGTCGGTAAAAAAGATTTTTCTTTTTATTGAATTTCAAAGTAAAGGCTATATCTCACATTCTCATTTATTACACGCCTCGGACCTCCCGGACCTGAAGTATCGGGATGCTAGATTATCCGAAAGAGGTTGATGAATAGAATTAGAAAATTCAGGTTTTCTCACTTGTGTAGTGTTTATCAAATCCCAAAGCGCAATCGCAAAGCTATGATGTACACATACGCATCGTAGGCTAATAATAACCAATCACATGATAGTGGTACGTCGAACGTCAAATAGCGGAAACCACCGGAAAACCTCGATCTCCGAAATCTGACAGTTCGATATTTGAAATTTGACAGACTAATCACAAATCTGCCTTGATTTAACGGCGAGGCTTGGTTTTCACGCAACGTAGGCAGACGGGATTCGTCTGCCGCGATGCAGCTACGAGATCGTCCGACAGACGAACAGTGTAAAGTACACGGTCGTGAGAAGACGTCAATATTCGGACGCTACATTTTAACATCGTGATTTTTTTACCATGATTATTTCACGTAATATATGACGAGTCTTCTGCCAGAACTGACGACGATGGCGATGGCGGCAATATCGCGTGCACCATTAATGGCCACTGTTGTTATCAGGAGTTTTTGTTTGCCTGATGTTCTTATATAGGCCTACTCCCGCTAACAACTCACGATAACCGCAATAGGTAAAAATACCTTAATCCAATATAATATAATCCCCGAATCATCTTTAAAATAGTAGAATTTAACTATTTGAAAACTTTATAGTGAGTAATTTATGTATAGTGTTCTCTGTTTTGCGGCAAGTTTAGTGATACCACCACATTCATTACGAACGAAAATTAATCTTCCCAAAAATTTCCCAAAATCCCCAAAAGTTTCGGGGGGGGGATGTCTCCCGATATCCCCCCCTGGGTACGCCCCTGTCAATATTTAACCAATGTTCATTGATACATAATATATCTGTATCATTTTTTTGTAAAGTGAGCTCCAATTCATTAATCTTTGATTTCAGCGAGCAGATTTTTATCATAAAAAGGTTTAAATTGCAGCAACTCTTGTTCACATCTACATCTACACAGGTCCGTTTAGTTTCGCAGTTGGTACTAAAAAAGTGTTTTTGTGGCTTTCGGCAATAGGCCTATTAGATTTAGGAGCACGGTATTTACCAACGATTCAGCCTTCCGGCCATAGATCTGGAGTAAGGAAAGTCTCTGACATTTCGAGAGGGATTCCCACCTTGAAAGAGCTGTATCGGAAATAACGAGATTGCAGTTTCTCACACACATATTATTCATCTTTGATTAGCTTAAGGAAAGCAATTACATTATCACAATCAATTGAGCAGTCTAGTCCTGAGATAAATAACCAAAAAAGACGCTTGGCAGCTTTAAGGTTCCCATTGTTACGTTTACCTGTCCCATGTATCACATTGATCCTAGAAGACTTGAGTGCATCACTGTACGATTTATGCTGAATATTTTGCTGATCATTATTTTGGTTTGCTAAAGAGATACTAGGGCTATTCTTTGGATTATGAGTGACTGTGCTTACCCACTGAGTCCTTCGTCCAGGCCTATTGCCTTCATACCTTTTTGCCTTATATTGGTTTGGATTTTTCCTGGTATGGTTTACTACTTGCCAGTCATACTCTGAAGTTTTGAAAACCCTTCCATTAAAATCACTGTGCTGGCGATTCAAAGTGTTATGATTATTTTCTTCAGCTTCAACTTCTTGTGAGCCCTCTCTTTTATTTCATAACTTGAGAGAGGGAGATGAAGAGTCATCGGCGCTGTCGTCATCGCTCTTTTCGCGGCTTTTTCCAGACAGCCAGCCAGCACCAATTTCAAAGCCATCCAAAGAGCAACGAGCATCCTCAAGGTCATTGGAATGAGAGTTTTTAGAGCAAGGATTTGTCAATTCATTAGTCTTTGGCTTTGAAGTTGTCACGTTTTGACTTGAGTTTAAGATCGACACAGCGGCAGGTTTTTGCAAAACTAATTTTAAGTTAGAAATATCCTCTGAGAACTTAAGGTTTAGCTCAGAAATATCACTGAGACATTTGTTAATAAGTAAATAATTATCGTTTGAAATTCCTTTGACGATCTGAACAAAATTACTCACTGAGCCATTTAAGTTTATTATGTCCTCAACATCCACAACATGATTAACTAACCTTTCCAGTTTCGTGTCACATGAAACGCAGTACCAACGAATTTTTGGAGCTACTTCATTTATCTTCTCATATTCACTGTTAGAAATTTGAATACATTCAACATGATACCATTCTTTACAAAAACCTTCACACTGCAAAGCATTAATTTCTTCAGAATCAATAACTATAGAATTACACACTTAACAGATATTCTCGTCCTCACCATTCGCCATCTTGCCGCCGATATATCCAATGGTATGGTATAATTTCGTAACATCATGGTAAATTCCATAATCCAACATTTTTGTTGTTGGTGAATACTGTAGATTGAGATTTCAGGCGTTGATATGGAGGCCAGTGGAGGGGAAAACGTGGTTTTAGGCTACAAAGACAAAAACTCGCTCAAGCTTTAGAAACTACTACGTTCAATTCAAGAAAGTTTTTTTTTAGTCTCTTTTATATTTATTACAGTTTTATTGTTGTTTAATGCGAGTTCGCAAAAGATGAAAAATCTTTAAACCAGAATATTTTGGCATTATTTCAAAAAATACAAATAATTGCTATGTTGAAAGGAAAGCTGTGTTTGAATCGTATTTTAAACCTATATCTATGGACTGTATTGACACATTTTTGGGTGTGGAATTTCATGTAAATAGTAACTTCAGAAATGTGAAAAGATGAAACTGTGAGTAAGGCTAACCCAATGAACCGATCTTTGCAATGAGCATTGTAAAGAAGCCTAAACATGCACCTGAGAGCTTTTGGAAAATCTACTAATTCAGTCCCTGCAGACCCTGCCTTTGATTCTCCTTGTAAATTTAATATGCTATTGGGAGCCGATCTCTAAGCAAGGATGATGGTTGGAGACAGGATTATTGTCAGTGACAATCTTCCGGCCAACATGAACTCCGTGTTTGGCTCTATTATCATAGGTTTATGTCCAGCACTTAAACCTACAGCTGAAGTACAGCGTCGGGCTCTCTATGTGCTGGAATCGCATTTTTCTCACTACCGACACGCACAATCTTCATCAAACCTTAAAAACGTTTTGGACTCACGAAGACCCACCACTAAAAGTAAAACCTACTCCAGATTATGTATATTGTGAGAATCACTTCAGTTTGACCCACTCAAGAGACTCGTCCCTTCAGGCCGTTATATTGCACTTCTGCCAATCAAAGAAGGTCATGCAAAAATAGGAGACACTTCAGAAGTAGGAAAGCGGAGAGGTTTCTCTCTGTAAAAGAAATTAACTGAGACCCAGAATAAAATAAATAAATATATTGACTGTATGAATGAATTATTAGATTCAGGAGACATGGAACCTGCCACTTCATTCATTCATAAAGACAAAGAACTTTTTTTCCTGCCTCACCATGTTGTAATTAAAGAGGAATCGTCTTCAGCCTAAGTTCGGATTGCCTTTTATGCTAGTTACACTATTACGGATTTCACTATCTGACGCTGAAAATTTACTATTGCAAAAGATGTAATTGCATGATAAAGATTTACTAATAGATTTTTGGAGCTTTGAGTAACACGAATTACCTTCGCATGTAGGTCCTTCGAAAAATGCTTGGAGTTTAAAAACTTCGTCAAGTCTCGAAAATCCTAGATAATTTATATTCAGCCTTCTAAAAGATCGAGATGACAAGCTTCGAAAGAGTTTGATCATTGTAAATCAAAAAATCTAAAAAGTATTCTTAAATTCTGAAAATTACCCTTGCAGTGATCCCAATTTAGATTTTGAGACTATGATGTAAGTTAAGATTATGAGATGCTTGTAAGATTTGGAAAGTTAACTTACCCGACTCTATGATTAGTAGAAGTGACTCATGAAAAATATCCAATAACGGTTTTTGATTGTTCTCGACAAAATGAAGCTATCAAGGAAGTGGTATAACTGATGTAAAATTAGAAATTGAAGCTGCTGAAATTTTGCCGGAAAATACTTAAGTATATTTTCTTATAATCATGATAAAATGTTTGAATACAATCCATTGAAAATTAAATAAATGAACTAAAATAAAAATAAAATCAAATAGGTATTAAAAAAGAGTTGATTGATTTTGCTAATCAAATTAGAGAAACGTTAAAACGAGGTAAACATTTTTAAACTGAAGAAATGCTTAAACGTTTCAGCCTTTAATTGAATCTTCATAAAAATTAAAAAATATAACAGCTGCTTAAAATTCTAAAAATAATTAGATGCAGCAAACCCACCAAGTCACGCTAAATCCTAAATCACCATTTGTTGTATTGCCATATTTTGTTGTGTTGTATAATTACATTGCCTAGTTTAGTAATTATTCCGTTATTTTGTTCTGTTAACTTTTCTACTTTGTTGATTGTTATCTATACACTTATAAATACTATAACAAAACCAACAACCACGTTACCTACAACACCTTCTAAAATTCCAATACAAATAATACCCACTCCACCAAAATTAGATTTTTGCCTATCAGCATCTAAATGTTAAAGAAATTAATTATCTGAATAAAGTAATATCACAGATACTAAATAAGGTATTAGGCGGGAGGGAAATAAATTTTATAAGATGAAAAAGAGGCTGGAATCGCTAATGACGATATAAAGATAGGAAGTAAAGTATTTAATGGTACGAAAGGTCTTTGGGAATTATGTCAAGGAGCCTAAGGATTACACATTCTGTGATTCAAAAACTTATAGAGATACATTGAAGCTTAAAAACGGTCATTTAAAAGGCTCCAAACCCGATGCTGCAATATCGAGTAATAAATATTATAAATATAAAAATCTAATGAAAACTTTATTCACTAAGATTGCATACGGTATAGTGAGGGATTAAGGGATGCTACAAACCATGAAATCATTTTACCATAAAATTGAATACATTTATTAGAACGATCCTAATGAGCTTGTGGATTGTTTAAGATTACTTTGGTTGTCTAGAGAATCAGGGAATACATATGTAAATAGTGAAATTTATTCAATTGCAGATGAATTGTGTGAAAGTGGAATTATTCAGTAATAAATAATATAATTTTGTCATAACAAAAAACTGTTTTTAATAAAAATGTATGTTCATGGATACATTTTGTCGCATTATATACAACTCATATCAGTCAAAAGCTAGAGGTGTAGAATATCCTACTAGTAGTTTCAAATCCAAAGGCAGTGATTGGAATCATAAAATTATTTCCCTAAAAGACGGTAGCCAGCCGAACAATGTCTCAGCGGCTGGACAAACTATTGAAGAACGGTAATTCTTTTGTTGAAGGTAAACGTAAGTATAATTTTTTTGGAATTGGATGATGACAATAATTGGAATTGCAGGAAACATAAACTTTCGTGTAGAGAGGGGAGATCCAGACGATTAGGAGGTGTACCGCCAAAGCTATAGCTTTTAGCTATAGCTTTTATAAAACAGACGACAAAGCAATTTTTGAAATAACATTAACACGAGAAATGGTTCTTTTGCACAAAGTGATGCTAAATATATGAATGTTTAGAGGCTAAAAATGATAAATGGGACGCTAAAATTAAAAAAGTAACAACGTAGAAGTAGTTGGAACGTAGAAGTAGTTGAGAAATGGTTCTTTTGCACAAAGTGATGCTAAATATATGAATGTTTAGAGGCTAAAAATGATAAATGGGACGCTAAAATTAAAAAAGTAACAACGTAGAAGTAGTTGGAACGCCAAACAAAGTCCCACCGTTAACTTAAGTTTTATTGTTTAATGGAAAATTAGGGTTTCTTTTATTTATTTATGGATATTTCATCCAAACATTAACCAGAGCAGGACCTAAACTCAAACAATATCAACCTACATTAACTCACTTCACTCACTCAGGTTCACTCACTCACTTCACTCAGTTTTCACTTTTAGAACTTAAAATTAAGGTTTTATTTTTTTAACATATATTCACTTTAAAAAAAGAACAAAAGTCTACTTCTTCTAAACCAAAAAGTCAATTTTACTTTTTTTATAAAAATTGTTTTGTTTTTACCATTTTTTATCTGATCTGGTAAGAGATTGTAAACTTTTGGAGCAACAAAGCTGTAGGTTTTCGTAATAAATATATTATTTGGTCTAGGTAAAACGAGTTTTTCTGCATTCCTAAGCTTGTTTCTATATTCGTTTTTATTGTGAAGTCTATCACCACTTCTACTATAAAACATCTTTAAAACCTTAAAAACAAATAAATATTTTAGTGGTAATATTTTTTACTAACAAATAGAGGACGAGTTGGCTCAAATTTGCCTTTATATGAAATTAATCTTAGAAAATGGTTTTATTTTATATTAGAAGAATTTAAATAACTTTCACAATGTGTACAGGAAATTTTCAGTTGTTATAGGTATCTTTCAGAAATTAAAAATACCGTAAAATGGAATTTAATTGATTTTTAAAATTTGGAAATATGTACTTTCCAGCTAATTTCATGGTCCAAATTCACCACTAAATATTTTACACTCTTTGCTTGTCCAACTATTTCAAAGGTGCTTGGACAGAAATTTTGCTGTTGTCCAGTACATTCAGAACTGTGGTATTTTATATTATTTAGAAAATCAGAATCTTTTCGAAGGCTAAAATTCATGTATTTGGGTTTTTTAGCACCCAACAGCATATGGTGAGTAAACCACCACTGTAGTGCTTTTAGATCATTGTTCATTGCTAAATTAATTAAATCACTATCTTTTTTACATGGCAGAGGGCTTTGTCATCTGCAAATTATGTTAATTTACCACAGAATTTTGCTTCACACAGGTCATTTATATAAATTAATATAAATTATAAATACAATTTCTCCAAGGACTGAGCCTTGAGGGACACCACCCCCCCCCCCCACCCAATCCCATATTATTTCCCATATTATCCCATATTATTTTTGGTCTATAATTACTGCACCAATCCCATTTTACTACAAACAGAATTTATTCTTACACTCTGCCCCCTTTCTATCAGATAACTACTAAAGCATTTTTGAGCAACACCCCTTATTCCACACTGATATAATTTTTCTTTAATAAAATATTGTGATCAAGTGTGTCAAAAGCTTACTTAAAATCCAAAACAATCCACTAACAATTTCCCCTTTATTAAGCCTAAGACCAACATGAACGTTTTGTAAAAATTCAAAAGTGCATGCTCAGTGCTGAGATATCTTAATTCAAATTGGTTGCTACTAAAAAAAATAACAGAATCGAGATAACTTAATAATGTTTGGTTCATGATCTTCCCAAATAGCTTAGAAAAACAGGATATCAAAGATATTTGGTCTATAATTACTGCACTGTAATTTAGAACCGTTTCTGTAGATAGGAATTACAACTGCATTTTTCAACTTGGTTGGAAAAACACCGCTTTGAAAACCAAAACTAATTTGCTTATGGAAATTTGCTTTGAAAACCAAAACTAATATTATAGTACAACACAAGAAATTGCATATGCAACCTCCTGTATTACTTTAGCACTTATACAATCTATTCCTGGACTTTTACAATTGTTTAAACTTTTAAATGCAGCCGAAAGTTCTTTCGGCCTTAATTCATCAAGAAAAAAATAACTTCACTTTTACTGAGAAATACATTTTTATAATCTAGCGATAAAAAATCTTGAGATACGGTAGTAATAAATTTCAAATTTTTTGCGACCCTCAAAAAATGATCGTTAAATTCCTCTACCACAACTGGATCATCTACTAAAAGTACCTGGTGGACCGAGACTTGCTCGGTGTTTTTTCATGTTTACCAGTTCATCCAGTTACTATAAAATATTTCAATGTCATAAAATTGATAAATAGAAACCTTTTTATTGCTCCATGGTCTCTTCATCCCACTTGCTATATTTTCCCTTAATGGCTGTAGATTCCAAACAGCTGTTATGATTACTTCATTTGTTTACACTTTCCTTGTTTATGTTCGTTGCTATCACGGCAACCCATAAGGCCAATGTTAAAATTTTACAACTTTAAAATTCGATTTATTACGTTATTAGATTTTCTCTGGCCAAGTAATCTGCATAAAAGATGTTTTTGAGTCATAAATTACTTATTTCCAGACTTTGAAGGAAATCCTCGGAGCCGTTTTTGAGATCGTTGTGCAAGCAAGCAAGCAAGCATACATACAAGATAACACTACTCGTATAAGAGTATAGGATGCGAGTAGATTATTTACTTCCAATTGCTTCCAATTACTTCCAATTACTCGCATTATTTACTTCCAATTGTTTTTTTCTATCTTGACTCTGATTTGACCTGTTACTTCTTCAACATTTTGCATGTCAATTTAGAATTACCTTGAAAATTTTCGAATTTTGGTTTGTATTAGTTATCTTTTAAGGACTTACATCTTTTTGCAAATTATTCCTAAATGTATATTTGATAATTTCTTAAATCTTCATTATTTGGATGTTTTTGACGATACTGGAAATTGTATTTTTTTAGCGGATTTCCCCTATACGGAAGAAGCTCTTACCATAGGTCTCATGGTAAGACCTAAGCCCGAGACCATAATGACTTTTCGTTTTGGGGCCACCAGAAGCAAAAAACACCATTCGTTCGAATTTTAGCGAATTTCCCCTATAAGGAAGAAGCTATTACCGTAGGTCTCATGGTAAGACCTAAGCCCCAGACCATGATAACTTTTCGTTTTAGGGCCACCAGAAACAAAAACACCATTCGTTAGAATTTATATATATATATATATATACATATATATATATATATACATATATATATATATACACATATATATATGTGTGTGTGCGCGTGTGTGCGTGTGTGTGTGTGTGTGTGTGTGTGTGTGTGTGTGTGTGTGTGTGTGTGTGTGTGTGTGTGTGTGTGTGTGTGTGTGTGTGTGTGTGTGTGTGTGTGTGTGTGTGTGTGTGTGTGTGTGTGTGTGTGTGTGTGTGTGTGTGTGTGTGTGTGTGTGTGTGTGTGTGTGTGTGTGTGTGTGTGTGTGTGTGTGTGTGTGTGTGTGTGTGGCCGTAAATATGGTCCGATCTTAATGAAATTTGGTACAGACATGTATAGTGGTGATCAATTGGGCGAGTTCGTAAACCAGCCCGATCGGACAATCGGAAGGGGGGTAAAGGGTGATAAACCCCCAAAAATGGGTTTTTTGAGTTTTCACATGGAAAAATAAAAGTAATCAAATGTTGGCTTGCACCATTGAATTCAGCTAAAAAAAACAAACAATTTGGTATTTTGAATCATTGCTCTTTGTCCATTGGTTACCGAGATATTGAAAGAGGTAATCACAGTACGTTGTTTAATGTTAACCTTATGGGGAATAAGTCAAATTCTATATCTGACTTATTTCTCAACAAATCTTAATAACACTTGGTTTGTGGCTTCATCTAGATGAGATCTAATGTATTTTACTCTAAAATCCCCCAAATTTCCATTTTTGTGGCAGCAAACCTGCATACTCATTCCCCATGTTATCCTTATGGGAAATAAAATAAATGCTATATATTCCTTCTATTTTTGACGTATCTTGGTAAAACTTGGTACATGGCTTCTTCTAATTCAGATCTACTAAATATTGAATTAAAACCACCCAGCTTTAACGAACCTGTTGCAGCAAACCTGCATACTCATTCTCCATATTATTCTTATGGAGCTTACTTAAACATGTCAAATCTCATTATGTTGGATTGAAACGTATGTTCTTTTGCATTTGAAATTCGCTGAATATGCAGGTCTGCTGCAACGGGGGTTTTTCCTTTTAATTTTGGAGGGGCTGAGGCCCCCTTGGCCCCCCTCTATATATGCCAGTGATGAAAATATCTTGGATCCTTCACACTAATCGTGATGCATTGGTTTATATATTATAATAGAATAAATTTTATAGTAATTAGCATGCATGAATTTTAATAATTAATTTCGTCTAATTGGCGTGTTCTGCTCTTTGTGTGTTTTCGGTTGACCCCTCATAATAGGTGCTTTTGGATTGGTAGATTTTAACTCGTATTGGACTTGTTTGGACAAAGATTTGCAAGAAGTAATAGCTTTGTTTGTTATTTTGGAATATTCTTGAGTAGGATCTTTATTGAGTTTTATAAAATCATTGCTATCAATAAATGTTTTCACTCTTTTATCGTATTCTTCGTTGTTCAGATTACTGTAGAGTTATCTTTATCAGCTTTCACTACAATAGCATTATTTTCAATTATTTTATTAGAAATTGAAGTTATGATTTTTAGATCGCCTTCTGTGGTTTTTCTTAGGTAAGGTTTCTTTTGATCTAAATTTATCTTGTTGAGTTAATGTGAGAAAGTTTGTTTGATTTGGTCTTGGTTTTCTTTATCAAAGTTCTTAATAGCTACGTCGGTATCTATTAAAGTATATTCAATTGATGTTAGTATGTTCAATACACCAAATTATGCACAGATTCAAATAAAATCAAGAACTAGAGCAGCAATAAAAACCTTGAAAACAGCAAGGAAATTCTGGATCAAAGAAGAATTGAATAGTTTATACAGCAAACTCCACAATATATTATTACTAAAAGAAGAATTATATGAACAAATAAAACATGATTATCATCATGAAACAATAGATGAAATAAAAGAATATATTAAAGAATGGACTACTCCAATACTAAGCAAGAAGAAAGAAACACAAAGAAAGAAGCTTGATAAGCTAATCAATGCACAAAATAAAAATTAGAACTACATAACCGAAACAGATCAGCATGAATTTTTCCCAACCCTTACAAATCTAACTGATATCGAATTCAATGACCAAGAAATTTCAATGCTCGAAAATCATTTAAATATAACATAAATATAGATTACAAAACAAAATCAATTGAAGATACTTTAATAGATATCGACGTAGCTATTAAAAACTGTTCATAAAGAAAACCAAAACCAAATCAAACAAACTTTCTAGCATGAACTCAACAAGATAAATTTAGATCAAAACAAACCTTACCTAAGAAAAACCACAGAAGGCGATCTAAAAATTATAATTTCTATTTCTAATAAAATATTTGAAAATAATGCTATCATAGTGAAATCTGATAAAGGTAACATGAACAATGAAGAATACGATAACAGAGTGGAAACTTTTATTGATAATAATGATTTTATAAAACTCAATAAAGATCCTACTCAAGAATATTCCAAAATAACAAACAAAGCTATTACTTCTTGCAAATCTTTGTCCAAACAAGTCCAATACTAGTTAAAATCTACCAATCCAAAAGCACCTATTATGAGGGGTCAACCGAAAACACACAAAGAGAACACACCAATTAGACCAGTGGTGAATTTCCGTTCTGCCCCCACATATACTCTCTGTATTTGAATAATAAAATAAAGATTAATATTACATGGGAAGAAAACTACAGCCTCAAAAAGTCAATAGAATTCGTCGATAGAATTAAAGACATCGTAATTCCAACAAACAGTATATTCATATCTTTCGACATAACAAATATGTACTCAAATATACCATGTAAAGAGGCATCAAATATACTAAAAAAAAATTAGAGAAGATGCTAAGTTAGCTAGACAAAATATTAATGACCTGTTAAAACTTACGAAAACCTGCATAAGTCAAAGCTATTTTAATCATAAGTCAAATTTCTACCAAGAACAAGATGGTCTAGCAATGGGATCCCCCCTCTCAGGTCTCCTTTCAGACATTTACATCAGACATTTATCTCCATAATAATGAATGCAACAAATCCCTACTTAAATAAAATTATATATTGGTATCGATATGTTAATGACATAATTTGTTTATTCAATGGAAAAAAAGAAAGTGTAGAATTTTACACGTATCTAAACAAAATATCCAATAAAATCAAATTTACAAAAGAAGTGCAAGACAAATCTATAAATTTCTTAGACTTAACAATTGAGAAGGAAGGAAACAAACATAATTTTAAAATTGTTTGTAAACCAACACAAACAGAAGTTCTGATCCATTTAACATCAAACCATCCCTGGGAACATAAAATGTCTAGCTTTCGTTCTATGATATCACGATTATTAAACATTCCCATGAATGAAACATAATTAACAAATTTTTATCATATGCTTGCATCTACTTCTCTACTTTTTTCTTATTTTCTTTAGTTTTTATTGTATTTAAAATAGTTTATTTATAACTGAATCATGGACTGTTCGACTCGTCCCCAACCACAGGCGAAAGCCCATTTGGGGACTAATTTCCAATTGTATTTTCGTATTATTATTATTATTATGTATATTATTTTCTATTTGGAAATAAACTATTCATTCATTCATTCATTCATTCATTCATTCAAAATGAATAAGAAAGAAAAAACATAATAAAATATTTATCAGTAAGAAACGGATATGAAAAATAATATGATTGACAAAATGATAAGCAACATGAAAAAGAAAAGAAGATTAAAACAAAGCCAGAACAAAAATCCAGAGCCTAAGAAATATATTAATGTTCCTTACACCACCCTTACTAATAAAGCGATCAGAAAAACATTTGAAAAATCAAATACAGAAATAAGCTTTAAAACAAAAAACAACGTTTTCCAAATTATTCAAAGAAAAACTAATTCAGAAGATCAACAAGATAAATCAGGCATATACCAATTAAAATGTTCCGACTGCGATCAATGTTATATAGGGCAAACAGGAAGAACATTCAAAACTAGATTTAAAGAACACATACAGTCCCTGAAAAGCAACAACACCACAACCATGAAGTCGACATTTGCTGAACACCTTTTACATTCCAACCACAAATTACGAAAGCATTAACAAAAGTATGACGATAATAGAATATATGACAAAAGGTAGCAAAATGGACAGCAAAGAAGAATTACATATATATTTGAAACATAAAGAAAACCCCAACAGTGTCCTAAATAATCAAATTAATTTAAATAACCCAATATTTCACAGGATATGGAATATGAAAAAAAGAAATAGAAGAATTGCAAAACATTCCCTACTTTACCAATAGAGTATATACATATGTTAATTTTTAATTTGTTTACTTTTATTGTTATTTATTTACATTTTATAATTTTACTATCTAACCATCAACTTGACTATGTAACTTTAAAAAAACCTTGATAATGGGCTTAGATCCCGAAACATGTCGGTTGGAAATAAAATCTAACAAAGGGTACACAGTTCTTGTCATTTATTGCATATTATATTATATATATATATATATATATATATGTGTGTGTGTGTGAGTGTGTCTGTCTGTCTGTCAGCACGAAGACTTTTTTAATATCCATAAGAATAATATGAGGAATGAGAATGCAGGTTTGCTGCAACAGGTATGTTAAAACTGGGCGGTTTTAATTCTATATTTAGTAGATCTTAACTAGAAGAAGCCATATGCCAAGTTTTATCGAGTTATGTTAAGAAATTATGAAGATATAGCACTTTTTTATTTCCCGTAAGGATAACATGGGGAATGAGCATGCAGATTTACTGCCACAAAAATGTAAATTTCGGGGATTTTAGACTAAAATACATTAAATCTCATCTAGATGAAGCCACAAACCAAGTTTTATTAAGATACGTTGAGAAATAAGCGAGATATCGAATTTTACTTATTTCCCATAAGGTTAACATAGGGAAAACGTACTGTGATTACCACTTTTAATATCTCGGTAACCAATGGACATAGCGGCCGTAAATGTGGTCCGATCTTAATGAAATTTGGTACAGACATGTAAAGTGGTAATCAATTGGACGAGTTCGTAAACCAGCCCGATCGGACCACCGGGAAGGGGGTAAAGGGTGATAAACCCCCAAAAATGGGTTTTTTGGGTTTTCACATGGAAAAATAAAAGTAATCAAATGTTGGCTTGCACCATTGAATTCAGCTAAAAAAAACAAACAATTTGGTATTTTGAATCATTGCTCTTTGTCCATTGGTTACCGAGATATTGAAACTGGTAAACACAGTACGTTGTCCCAATGTTAACCTTATGGGAAATAAGTAAAGTTCTATATCTCGCTTATTTCTCAACTTATCTTAATAATACTTGGTTAGTGGCTTCATCTAGATGAGATTTAATGTATTATAGTCTTAAATCCCCGAAGTTTCCATTTTTGTGGCAGCAAACCTACATACTCATTCCCCATGTTATCCTTATGGGAAATAAAATAAATGCTAAATCTTCCTTATTTTTTGACATATCTTGGTAAAACTTGGTATATGGCTTCTTCTAGTTCAGGTCTACTAAATATTGAATTAAAACCACCCAGTTTTAAAATGCCTGATGCAGCAAACCTGCATTCTCATTCCCTATA
Organism: Flexamia atlantica; assembly: GCA_035578135.1. NCBI lineage: Eukaryota > Metazoa > Arthropoda > Insecta > Hemiptera > Cicadellidae > Flexamia > Flexamia atlantica. The sequence goes on from JAQJVK010000007.1 coordinate 19,107,836, forward strand.
TTATTCTTATGGAGATTACAAAAACATGTCAAATCTCACTATGTTTGATTGAAATATGTGCTTTTGCATTTGAAATTCGCTGAGTATGCAGGTCTGCTGCAACGGGGGTATTATTTTATAGTATAAACAGCCTAATTAATCCAAGGTTTTATTTAGTTTTTTTTTAATTTATTACTGATTACTGGTATTTATTACCGTTTTGCATTATAACTGATAATTAAGCATTCTACTGTGTATACTGTATAATTAAGCAATATGAAAGTGAATATAATATTGATGTCCAGTAGCAGCGTGCATACATGGGCACAAAGCTGTAATGATTACTTGCAAGATTAACTTTAAAAAGTAATTACGGGGAGAAATACAAATTTTTATTGCATGTGTGTCATATTTTTATTCACAATTTAATAAAGAATATGTTTTAATGGTATGACAATTATTTGGCCATTATAAGCACAGACTCTTCCTTAGAGATAAAGGGTTGTGCAGGGTAATAATAAATATGAATTCCTTGAATTGAAGGATAGTGTTTGGAATGTAAATAAGAATAACATAGGTAATTTAGTAAAACAGAAAAATCAATTGAATCGTGACATTGGAACTGGTTTTAACTAAGGGAGAAAATAAATTTTTAAAGGGTGAAATGATTAATGACATTTTAGAATAAAATATGGTCAATGGGATGATAACAGTAATAAATTTAGAGAAGGCTAACAACTTGAAATGAAGTTCCAATTTTGGAAAAAGTTACTACGACAAAAAAGTATATCACTGTACAAAGTTTTGAAAAATATTAATTTTTATAGTTGAAAAATAATGAATAGGATGGTAAAAAAATATGATTTGTAATGCACAACAAGTTAAAACATTCAATGATTGTGTTAATCTTGGTCAATTACCACTTCTTCATCACACAAAAGGAAGTACATTTGAATAAAACCTTTTACAAAGAAAATTAACACGTGCATTTCCCGGTGTGAATGACTCTGATTGTGTAATAAAGAAACAAACTATCATCACTGTAAAATATAATGCACATACGATGCAAGTAATACAATAATATCTTACAGTACAATCGCCTTAAGATGGAGCTATGATTGAAAAAAAAATACTGTACGATGAAAAGAATAATCAGTTTAAGTTTAAATATAAAGTTTTTAAATTAATAGAATATAACCCGAAATTATTGGTTGCCCAACAGTTTTAAGTGGTTTAAGGAAAACTGACGGCGAACCATACGTGCCATGAAATTATGTTTATAACAGTGAGGATGGACAATGAATAATTTGTATGAATAAAACCCCTTTCTATGTAGATAAGACTTACGATGAATGAAGTTCAACATATAAAATAGTAAAAGAGATTTAGCTTATGCATAAACCAGCTAGAACAAATTTTCCGAGGATGTCATTTAAACTAATAGGTATTAATATTAACGAGACTTAAATCGATCTCATTGGCATGCAAAAATAATCCACTGAAAAATCTGGGCTCAATTTTATTTTAACTCTAAACGACACGTTTTCTAAACAGGCTTATGCAATTCCAATTAAAAGTACAGAAGGGTTATTTTTTATGGAGGCAATAAAAAGATTATAACAATCCTACCGCATAAAGTTAAAAATATTCAATCTGTTGATGGAAAATCATTTTTGAATGAACGTTTTATCTTATTCACTATCGTGGGTTCACAACCACTATCAGCAGCCATAAACTTAATTATGCGTAGCTCCTTTTTGTAGTCTTCTTCACTCACTGGGATTTTATTCTGGCGGTGAACGAATGAATTAAAAGCTACTAATTTGTGAGAATGACGCTGGTATGAGGTGACATGAATAACTTGGCTAGAGTGCGTTGGCTTATGATAAATGCTGAAATGGAAGTTTATTACTGTTGCGAGTTATAGTTGGATCTAGGTAGTTATATCTCTGTTCTTGTTAATTATATCTCAAACATGCCAGGTCCCGAAAACACAATGGCTCTAATTGATCGCATAAATGAAAGCCTACATGCCAAAATTCTGATTTCCATCACCCTTTATCCAGGCTTTGGACCAAAGACCATATTATAAAAAAGTTTTTTCATCACTCTGTATACGAAAATTGCCCGTTACCGTACAGCTGAAATCTACGAAAACTCTCGATTTCCTTACGTCAAAACAAATAATGAGCAGCTGCTTTTTCGGTACCCAAACATTTCATTCCCGTACCCAATCAAATCATTTTCGTACCAAAACTAAATTTTACAGTATCCAAACAAACGGGTTTCCTATTTTGACAGTTCAGCCAGCTGATTTTAAACAAAAATAGACAGTTCAGTCGTATTGTGTTTGCTTATAGAAAATCTATATACTTAATACAATAAGGTTTTTTTCTGTTAGATCCCTTTTTCAGGCGTCCTACTGAACCGATTTTTACGATTGAGGTGTCATTTTAAAGCTTATAATGTAGCGCACCTGCGACAGACAGTTATAGGCATTTCTTTTTCGGCTTCGACCCCCAAGGCTTTAATTTATTTATAGAGGGCGCTTTCAACGGTCCAGTGCTGACCAACTAAATGTAAACTGTAATTTAACAGCTGATTACCTTCAGACGAATTATCAACCAGTGACATTGTAAAGAAAAATAGAAAATGTAAATAAGAGACAACTTATGAACAGTGAACAGTCATTTTTAGATATGATCCTACTTTTATTGATTCGGTAGATAAATCACTCATTGATGTGTATATCAACATGTTTCAAATATTGTAAATTACTAATTTTATTCATGAACAGAATTTGAAACAAACATTCACATCATTTTTACTTCCATATAACGATGTTTTTCTTAAATGTTCAAAAGAAAATTTCCAGCTAGGAAGTAAATTTATAATTGTAAAAGGAAATTATCACATTGTTCGTTTGGCCTGGAAGACGATTTATGAATCCTGAAATAGAAAAAAGAAGAATACAAATAGAAAAATATAGAAGACATGATTAAAGAGATCAGGGAAAACATGCGTAACCTTCGGCAAGATCAGACAACTGCTAAGAGACAAAGACTGAACAGCAGAGCAACATTGTACCACCTATATTCTTCCAGCGACTTCAAGATTATGCAAGGGCAAACGTGAAAAACACATGCGGTATCCTACTGTTGAGCGGAGTTATTTCCAGAAGACAATCAAATTCAAATACAAAGTGTTGGGACAATGATCAATGTGTGTGTATTTTTTCCAGCTAAGCTTCTTAAAACAAATTAACATTTCAATTTCAAGTTTAAACAGGTTAACTTTTTAATAATTATGAGTTTTAAGAAGGTTATTATTGTTTTCAAATTTTAAGTTATAGTTTCTCACAAACACAATATTAAAATGCGCAATTTGCGCAAGGGACTCCTAGTTGATTGAATTATGAAATGTTGGATGATTTTTTATAAGTTTGGTTAATTATTTGCATCGTGATGAAAAGTATTGTTCACAACTCGTCACAAAAGTCCCATTTCGGGGCTCAATAATGTTTTACATGCTCGGCTTCCCGAAATAGGCTACTTTCGTGACTAGTAGTGAAATATACTATTTTCTTGGTCTGTGCTTTGGACTTTTATGTTTCCTTGATAAAATATAAAATTTTTATGTTTGAAAAATATTTATTTTTAAATATTACATGAACTCATATTTTTTTAAATAACAAAATACCTTGTGGTATTGTATTGTTATCAAATACGGCATTGTTAACACATATCTCTCTCTATATGTGATAACAATAAGATTTTTTTTCGCTTCAGTTAACGTGAAACTTCAAGACAATCTACCTATATGAGCTATAACTGTGCTACTTTAAGAATCGCTAAATTCATCAAAATCGGTTGACCGAATCTTTGTCGTTTTGTCCGCTTCATTTTTGCTTGGATTACCTACTGACCCTCCCCAGGTAGCAGACCCAGGATATTTGTTGTTTTGTCCGCATTCTTTTGATTTGTTGTTTTGTCCGTTTGTAGTTATGTCCGGACACCTTTGTAAACACCACAGGAGTCATAATATTTGTCACTGTTACGGCAGTTTTGGCTTAAAAAAATTTCCAATTTAATTTGTAGTCCCGTAGGATATCTTGTAATTCCGTTTCTTTAGAATATTTGAAGCTTTATGGCTTAAACTGTTTCCATAGGTCAGGGTTATATATCTTTGGTTGTTCAGGTCATTATTTTTTTTCTTTTTCATTTTGTGTATTATTTTATTCACTATCGTGAGGTCACAACCATTATTAGCAGCTGTAAACTTAATTATGCCAAGCTCCTTTTTGTAGTCTCCTTTCTTTGGGATTTTATTCAGGCGGTAAACGAATGAATTAATGATGAATTAATGAATTAACGAATTAATTAATGATGAATGAATAATGAATGATGAAATTAATGATGAATTGATGAATGAATGGGGGTGGTGTGAGGTGGCATGAATAATTTGGCTAGATTGTGTTGGCTTATGATAAATGCCGATATGAAACTTATTACTGTTGCGGGTTATGGTTAGATCTAGGTAGTTTGATCTCTGTTCTTGTTCTATTTTATTCTTGAATCTGATCTTTGGATGGATAGTGTTGAGAAAAATTGTCATATGTCGATCTGTCTTGCGTTGCCTTATGCCTAATGATGTATACATCATCTGCATACCTTTGATAAATGCTATTTTATTTTTATTTAGGTCTTTATTTAGGTTTCGTTCATGATATGTTTTGATTCAAAGTCGTTAAAAAATAACTCTGCTGAAATACCAGATAAGGGTGATCCCATCACAAGACCTACTTACTGAATGTAAGTCTTTGTACTCAAAGTAGTTCTGATTGGTTACTATTTTGACTAGGTTGGTGAGCTCATCTATTTTATTTTTACACAATGAATGTTTTCTATTAGTCTTTGCTCTAGAATAGAAATTGACTCGTTGATTGGTATGTTTGTATACATATTTTCTACATCTAATAAAGGACAAGAATGTATGGCCGTATTGTAACTGAACCTTATTTATTTTGCCGATCAATTCTGTGCTATTTCTTATACTGTAATTGGAATTTAGATTAAATTATTTCTAATTATCTTGTCAACTGCGCCTACTGGCGCTGAAGTATAGTTAACCAAGGGTGTGATACACATTCGCTGCGGCAAAAAAATGGTTTAACTTTTAGCAATGCTGAATTTTTTTTCATGGAATCTCTTACCTATGAGGTTGTGTAGCCGCAAAACGGTGTCCAAAAAAAATCCCCTCGGCCTATGACGTCATCTGTGACGTAATAAGTTCGTGGCCCGAGATCGGGACATCAGCAGCCGGGAACGATGCGACGTGATTTTTGGCGCTTTTTATCACTATTATCACTTTCGCAACTCATTCTATTGTTGTGAAAGTGCCGTACTAGCGCGAAAACGCGAAACTAGCGCCACGGTGTACTCCTCGGCTCTAGTTTCGTCGCTGTCAGGGATGTTGTTAGGGGGACGGTAATCAAGGTCACTGACACTCGAATCATCCAGTATTTCCAGTACGTCTTAATTTTATGTATTTTCAATGAACCTGACATATTATAATAAAAACAACCACATAAAAGTACGATTCAATACTGCACATCAATAACGACACCGGAAATCCGCCTCAAAATGCGTCGGAACCACAAGCGCGAAATTAATTAAAACCGCGCTAAAAATAAGGCGCGCCCGGACCGCGAAATGGACGGTGCGACAGGTGAGCGGGGCTACTGTAGAGGGGGCACAGCCAATAGCAAAGCTCCAAATTGTTCATTAGCCGCCACGCAGCTGCTTTTGTGTCGGCCGACCTCGTGCCCGAGATCGGGACACACGCAGCGAATGTGTTTAATTTTCCTTGTATTACCTTGTATCCTTGTTTCCTTGTATTGGTGTAGTGGGCGTACGGGGCTACGGTTTTGGCCCTTGGGGCTACGTTTAGTTTGTTCTGAATAAGGAATTAAAGATTCTTTGTTTTATTTATGTTGCCATTGATTTATTTGCGAAATCGTGGAATAGGGCCACTTTTCAGTTCTTCAATGTTGTTTTCAGCTATAAGGGTGTTTTTTTTATCATACTCACTTTCAAACATCATCACAGTTACATTGTCTTTGTCGCCCTTAGCCAATATAGCTTGATTTTCAATTACTTTTTCCTTTGATTTCTTTAGCAACTAGAAAATTTTCTTCTTTACCTGTTTAGCATTTCGCTTTATTTTCGAGACGTACTCATAGTTAGTTTGCCGTTTACTTATCACGTCATTCTGTTCCTCGTAGAACAAGGAATCGTAGAAGCCATTCAAGGATCGTGGTTTCAGTGTTAATAACTTAGGTGGAGAGATTTTTCATGTTTGTAAGGGGTGGAAAACGGTGTTTTAGGCCTGTGTCGAGAAGATTTAATTCGTCTGAAGCCAATTGAACGTCTGTCTCATTTAGTATTTTAGGGAAGAATTCATGGTCACATTTAATCACGTTTGGGTTTGGTTAATCAGTTTAGTATTAAGTTTAATAATTTTTTTTGGGTGTCTCTCTTTTGAGCGATTTTGTCATGTAGGCTTTCATTTATGCGATCAATTAGAGCCATTGTGTTTTCGGGACCTGGCATGTTTGAGATATAATTAACAAGAACAGAGATATAACTACCTAGATCCAACTATAACTCGCAACAGTAATAAACTTCCATTTCAGCATTTATCATAAGCCAAAGCACTCTAGCCAAGTTATTCATGTCACCTCATACCAGCGTCATTCTCACAAATTAGCAGCTTTTAATTCATTCGTTCACCGCCAGAATAAAATCCCAGTGAGTGAAGAAGACTACAAAAAGGAGCTACGCATAATTAAGTTTATGGCTGCTGATAGTGGTTGTGAACCCACGATAGTGAATAAGATAAAACGTTCATTCAAAAATGATTTTCCATCAACAGATTGAATATTTTTAACTTTATGTGGTAGGATTGTTATAATCTTTTTATTGCCTCCATAAAAAATAACCCTACTGTACTTTTAATTGGAATTGCATAAGCCTGTTTAGAAAACGTGTCGTTTAGAGTTAAAATAAAATTGAGCCCAGATTTTTCAGTGGAATATTTTTGCATGCCAATGAGATCGATTTAAGTCTCGTTAATATTAATACCTATTAGTTTAAATGACATCCTCGGAAAATTTGTTCTAGCTGGTTTATGCATAAGCTAAATCTCTTTTACTTTTTTAAATGTTGAACTTCATTCATCGTAAGTCTTATCTACATAGAAAGGGGTTTTATTCATACAAATTATTCATTGTCCATCCTCACTGTTATAAACATAATTTCATGGCACGTATGGTTCGCCGTCAGTTTTCCTTAAACCAATGAATCGGCAACCAATAATTTCAGGTTATATTCTATTAATTTAAAAACTTTATATTTAAACTTAAACTGATTATTCTTTTCATCGTACAGTAATTTTTTTCAATCATAGCTCCATCTTAAGGCGATTGTACTGTAAGATATTTTTGTATCACTTGCATCGTATGTGCATTATATTTTACAGTGATGATAGTTTGTTTCTTTATTACACAATCAGAGTCATTCACACCGGGAAATGCACGTGTTAATTTTCTTTGTAAAAGGTTTTATTCAAATGTACTTCCTTTTGTGTGATGAAGAAGTGGTAATTGACCAAGAATAACACAATCATTGAATGTTTTAACTTGTTGTGCATTACAAATCATATTTTTTACCATCCTATTCATTATTTTTCAATTATAAAAATTAATATTTTTCAAAACTTTGTACAGTGATATACTTTTTTGTCGTAGTAACTTTTTCCAAAATTGGAACTTCATTTCAAGTTGTTAGCCTTCTCTAAATTTATTACTGTTATCATCCCATTGACCATATTTTATTCTAAAATGTCATTAATCATTTCACCCTTTAAAAATTCATTTTCTCCCTTAGTTAAAACCAGTTCCAATGTCACAATTCAATTGATTTTTCTGTTTTACTAAATTACCTATGTTATTCTTATTTACATTCCAAACACTATCCTTCAATTCAAGGAATTCATATTTATTATTACCCTGCACAACCCTTTATCTCTAAGGGGGAGTCTGTGCTTAAAATGGCCAAAAAATTGTCATACCATTAAAACATATTCTTTATTAAATTGTGAATAAAAATATGACACGCATGCAATAAAAATTTGTATTTCTCCCCGTAATTACTTTTTAAAGTTAATCTTGCAAGTAATCATTACAGCTTTGTGCCCATGTATGCACGCTGCTACTGGACATTCAATATTATATTCACTTTCATAATGCTTAATTATACAGTATACACAGTAGAATGCTTAATTATCAGTTATAATACAAAACGTTAATAAATACCAGTAATCAGTAATAAATTTAAAAAACTAAATAAAACCTTGGATTAATTAGGCTGTTTATGCTATAAAATAATACCCCCGTTGCAGCAGACCTGCATACTCAGCGAATTTCAAATGCAAAAGAACATATTTCAATCAAACATAGTGAGATTTGACATGTTTTTGTAATCTCCATAAGAATAATATAGGGAATGAGAATGCAGGTTTGCTGCATCAGGTATTTTAAAACTGGGTGGTTTTAATTCAATATTTAGTAGACCTGAACTAGAAGAAGCCATATACCAAGTTTTACCAAGATATGTCAAAAAATAAGGAAGATATAGCATTTATTTTATTTCCCATAAGGATAACATGGGGAATGAGTATGTAGGTTTGCTGCCACAAAAATGGAAACTTCGGGGATTTAAGACTATAATACATTAAATCTCATCTAGATGAAGCCACTAACCAAGTATTATTAAGATAAGTTGAGAAATAAGCGAGATATAGAATTTTACTCATTTCCCATAAGGTTAACATTGGGACAACGTACTGTGTTTACCAGTTTCAATATCTCGGTAACCAATGGACATGGAGCAATGATTCAAAATACCAAATTGTTTGTTTTTTAGCTGAATTCAATGGTGCAAGCCAACATTTGATTACTTTTATTTTTCCATGTGAAAACTCAAAAAAACCATTTTTGGGGGTTTATCACCCTTTACCCCCCTCCCGGTGGTCCGATCGGGCTGGTTTACGAACTCGTCCAATTGATTACCACTTTACATGTCTGTACCAAATTTCATTAAGATCGGACCACATTTACGGCCGCTATGTCATTTGTTTTTAACTAGGACATTACTCTCGAAAAACCATAAATGGTAATGTATTGTTGACTGAATATTTAGATTCTACATTAAATTTCATGTAAATTTGACCCCACTTATAGTCTCTTATCCTAAAAATAAGCGAGTTATGGGCAATTTTAGTTTTTGAGAAAACATTTTTTTGAGCGTAGCAAAGGGGTTTGGTCGTAAATTTGTTATTGCTCACCACCATTTTACTTGACCAATCATTACGCATTACTTTGCTACTTTAACCTTTATTGTATCTCTTATATTTTACGAGATCCCAATAGTGTGCACAAAAAAATAACCACACAGTATAGGTTTAACTTTCGTAGGGGGCCCGCCCTTAAAAATAAATTCTTCTTTGATGGATTAGGAAGGGTACCGTTCACCGGGGATCTGGGGTGCATTTATGCCCCCAAACCATAGGGTGTCAGTTTGCGCCGAGCTCCGGCGTTACTGCCATAATTATTATGTAAGTGCAACAATATACCTCCGGATTAATGAGGATAGATAAAGGGTTATTTATTTACTCTTATCAACGGCCAACACCATATTTTTAAACAATTTCTATTACCCAGGTTCAAGAAGTTTGTAATAACTTATTTATTACCCTATGTTGCCCTGTAGTTCTTGATGTGCTGTGATGTGAACATTTCCCTATGTACAATTCACCAGGGGAAACTATTTCAGTTGATGTATTTAGTGCTTATGTAAAATAGTTTTCCCCGAAGATGCCACACATCGTGGTGAAATGTACATAGGGAAATGTACACAACACATCAAGAACTATAAGCAACATAAGGTAATAAAAACCATATTTTTACTAAACATTGCATGGTTCTATTTCGTAATATAGCGGGTTGCGCAAAGCAACAATATAACATGCAATAAAATTTACATTTGCAAGCAAAAATAAGACAAGTAGCAAGAAGTGCAATAATCAACTAAATAATGTTAGATATTCAATAATTTTTGTAAATGGTAACATTGAATGGCTATGTTTCAAAACATATAAGCTCGAGAGTAAAAAGAGAGATGAATTTTGGTGTAGTACGGACGTTTTTGACAGTTTAAACCTAATATCTCGACTAAGTGTAGTCATATGAATAGGGAGTGTTTCGATAATAGGCTCCACAAAGTCTTCGAACAAAGATGAACTTGAGCGCTAGTAATAGGGGGATGGCCCGGCAGGGCGCACAATATAAACTCCTGACCCCCTCCCCAACCCCGCAATATGCTTGACAAACGCCCGTTTCCAGCTCATACGCGTTTTTTAACTCTTGTGTTCATAATACAATGTCGGAATATTCTCTCATATGAGTACATTTAAAGTAAAAAAAATATTGTTAGAATTTTCGCTCTCCTTTTTATTACTCGAAGGAGTTTTGTGTTTGGTACGTTGTGAGCCATAATGACGGAGGAAATACTCGCTACCGAATATTTTGTTTATGGCCAAATAAATACTTCGACCAAAGAAAATTTCGATCAGCGATCAGCTGATTGTTGCAACGTTCTTATTAAGGGCAAAAAACGGAAAGTGTTATCAATTTATATATATTTTTTGGTTTTGTTTAGTTTTGAATATAAAAATATAAGACCGATTTTGTTTTTGATTCAGTGTCATATTGACCAGGGCAGTTTTAAAAGTGAGTAGACATAAAGCACATTTATCAAACGACACTTTCTGACATGGTATTGAAAGCCTACAATTAATCTTTATGTTATCGTTTTGTAAAATATGATTATCATTGTTATAACTGAAGCTTTGTGAATATGTTAAATATATATTTAACACATACTAAAGAAACGTTATACAAGAAAAAATTATAACCCTTGATAAAAATTGGGTTTTAAATCGACTCAACCATACGTCTAACGTTACATAAAACTCTAAAAACATCTCCAATCTAAATATTTTGGCAATCAAATAAATCATTAGAGCAACTTTCCATGAAAATATTGGTGAAATAAAGAAGTTTTAAGTAGGTACACTGATTTCGGAAAAACAGGAAGGTTCACCTAAATGGTGGATTTTTATCTGTATGAATTAATTCATTTCCTCTTTAACGGACGAAGATAAACATTTAAACGTCTGTTATTGAGAATTCATTTACATAAAGGGGTATTCGTTTGGTAAAAAAGTTAGAGAACATAATGATTTCATCATTACTTTAATTTGTTTCTGGATATTTAATATGTGCACTGTTTATAAAATGACGAAAATTTATGAACTCCTATAATTGCTCACGTTTAGTTAAATAAGCCGTATGAATATGAAATTAATTATATCTATACCAATTATCTAGCTCAATGTTAGATTTAATAAAGAGCATAGCTTTTTTGGCTAAGGCTAAACTGGACAGAAAAGCACAGCATTATCAAAAAATAAAAGTGATTGTAACTCGATTTTGTATCCCGACACCCCGACTTAAAGATATTTTTATAACATTTTGGATGGAGATCCAATAAAGTCACTACCAATTTATTGTTTAATCATATTCAAAATATTTACTTCCGGTGACTCTGAAAATCAAAAGTTTTAATTTATTAATATTTTTAAACCAAACAAATATTAAAATATTTATTATATTTATTTTTAATGAAATTAAGGAACATGTGGCTTGAAGAGGCAAAAGCCCCTAAAAACCGAATGCTATGAGATGACGAATGTTAAATACATAACACTGACAATGTGAATTATATTAATACGCTAGATAGTTTCCCTGTAGTAACTCGGGGGTGGGGTTCATAACTACCAGATTTCACAACTACCAGGACGATAAAAATTATTAAATATTAACAAACTCACTACTTCCAGATATCATTTCTACCAGAAGACTTTAGTATAAAATTAAATAATAATCACATCATAACTTCCAGATGTTTTAATCCCCAGATTTCATTACTTCCAGGGGTATTAAATGACAAAATAATGAGAGCGTCAGAACTACCAGACATCACAACTTCCAGTACAGTCCGAGCCAAGAGTTGTTGAGCGGGTAGCCGCCTCCCGATTGTAGGCATTTCACCGCGTCGCGTCGTACAGTGTAGCTGCCTCCCGATCGCAGTCATTTCACCGCGTCGTACAGTGTGTAATTACTAAATTGCTTCTAGTGTTTTCAAAATGCAGCTAATTACGGTACTTGTAAATATATATACTATCAGCCCGCGTCACTTCGTGACTTGAAAAAATTGGTAAAATATGCGTTAGTTTCATGTTGAGTATGAATGAAGTATTGGCGTGAAATAACTGTCAATGAGTGAGTGTATGAATTTTTGAGATTTTCTTTAATTTTCTAGACCAATCCTTTGTGTCATATCACTTTTATAAAATTGCCATAAATTGAACTTTTCATCGGGGCGAACTTTTAAAAATAACACATTAGACTTGAATCCTCAATATGGATAAGAAATTCCTCACGGAATTCGAGAAGTCCATTTATTTCATCTGCTTTAAAAGTGTCAATGTATACGTTCTATTCTTTGAAATTGCGACGGTGCAACAACATTTATTTTGCATTAATTGGGGTTAGTTTACATGGATCTTCATTGGTTGGCGCGTCTTCATGGGTCTCTGTTTGAGAGTTTTCTTTTGAAAAGTATATTGAATCTTTATGTTAATTCTACACAAAATCTACGCATCAGTTTTTACTTTCTCCCCCCTATACATAGTATATGGAGAAAGTATTGCTTTCGTAAAAATTTTCGAATTTGAGTTGTTAGTGGATATATTAGTTTTAGTGCTCCCTGAATCCAAAAAGTGGTTTTTGGTGTGGTGTCTGTAAAATTCCAATTCTGTCTGTGTGTGTGGATGTGTGTGTGTGTGGATGTAAACAAAGCTAGAGACGACACCAGTGGTCCGATTGTCATGAAATTTGGCATGTAGGTATAAAGCCGTGGTATATCTCCAGGTGTATTTTTCATTTTTTTGAATTTTTGATTTTGAAGGGTATTTACCCCATAAAACCCATGAAAAATGACAAAAATCCAAAAAATTCTCAAAAACGGCTAACGATTTTGATAAACATTTCATGGTTTTTAGTGCTTAAGATAACAAACAAAATGACACCACCCGCATGTCTGTAAAAATTCAGGTTCAGATGTTATGGGGGTTTAAGTGTTAAAAATTCATATTTTTCAAATTTCACAAAATCCGTGACCTCTAAAGAAAATATACTTGCAACCAATAAATTTGACTTGAAAAACTAAATAATCTAGAATTTTGAATCAGTAGTTTACGTCAACTGGTTGCGGAGATAATAGATATTTTAGTTCGACGGTAAACGCAGTACGTTGTCCAATGTTATTCTTATGGCAAATATGTAAAAATCGATATCTCCGTTATTTACTAACCGATTTTGATAGCATTTGGTATATATTTGTGTGATAATTAATTGTTAATTTGTTTTATTTCACTAATATGTTTTCTGGTTTTAAATGACTTGAAGGGAGAAAGTATGTGTCAGTTTCCTGATACCGTTTATTTGCATTCATTTTTATTGGTCTTAACAAAAAAATGGTAAGAGGATGGACAAACCACTGTTTTACTGAAAACCGCATTTATAAACTAGCAACTCGCCGTTATAACAAATTATTCATTGGTCATAGTGGCCAAGGAATTACGTTTTCAAATTGACCCATTTTTTGTTTCGCATCATTTTAAATAAATGTTTGGCAAATTTCTACCTAAGCAAATAACGTAACTTTCTTCACTGAATATACGTATTGTTATTGGTACATTTCGAAATCGAGTAAAACAGGCAGGCTAACACTTCAATGTCGTTCGTGATCCAACAACACTAACAAAATACAGGTTTTAAAATTTGTAATGCATTTTAAAACTTGATTTTTTTAGGTTAATATTTAATTATAATAATGATAATTGAAAACTCAATCGTCTAAACGTTGAAACATGCATAAATGTGTATTCATTGTCAATAACTTGTTAGAAAATATCCAAGGCACCTCCCGAGATACTTACGTTCCTTTTTCAATTTCATTAAAATTTTCAGTAAAGAAATACAATAAATTAAGATGATTACGGACTGTTGGTCTTAGTTTCAATAGGGTAAACACTCGTATTTATTTTCTGTTGTCTTAAAAAAAGTCAATATTCATTATAAGAAATCAAAATTATAATCTGGATAAATATGTTTTTTTATAATGGACTTGCTAGCCCTCTTTCTGTGTTATATCTCTAGAACTATTTAAAATCTTGATTATCGGTTTTGTTAAAAACAAATAAATGTGAATGGGATAAAGTTCACAGGTTCTACCACATAGTAGCAATATACAGGGCCTATACGCTTAGAAAAACTAGAAGTATACGATAAAAATGATCATTAGAGCACCTTAATGAAACTTAATTGCAATTGCAATACATTGTATCAGAAACAAATTAAAATCTTTATGCATTTGTTTTTAGATGCTTGAAAATATTAACTGGAAACTACTTTTATACTTACTACAAGACGACTAATAACTCATCAAACCATGATTATTTGATCAAAAACAACATGTAACTGGTTTTTCTTGGTTATAACATTGTGATAAGATTCCAGTAAATATCGATTTTACACGTAACTTTATAATCCTGAAAATTCCGGGATTTAGCCGAAAAATCCCGGGATTGAATAAGCCCTAAAATCACGCGGGATCCCGGGATTGGATTCCCTAACCTCGACATATCTCGATAAAACTCGGTATATTGCTTTTTCTAGTTGAGATTTATTAAATATTGAATTAAAACCACCCAGTTTTAACATACCTGCTGGAGCAAACCTGCATACTCTTTCTTCGTGTTATTCTTGTGGAGCTTACAAAAACATTTCAAATATCGCTATGTTGGATTGAATATGCTCTTTTAAATTTGAAATTCGCTGAAAATGCAGGTCTGCTGCAATGGGGGTACAATCTTTTTTCAGCAGGCCAAAACTTTTTCTTTTCCTCTAAACATAAATTCTTTTCAAGTTTCCGGCCTTAATGATAGCCATTTTTCCTTGAAAACACTGTAGCGTGTGAAATAATTAATATTTTGGCGGCTTTCGTCTGTCGATAGTACGTGTGGTTAGCGAAAAAACCTTGCACTCTTTGCTACAGCTTAGCCATTTGGTATGTGTATAGAAGATACCTGTAGAAGTATTTTTGTCCGAAGATCCAACCTTGAATTCGTGTAGAACACCCCCATATCAGCCATTAAAGATGGCCGCCATTACATTCATAAATTGCTCTATAACTCCGGTAATAGTATTCCGATGGTTTTTTGTTTGAAAGATAATTTTTAAATAAAACTTTTTTGCATTTAACATTTTTTTCGAAAGAATAGTTTTCATTGTATATTTGAAAAACTACATTTTCCATTTAATTCCATGGGAAAGTCTAATTCCTCAATAAAATGCGTTTTGAGGGGCTCAACAAGGCTATGGCTAAATTTAGAATATTCTCAAGGTTGAAAACTTATACGCACAGAAATGTTATTCCAATAGGTCAACTATTGTCAGAATAATGGCCTCAAAAAGATATACGTACAGGCCATTTTCCGAGTTAGCCTAGTTTTTTAGCGAATTTCCCCTATAGGGAAGAAGCTATTACCGTAGGTCTCATGGTAGGACCTAAGCCCCAGACCATGATAACTTTTCGTTTTGCAACCCCCAGAAGCAAAAAACGCCATTCGTTCGAATTTTTAGATATATATATGTGTGTGTGGGTGTCTGTTAGCACGATAGCGGCCGTAAAAATGGTCCGATCTTGATGACATTTGGTACAGACATGTAAAGTGGTAATCGATTGGACAAGTGCGTGAACCAGCCCGATCGGACCACCGGAAGGGGGGGGGGGGGGTAAAAAGGGATAAACCCCCCCAAAAATGGGGTTTTTGAGCTTTTTACATAGAAAAATAAAATTTATCAAATTTTTGTTGGCACCATTGAATTCAGCTCAAAAAAATAAACAATTTAGTATCTTGAATCACTGCTCTATGTCCATTGGTTACCGAGATATTGAGAGTGGTAAACACAGTACGTTGTCCCAATGTTAACCTTATGGGAATCAAGTAAAATTCTATATCTCGTTTATTTCTCAACATATCTTGATAAAACTTGGTAAATTGCTTCTTCTAGTTCAGATCTACTAAATATTGAATTAAAACTAACCAGTTTAAACATACCTGTAGCAGAAAACCTGCATACTCATTCCCCATGTTAATCTTATGGAGCTTACAAAAACATGTCAAATCTCGCCATGTTAGATTAAAATATATTGTTTTGCATTTGAAATTCGCTGAGTATGCAGGTCTGCTGCAACGGGGGTATTTCGGTATTTTATGGAGTAAAAAAACTATTATTGAGGTGAAACCTGAATAAAAATGAAGAAAAATAACTAAAGGAACGTGAAAAATCGATCATAATAGTATAATCCTTGTTTTTCATCCATTTTGAAGGTCCAAAAGAAGTTTTTGGTCGCCCCATGTTAAGCATAGGGAAAAAGGACAGGCTCAGACTTTTATCGTAATAAATACAGAACAAGGAAAATACATGAGGCGCGCGGTTATCCATCGGTAGAAATGAATAAAAATTCATGAACTTATTTAACATAAACATTTGAACGATTCATGAACACGTGCGGTTCTGTATTGGCCAGTTTTTCGTTTTTATTAATTAAACGTTCGTGTGTCCGTTTGTTTGTCTCAATGTTTTCGTGTAAGTTTTATGTCTGACGTTTCTTCAACCACACCATCATTGAAGAAGAATGTTTTAGCTTATGTTTAGAACTTGAAAATTTACCCATGAAGGTATGAAACCATTGGTAGTTCTCACCAATAGACGGATCACTTGGCTGTATTCCAGGTAATTTACACCTTTTTTGGTAATATACAGTGATTCAGAGGCTATACCATCATGAGATATTTAACGTTATTTCTCGTGTTCTGATTAATATCAAGCAATTTCAGTATTATTCCAGCCATCACGGAATAGAGACCTTTACTTTGAGCCCTCTCCCATCTTTCTACAACTTGCCAGACGCCCAAAATTTTGCAAAGAACGAAAATAATCGCCTTACGAAATTAAATAAATGATAACATTGATGATTTTGGAAAAAGGTCTGTTCCCATTTGACCCCCATAAAGGTACCCATAAGGCTGTCATCCGCTAAGTTATTTTATGACCCTTTTATATCGTACATGGTATAGTCATAAAGAAAAAACAACGAAAATTAGTAATAATAGTCATACTCATTTTTCATAGTTAGGAAAACGGTGAAACAGGTGATAAGTTATCGGTAAAGGCGCGCGGTCAACGTCTCCAACCCCTTCCGGCAGCAGCAAAACAATGCAGTGGCGAGTGGCGGATGGCGGTCTGGGGCGGAGCCCGTCTCTCCGGCCTTGACTCGTACCACTACCAAAAATATGAAATTCCCCGTGATTCCCTCCCTCGAGTCGAATAGTAAACTACGCTAATACGAGAGTTGAGGAAGTTATACCTGGCGCCAATTCTTGGGGCCCATGCCGCGGCGCCGTCCATAAGATCAATGCTAAAATTAACATTAGTCTTATGGACTGCGTGGGCCCCAAGAATTGGCGCCAGTTATAATACGGATCTCCGAAACCCGATTTTTCATGAGAGTATTATCTTAATTAATTCTCGTATTAAGTAGCTCCACCATTAGCTAATACCGATCTCCGAAAACCACCCTTATTGTTTTTAAAAACCACACCTACTACTTAATGTTTTAGAGATTTCATGAGTTTATTAAATTTTTATTTTTAATAAAATCCACCTGTTTGAGAGGATATCACACTGTGCGTCGGCACACTTACACATATTTTCTTATCCTTGATTTATTCCATCATATACTAGAACTAAAACAACTATCAACTGTGAGAGGGTTGGGTAATATTCAAGTAATATTACATTTTTTCCGTTCGCTGGCGCCAAACCTGTCCCCGTGAAAATAGACGAAAACGACCGAGTAATTCATACGTGTCACTATCTAGTGGACAATCAGCAGACACAACTAACCAACTATTATTTCTTTTTGTTTTAAAACTAACACAGCAAAAAAATTTAAATACGCTTTTGGCTATAAAGTCCAATTATTGATACCCATAGACGGATCATATCGCATGTGTAACTTCACATATTGGGAATATAAAAATTGTATTTCCCCCTTACCCTGATTATCGAAAGAAGGTGAGCGGCGCGGCGCCGGCGGCGGAGGAGCGAGCGCGCGGCAGTAAAATCATTCCTATTTAAAACGCTGTAGAAACGCTGAATTACAATCACACCTTTTAGCTGTTAATCTTTACATCCGATCAAGAGGTTGCAGAGGTTATTCAACTTGAAAAAAGTTAAGAGCATTAATTATTACAACTTATTTGTTTTAACAAAGGGACTTTCAGTTAACAAAGGGACTTTCAGTTTTATTGATTGAAACCTTTTTGTGCCAGTACTGTTAGGAACGTTTCTTAGAACTAGACTTGATCCGTAAAACACGCCTTCTGGTCACACGCTCTGGATCTGCTAACATTCAGAGATGAAATATTTAGTCTTTTTTCTTTCATATTCTTAAAGAAACCTCGACTGCTCATTTACTTCTACCACAAAATCCACATTAATTTTACAAATAATATTTAGTTGTCTGTTCGTCATGGAGGACCCACCTGTGAATGAGGTTACGTACCACGTGAGGAGTACTTAATTGCGGAGATGGGTTTTATTTCTTCGTAAAAGATTGTGATAGCAATCGTCAGGGCCGCCGAGAAGGGGGGGGGGCAAAGGGGGCAGATTGCCCCGGGCCCCGGGCCTGTACTGGCCTGGCAGATACCTAGGCCTGTACTGAAAGGTGAACGTGGAATTGAGTACGGTACATCTCGGATTATCCGGACCCCACATTATACGGATCCCGGATATCCGGATAGGTCCATCCGAGAAATAAACAAAGAAATTCATGGCAAAAATGTTAATTTAGCAAGTTTACGGGTTAAATGCGCCTTCTCAATATAAAATACAAGTGCAGTACATTACTGTACGCATTTAGAATCAGAATAAAAAGTACGTATTGCCTGAACGGTAAATTACAGCATTTTCGGGAACTTAGTTTTCTTGGTTGCTACTTGGGGCGCTAGCAGTAATCAACAAAGGGGTAGACTACGGCTATTTAGGGTTCCCATATGGTAATATGGGAAAAAGAGAAGATTTTACCCCAACGCTTCCCCCCCCCCGTAACTTTGATGGAAATAGGCATTAAAAAACTTTTTGTTGCATCCAATTGATAAGAAATCTACTATATTTTTGTCAAATACCACTCACCTTTCATCGCAGAGCCCAAACTACTTGACCTAGAACCTTGAAGCTTTGCATGAACGTTCCTCTCAGGGCATAGGCATCCGATAAGAAAGGATTTTACAAAATTCCCTCGCCCTATGGTACATCAAATTTTCAATGTTAAACTATAGGGAAGCTCATATAGTTGTCATGGCAACCTAAACATCAACTCATGAATTCAAGAAAGTTTTTCCATTTTTCCACGGGTAAAACCGTGTTTATCAGCTAGTCTGTAATACAATAGTCCTGTTTATGACTAATTTGCACATTTTCAGACAAAGGAGAAAAAATATAAATTATTTTTAACCATACATTCATTTTATAACTATGTATAAAACTAAGTAAGTTTACTTATAAAATATTGAAAACACAAAAAATTAATACATGAACAAAATCTGACTTCACTTAAACGTACAATTTTAAAAATTATCAAGTCCCAGTGTTAAGGTAGGAATCTAAAACACAATTCCCACGAATCTAAATCAACCACTCTGAATGCCGTCTTAAACTGGAATTATTCAGAGATCTTAGAGTTGTAAGCGCTTTATATCGGGAGTACTGGACAGTCGAAAAACGAAATATTCCATCAATAAAATACGTTTAGAATTTTAAAAGACAAAAGACAGTGTTTTTATTTAGCAGTAAACTTATGGATGTAAATATTTATCTGTTCTGAAATAGGAGTTTCACTTAACATTCTTCATATTTTTTAACGAGTGTCACTGTAAAGCCCAAAAAGAGGAGATTTCCCATTTCTTATTGAAATTCCCCGGAGTTGAAATTTTACCCTTAAAATCCAGTAATCTCAGAGGAAATCCGGCGATATGGTAACATTGGCTATTTGAAAGTTTGTTTATTGCTGTCATTTGATGTGTTAAGTTACTTGTTTCGTTATGATTTTTTAAAGTTTGAGTTATTTTGATTAATGATTATCGAATCTTAATAAATTAAATATTTTAATCCAGCGTTTTATTCGAAACCTAGACCGTAAGTACAGTAAAACCTAACATTATATTCACAGAATTAATAATGAGGCTTAATTCTAAAATTTGTTTCAAAATTAAACCCCCCGTAAAATTTGAAAGATTATTTTGTTGTACAGTCTTGATAAGCTGTTTGCAGCATCATTTAGCAGGAGCTAAGGTTTGTGTTCGCTATTTATAGGCGATGGCGATATTGTAATGACCTCGAATTATCCGGATTTTTTTATCCGGATCAGTGTTCCGCTACATTAATCCAAGATAATCCGAGGTGTACAGTTTATAACAAAATTATATTCATAGAAAATTAAAAGACTTAGAATTATATAAAATACAAAAAGTGTGTATTACATCATTGTACTAATGAAAACCAATGTGCATTTGACCTTTAATCTGTTCTCAAAGAATATGAAAAAGAAAGAAAGAAAGTATGATCCCCTTGTTAATTTTCCTCAAGTTGAAAGCTCACGAATGATTAAAATATTCATTTTTAGTTTATTATTTACAAAACATATTCAAACTATACTTTCCTTCAAATAAGATGATTGCTCACATATATAAAATAAATCCTATGGAAATTCGCTAAGTACGCAGGTCTGCTGCGACGGGGATAATTAAGATCGTGGTGTCATTGAAAAACTTATGATCTAGCGCAATGGCGTAGGGGTTATTAAAATGTATAGTTAGTTTAGGTCTTTGCGCCGCTAGCCAGATTACTAGTCAGATCGTAAACAAAAATAGATCGTCTGCAACAGTTAAAAAAATATGAAAACGCTCATGAAAGTAATATTAAAATGCGCGATTTCCGTATGGATCCCCTGGTGATACTAAATTCTGTTGACCTATAATCTTATAGCTGGAGAGAAAATTCATTTTGGATTTGAATTGTTTAAATGTATCTCAAATTATTTGGTTCGAGTTGTATTATTGCTTTAAAATATATTTATAATTTATTAAAATATATATTTATTAACATAGCCCTCGAGTTTTGTCGACCAATTTTTCTATAATTCTCTCTCTTCGAGAGATCGGCATGTTCTTTAATCCACATCTTGAATAAAAAAACAATAAAACTCATTCTTCTTATTCTCCTTTTCTTTGTGCTTTATGTTACAATACACTCAGCAAACATAAAGCACAACATAAATAGTATCTGTAGATTTAAAAAGAAATGTATTACTAGCTAACCCGTTGCGTAGTTGATGCGATTTTGATCAAATATCAATTTTATATTGCACTTCTTTAATTTATGACCGTACATACAAGTCAAATTTAAACTACTCATTCATGGTGATCTACGATGCGCATTTTGTCATAAAGCCAGAATAAAGGAATTATTGAAAACTGAAGTGGAGAGGAAAATAAAAACTAGTAATTTGCATTCCCATTTACCCATATTTTACATTCAGTCAACCAGAAAGTTATCCAACTAAAATAAAAAAACCAGAATTCGAATAATATTATTAAATGTGACCAATAAAACTATTTAATTTATTTGTTAACTATTTACTTTTAATTGAGATAACCAGATAAAGCGGCGCGGCAAAAATACACGCTCGCCGAAGTGCCTGCAATAAGAACTAGGCAATCAGCACAACCAGCTTTGGTGCGGACTGTACTCCTGGTAGTAGTGAGGTCTGGTAGTAGTGAGGCGCTCAATTTAATTCATTTTTAAGACCTGGTAGTTGTGAAATCTGGAAGTTATGAAAACTGGAATTTATTTTATATTTAATTTATCATACTCTGGTAGAAGTGATATCTGGAAGTTGTGAGTTTGTTAATATTTAATAATTTTTATCGGTCTGGTAGTTATGAAATCTGGAAGAAATGAAACGCTCCCGTAACTCGGTAGTAGTTGGATTGGTTTCAACGACTGAGATGTCGGTTTAAAAGTATTTTGACATAGATTTGCTAGATCGTCCCAGAGTTTTAAGAAAGGGCATTACTTATGTACAATAGAGGGCAGTGGCGTACGCAGGATTTATTTTCGGGGGGGATACACCGGGGGGTTGGGGGGGTATGGAATACCCTCCAGCGGAAGGGGGGTCCGGGGGCCCTCGCCTGGGAAATTTTCATAAATTACAACTGTATATTCGCGTTTTTAGGCAATATAGAGGTATAACAACAAATAGAGTAACTTCCAAAATTTTAACTAATTTGAGACTGCTCACAGATTAGATTCTGAAAATTTTCGATCACATTCGAATTTTGGCAAAATGTTTTTTTACAAAATAAAAGAAATCGCATATTTATATAGCAGGCCTAATAACACTAAAGGACAGATGAGAAAGTAATTACTCGTTTTTAACGTCGGTAAAAAAGATTTTTCTTTCTATTGAATTTCAAAGTAAAGGCTATATCTCACATTCTCATTTATTACACGCCTCGGACCTCCCGGACCTGAAGTATCGGGATCCTAGATTATCCGAAAGAGGTTGATGAATAGAATTAGAAAATTCAGGTTTTCTCACTTGCGTAGTGTTTATCAAATCCCAAAGCGCAATCGCAAAGCTATGATGTACACATACGCATCGTAGGCTAATAATAACCAATCACATGATAGTGGTACATCGAACGTCGAATAGCGGAAACCACCGGAAAACTTCGATCTCCGCAATCTGACAGTTCGATCGTTGAAATTTGACAGACTAATCACAAATCTGCCTTGATTTAACGGCGATGCTTGGTTTTCACGCAACGTAGGCAGACGGGATTCGTCTGCCGCGATGCAGCTACGAGATCGTCCGACAGACGAACAGTGTAAAGTACACGGTCGTGAGAAGACGTCAATATTCGGACGCTACATTTTAACATCGTGATTTTTTTACCATGATTATTTCACGTAATATATGACGAGTCTTCTGCCAGAACTGACGACGATGGCGATGGCGGCAATATCGCGTGCACCATTAATGGCCACTGTTGTTTTCAGGAGTTTTTGTTTGCCTGATGTTCTTATATAGGTCTACTCCCGCTAACAACAACTCACGATAACCGCAATAGGTAAAAATACCTTAATCCAATGTAATATAATCCCCGAATCATCTTTAAAATAGTAGAATTAACTATTTGAAAACCTTATAGTGAGTAATTTATGTATAGTGTTCTCTGTTTTGCGGCAAGTTTAGTGATACCACCACATTCATTACGAACGAGAATTAATCTTCCCAAAAATTTCCCAAAATCCCCAAAAGTTTCGGGGGGAGGGATATATCCCGATATCCCCCCCCCTGGGTACACCCCTGAAGAGGGCTGAAACTTTGGAACAGTTGCACTATCCGTCAAAATTTTAACAAACTCTACTCGCTTTCTTTACAATAGAGCATATGAACATGGTCGAAAAAGTTCTAAAGGCTAACTACATATTGCAGCACTTATTATTTACATCCCCGGTAAAGTTGGGACTAGCCAAGGTCTAAAGAATAATAGATATATAGAAGAGAGTGTAGAAAGAGTGTAGCTCGTCTGTAGCCTCCAGCTCGCTCAAAATGGTCATTCAGTGGGCACTTAATATGCAAACTCCCTTGAGGCTTCCAATATTTTACCAAATAAGCTAATAGGTTAAGATAGAACAGAAAAGGGACTCCTGCTGTCGTCCAAAACTCTGGCTCCACAGGCCAAATGTGATCATGTTATATGAGTATACACGTTATACTCAATTGCTGTCAGTCCTGCTACTGATAAAGGTTTTTACAGATTGGCAAGATAATGTAATTTTTTGTGCCGGTTGTTCTCGTGTCGTCAAGTTTGTTGGTCTATTTTGCTGCCCAAATTGACCGGTATAAAGTAATTATCTGCTTTATCTCTCCTTTGAGACCTACAGATTTGATAGTGAGGAAATTTGCTTTGACATCAGTGAAATATGGGTGTTAGATTCAGCCTAACAAACTGGGAACGCGCCAAAGTCAGACAGCGCCAACTCTGGACTGTTTTTTCGTCCTGAGTTGGCGCTGTCCGACTTTGACGTTTCTGTGCAAAAATGAAACAGTCCGGGTTTGGCACCTGACGCTCCCGACGAATCGGGACTGTTTCAAAACAGTCCTGAGTTGGCGCCGTCCGACTTTGACGTATCTGTGCAAAAATGAAACAGTCCGGGTTTGGCGCCTCGCGCACAAACGGAACTAAGCACTTTTGGCCACATCCCAATTCATCTCATTGACTGTACTCTCCGCAATATTAGCCACACCCCCAAATTCTATTGGTTGTTTTATGAGAATCCCGCTCCTCCGTCGAGGAACATTTGAAACAGAACAGCTGGATACGTTTACACGATATTTTCTTAACTGTGTTGAACGTCCTCGTGATTTTTGTTGTTTATGAAGTGGCTCCAGTGCGCATACAAGGGTTGTGGACACTATACAGATGGACACCTTGGAAATGATTCCTGGCAGGATGGTGAAGATCACTGATCTAGAAAAGCCATACGACGTCAATATTTTTGACAGGGCTGTCTGGGATAAGGGTGAACCTGAGTACATGAAAAGAGGGATCACTTGGTATACTGATGGCTCGAAAAAAACAGCAGGTACTGGGGCGGGAATAAATGGAGTCGGACCCAAGGTGCAGTTCTGTGTAAGCCTGGGGAAAATGGCTACTGTATTCCAGGCTGAAGTTGTTGCCCTGTCTGAGTGTGCAAGAGTGTGTTTGGAGCGTGGTCTGACAGGCCACACCATATACATGAATTCGGACAGCAAAGCAGCACTGATGGCACTTGACAGTTTTGACTTTACTTTTAAGACAGTGTGGGACTGTCATCAGGCCATGAAAACACTGGGAGAGAGCAACAAGGTTATCCTTAGTTGGGTTCCAGGGCATAAGGGTATTGCTGGCAATGAGGGAGCTGATAAGTGGGCAAATAAGGGAGCTGACAGCCCGCTCATCGGTCCGGAGCCGGTGTGTGGTATTGCTTATAATACTCAGGGGTTAATTTCAGCCGGAGCGCAGCTCCGGTACTTTTTAGGAAACCGGAGCTCACCGGAGTGCGGTTTCTCAACTCACCGGTACGGCTCCGGACCCTTTTTCTGGCCGCGTAATTTATTAATACTGTTTAAAAAGCGATTTTGTAAAAGTGTACAACACTAATTTCTAATTTGGGAATCCTCTAAGTCAATTTAACAACTCTATTTCTCTTTACATAGTTTCACGCAAGGTAATAGATGGTAGTTTTTTAACCTCCATTCTGGATACTGATCACTTGATAAACTCGAGATAGGCTTTAGCAAGTGATGGTGGAAGTTTACTATCTTCAATCAAGGGCAAATCCAATCCAGGCCAATACGAGCGTGTACTGGGTGCGGTCGGCATTACCGTACACATTTCTACGTCGATCTTATAAGGCCTCTTGCGGCAAATAGTTCGTCAAATGTTTGGACAAATCAGATGCGCCCTTGTTCGACTATAGTAAATTCCCACCATGAGTCGTGAGTGGCGCTAAACTCGCGTAGCGCTGGAGATCACGACCTTAACGACCACTATGGCACTAGTACACTCTAGCCGCGACAGGGCAAACCTAGCTAGCGCGAAAGTGAACACGGCCTAATTGTTAAACTGTGGTCATAAACGTTAAAAAGGCATCAAATTTAATCGCAATTCAAAAAAAATTCCGGGGGAGGGTCCCTGGACCCCCCCCTTCTGCTGGGGGGTTTTCCATATCCTCCCGGCAGCCACTCGTTGTGCCGTAGCTCCGGTACTTTTTTCTTTACAAATTAAGCCCTGATAATACTGCACGGAGAGCTGTTCGCCAGTGGATGGGCAAAGAACATCGAAGGAGCTGGGAAAGAACAGAAGGCAACATACAGTCAAAGAGATTGCTGCAGGCACCTACCGGTGCGTTAGCGGCAGATGCCCTTGGGCTGAATATGAAGACCTTGCGGAAGGTGGTTGGCTTCATCAGCGGCCACTGGGTATTCCGCGGACATCTACATAAGATGGGAATTCAAGTTGAAAGCCTCCTATGTAGGAAATGTGGTGAGGAGGAGGAAACAGCCTTCCACTTGATCTTTATGTGCCCAGCTCTACAAGGTCTGCGTGTGGGAACCCTTGGTCTTTTGACAAGAGACCAAAGGGAAGAACAGGTAACCATCGTCAAAAAGATCTCATGGTTCATCAAGGACCTGGGGTTTGACGGAGAATGAGGACCTGTAAATGAGGGTGCACAATAAGCTATTCTAGCTGCGATGCATTACCACGGTTACTTCGAAGCCTGGCCCTCTGTTAAAAAAAGTGGCAGTTTTTTAATCGAGTTCGTACAATGAGTCATTTAATATAGACCTATTTTTAGATCCGCCAGTAATCCGGTTTTTTTGTATGAAGAAATGAATTTGCCAAATAGGATATTTTTCCTTTATTGTCAATAATGGGTTGTATTTAACTTTTATCATTTTAAATTAGTACAATCTGATAATTCAAAATCACAGTATTGGCCCATTAATGGCTAATATTAAAATTCTGCCTACCTCATATTTAATTACAGAAGGTAAAATTAAAACAAATTAAAATTCTTGAGATTTCAAAATTAATTTTTTATAAATTACGTAGCATATTTAGTTCTAAAGGAAATTAATTACATTATTCAACAATATGAGTGCAGAAAAACCAATTATGATCGAGAAAAGGGTTGGATCAAACGTAAAATTATTCTTAAATGATATACAATCTGATAATTTAAAATCGCAATTCCAGCCCATTGTCATCGTCCCCTTTACAGCGAGCCAATGAGAACAAAGGGGAGGAGCCCGGTACAGTAAGGTTCAAAAACAAAACCGTCCTGGTTTGGCGCCGTCCGACTTTGTCGTTTGTGGTCAGAAATGAAACAGTCCGGGTTTGGCACCTAACGCTCCCGACGAATCGAGACTGTTTCAAAACAGTCCTGAGTTAGCGCCGTCCGACTTTGACGTTTCTGTGCAAAAATGAAACAGTCCGGTTTTGGCACCTGACGCTCCCGTCGAATCGGGACTGTTTCAAAACTGTCCGGGTTTGGCACTTTGGCGCTGTCCGACTTTGGCGTTTTGGGAATTTTAAACAGTCCGGATTTGGCGCTGTCCGACTTTGGTAGCGTCCCAACAAACTTAACGTCGGCAAAAAAAAAAAAAAACGGGCACGAAAAATTGCATTGGGTTGTCGGTCTACATTAGGATAAATACTTCTCTTCATTTATGGTGCAGCACACTGTTGTTGACTCGGCCAAACGCGGATAAAACTGGCAGAACTGGGTTTCTAAAGTGAGGTTTCATATCTGTACCTGTATCTTTAGTTTGTCTTATGGATCATGTATTACCTATCATTTGGCATGAAATCAGCATCACCACACATTAAAACGTTAACGAAACAAACTTACTTAACTCCAAATGATGAATAAGCTATAACCCCTCTAATTATAAATTCGGAAAATGTTAACGTTGATTCCTCATTTGTTATTGTAAATTCAACATGCATAGTTACCTGGCTTTACAGAAACTCTTATGACTCTCAAATGAAATCAAAATTGCTTATTTCGTTTTTAAGTCAACGATCATTCACAACAATGGACATATAAACAATATTTTCAGAATATAATTTTTTTGAATTTTAGATCATTTTTATTAAATTGTTGGTGATTTTTGATTGAATTTTAACTGATTTGTATTGAAATTATAAAGATTTTTATTGGGTTTTGATAGGTATTAAAACCCAACTCGACATTATATTCCTATTAAATATACAACTAATTTTATTAAATTTGGAACTGATTTTATAAAATTGAACGATTGGTGTTTTGGGTGTCTAGGGACCTTACAGTGGTCCCGCCTCTTTAAGTGTTACCATGCTGCCTACGGCAATAGCTACTTCCCTATAGGATGAAATTCGCCAAAACTTATGAACCTAAAAGGCTTTGTCAACCTTAAATTCTAAGGAAATCTTATTAAATCAATAACAATTAGCGAATAAAGCTGGAGTAAACAAAAAAAGGCCGCTTAAATTATTGCGAGTGAATGTGAGCTTTTATCCAAGTTAGCGTTGTGATCAACAGAAAAATCATCACATCGGAACCTCAAAACCAATCAAAAGCTTTCAAACCAATAAAAAATCACTGAATTCTCACCGTAATAAACCCAGCGATTTTATTTTATCATAGATTTAAGCTGGAACCTTTAAGTGCAAATAGATGACTTTATTGTATTTTACATAAACATTAATTTTATGACTAATCATCTCCTCAGATCATTTAATAAATTGGACATTTAGGGAAACAATTACATTCTATAAAGTAATAAAACTGTAAAAGTTGTTGAACAAAATGCCTCTTTAATAATTAATTTATTTTAAAAGTGCAAATAGATGACTTTATTGTATTTTATATAGACATTAATTTTAGGAACTAATCAGCATTAGGTTAGTTATTAAATCGGACGTTTAGGGCAACAATAAAATTCTTTAAACTAATTAACTGTATAAGTTTTTGAACAAAACGCCTCTTCAATTATAAATATTATATTATTATAAATATTGTCATGAATGGTTGAAAATGTTATGCACAATGCACATGGCTTGTTACGGATACAAACCTACTCAATGAAAAAAATTAGATAAACAGTTTTAATAAAGGAATATCAAAGCGTGCTTTCATCAAGAAGGTAAAAAGCCGTCTTAAAACAAAATTCGCATTACCGCACAGCTAACATATTCATAGTCTTCAACCCTGTCTGAAGTCTCAAGGGATGTGCTATGGCTGGTGAAGAACTAATTGTGTGAAGGTATCTGGCCACAGGGGAGGGGGTCAGAGGTGGTCGGAGGGGGTTGGAGGGTGACAGTGGGAATGGGGAGTGGCTGTTTCAGCATTAATTTAATCAACAAAACGTTTTAGCTTATACTTGACAAGATGACATATGCCGGACGGTTAAGCAGTGCCAGTGGTTTAATCCAATTAATAATTCTGATTAGACTAAAACATTATCTGTAATGCCACGTGGTAGGTCACTGGCAACAACGGAATACAGATTGCAAGTATTTCATCCAGTAACTATCTAATGAGTTTTTTTAAGAATGCAATGAAAGACATATACATATATAATCATTCGATCCGTGACTCAGTTTATACATTTTCGAAAACACAGTAATATACAATAATATGTGAAACATGATGTCTTGAAAACTGTAACTTATGTTTGCTATAAACTATGATTTCAGATATATACTCGTATTACCTTTGATAGTTTACCAGTTTAGATGATTTTTTATAGTTTTTTTACGTATGAAGTTGTAAGTGTAAATTTGTTGACGTCCCGTTTTCTGTACTATTTCTCAAAATTCCCTAAATAAACCATATTTTCCAGACATACACGTTTGGACGTCGAGGGAAATTAAGTTTCTACAGCTTGTACATCTTGGATTTTCTGTTTAAAGTTTTGTCGACACCTCACAGGCCTTCTTCTTTTGAAAACCCTGTAAAACTGTAAACTGTTTGAAAAATGTTTTCCCGACTTAAGCTAAAAAAAACTCTATTCCTATTCCTATTCTCCATCTCCCTGTGAAAAAAATAACTACGCCAATGGGTTATGGCGCACTTGCATGATTGACATTTTGCAATTTAGTTGGTACATAAATATGTCTTTTATCGAGGGTTTCGTCTAATTAAGTGTGGTATAACATTAAAAAAAAACACCCTTAATATCCCTAGTTCTCAATATTTTTAGGTCATACATGTTTTCTCTCATGTTTGTATTTCCTACAGACAAGCAATAATAAATAAATTTAATTATTGTACCTTTATCTACGACCATTGCAATAATCACCAATAACGATGTTACAACTAATGTCATGTTGAGGTCCATTATTAAACCAAATACAAACCCGTTGCATAAAGTTAACTTTATGCAACTGGTGTCACTTTATGATACAGGTTCTAGACCAATGGGAGCGCGGCATTTGACGAAAGTAGTCTCATAATGACAATTACGCAATTCGCACATCAGCTGTTTGTTGTATTACGATTCATGTTTGAGTTGACTTATCCCATCAGCTGATTGTTCTACAACGATTCATGGTTGAGTCTGCTTATGTGCCTAACCTCAAATTTGAGTTGACCTTTTCCATCATTAGTGAAAGTCATGAGTTTTGCTTAACTTCGGGGGAAATTTTGTGGTATATTGTTGGTCGTAGATAAAGTAGTGTATGCAACGATTGTATTATGCCTTTAAACTACTCATGAGATATTTAGAACACTCGCTTCGCTCGTGTTCTACCTTACATCTCACTCGTGGCTTAAAGACATTCATAATACAATCGTTGCATAAACTACTATTTTACAAAGGTAGGCCTACTACTACTTAACACCTCTATTACATCGGTAAAATTTAAAACCAAGATATCAAAACGAGATTTTCAAACTTGAGCTAGATTCCTATAAAATCACGGCGAAACAACTAAAGATCGACCATAGAGTATTATCGTAGACTCCACATTAAACATTGTTATACCGTATTAATAATTAGGAGTTAAAATATTCATACCTCACTCTGTTTACAGGATTCGATATCACTGACCACCGAAACATGGACACCGAATGACAAGACGCGCTGGGAGAGACAGAAGAGAAGCATGAGGTGGTGATGGGCAGCTGCCTAGGTCGGACGCGGGGCGCGGGACAGCATGCGAGCGTATGATGTGGAATGGCCGCGAGGCTGTGCGTCGCGACGATGCTGTGGCTAGTGGGGCCCGCCGAGCCCGGGCCTCGCTACAGCTCCCGCATTGTGGACACCCAGGCCGGGCCCGTCAGAGGGGTGAGTACGTTGGCAGTGGCAGTATGAACCCCAAGTAAACTCCAGTAGATTCGGTCATTCGCGTCTTCCCCATTGAGACCCTCCTTCCGTATGCCCCCCGGGCTAAACTTTAGAAGCCGTCTCCACCGTTAAAATCGATGTTTTCGGGTTCGATATAATGTATCGAATTCGTTAATAAACTTATGTTTTATTATTGTTGTTAATGTAAAACTTATTGTAAATAAACAATGTAGGTTATAATTTTTAAAACATTGATTGCAATAAATCCTTTTAGAATTAGGGAAACTGAAACCCTATAGTATATTCGAGGAACGTAAAAATTTGCTTTGCTAACTGATTTGGTTTCATGTTGAAAATTGTGATGAATCTAGGAGTGAAAAGTGACAATTGTGATCGGTAGTAGGAGTAAAACGTAAAAATCACTGAAAAAAGGTACATGGTTCGAACATTCCAAAATGTCATTGGAAGATGACTTATATGTGCATGGAGCCATAAGTATACTCAATTGCAGCAGCACGAGTACTTTTATAAAAGCATAACTCTGACAACGACTTACAATGAATCAAATGCAAGGTCGCTAAGAATGTGAAATCACTTTTTCAAGTCATGTTTGTTAAAAGTATATTTGGGCTATGATATGTCGATAACGTTAGAATATACCTTAATAGGTTTTATTCACGAGTAGTGGCAAAGTGGCGTTTCTGGCCAAAACGCATTAATCAAAAGTGACAGCTACATCCGGTTGGTGACGTCAGAGGCTGTGACGTAGCTGTGACGTGTTGGGGTGGGCATTTAAAGGTTAAATGAGCGGAAATGGGTCAAGGTCAGGTGTGGATGTTTTTAAAAAGATCTTGCATTTTCAGAAGATCCGAAAATGCAAGATATTTTTTTATTTTCTATTTTACATTAAGGTTGAAAAGTTTGCTCCCAAATTTGAAAAGTAAGTTGTTGTCGGTGGTGAAATTTCTTGCTTATTTTCATTCTTTTTGTTGTTGTTGTAAGTTGGCAAAAATACATTCTTTTCGTTTTGATTGTTTGTTGCATAAAGTTCCAAAGATAAACCGAACCCAGTGGTTATAAGTTGTTTTAGTTCTTCACTAAAAATTTCCAAATCCTTGTAGGTTGTAAGATTGATAGTGTTGTAGTGAATCCCGCGAATGTTGAGAGACATGACTAGAGTTGTTTACTCGACGAGAGGTGTAGCAGGAATGACTATTGTAAAGCCGGTGCTGCGGGTACCTCCGATGGTAGTGGGGGTAGTGGTGGGGGTAATGACAGGTGTTTGTTTAATCACTTTGAATTTAATCGTTGCCACAGTAAACCGAGCCGATGTTGCAATTCTTCTAGTTTATCCAACCGGTTCTTTTGATATGTTTTGCAACTACATTTACAGTAGCAGAAAGAATTACATTTTGTACAAGCTTTTCCGTCAACTTAATCTTCAGGTATTTTAAAACATTTTTCTTTGCAACAATAAGTTATAAGTGTTAGATTATTTCTTTTGGATGACATGTTGGTTGTAGCTTGTCTTAAACAGAACTGAGCTTCTCAACGTTAAAGTTTCGTATTTATATAAAGTATTGGAATAAAACGATCGAATAAAATAATCGAAAAATACCATCGATTAAAAGTTCAAGGTCATCCGTTTGAGTTTTAAAAAAATACAACATATCAGTATATAAAAACATACTGATATGTTGTTTTTTATCTGTTTATTTAAAACATTATTTTTACAATATTTACAATGTTATTTTTGTGTGATGTGCAGAGTAAGTTCCGTAGAGTTGTTTCCGCTCATTCCGTGTGACACCAAATATAATGATCCTGGCTGAATTTCCCGCAGATCTTCATTTTGCAGCATCTGGACGAATCGTTTTGGAAGATATACTTGAAACTTTTGTTCATCACCTGGTGTATATGGTGCATCGGATAAAGATGCGACGACTGCGTCTCCATGTGTTGTATCAACTTTTTTCATTTCATGAACAATATAATGTTTGTGTTCTTTTAGTTCTGAACATTTCTTGATAATTAGAGTATTTGATTTTGAATGCAAGTTGAATTGTTCAACTAAACATTGGAGAAACTGTTGTGATGCCATCCTTCACAGGAGATGTTGTCTGTTCGGAGTATGGAGTTAGACTGATACTCGGGGTGTGTTGTCTCTTCGTTTATATAACCTTCAGAACTAGTACAGTGCAATTAGACTTTTTGGTCACCCTCCAAAAACACAGGAGGAAACCACTTGGAACATGTAGGGGACACCCCTGAAGCTTCAAAACCAAAAGTCCCAAAAAATCCCGTGACGGGTTTTCCGCCATTTTGAGAGAAAGGCGGCCATTTTGAATTTGTGTAGTACATTTACATTTTGGACAATAATTAACGTATTTTTTAACTTACAGACCTGGGAATGGTGTTATTTTATTCGAAATTAAATTCTGTACATTTTAAATACAATTATGTACACGTTATTCCACAATATTAACACTATATATCACATTAAAATAATTTTTTTAGATTTTTTTGTCACATTTTAAAATAAATCACGATACATTTTTTCTACATTTACTGTAGGAAAATAATATTTGAAGTGAGGTTGAAGAGTGAAAAATTCTCTATGAAATTCATGTATAACAATGGTTGTTAAGTGTAACAGTCATAAAGAAATTTAACGTTCATCGTATGTGAACGAAACTGCATTTTTCATTCTTTGTACAGTAATAATAGCTCCAAGGCTAACCTTACCGTACCCTTCAAAATAACCGTGAAAAAATGTTTGGAACATGTAGGGGACACTCCTGAAGCTTCAAAACCAAAAGTCCCAAAAAATCCCGTGACGGGTTTTCCGCCATTTTGAGGAAAAGGCAGCCATTTTGAATTTATGTAGTACATTTATATTTTGAAAAATTCTAAACGTATTTTTTTACTTACACACCTGGGAATGGTGTCACATTATTCGGAATTTGATTCTGTGCATTTTTAATGTAATAATATACTCATTATTCCACGATAACAATACCATTAACATTAAAATAATTTTTTTTTTAATTTTTCTTCATTTTTAAAAATGACTTACGATATATATATATATTTTTTACATTTACTACAGGAAAATTTAATTTCAATTATTCGTCACTTTTAAAATGGATTACGATATATTTTTTTACATTTCCTATAGGAAAATTTAATTTCAATTCAAGTTTGAATGAAAGAAATTCTCTGCAGAATTCATATATAACAGTTATTGTTAGGTGTAACAGAGATGAAGAAATTTGACATATTTATCTTTGGTGATCAAAAGATCATTCTTCAATAGCTCCTAAACTTACCGTACCATTGCACCCAGGCTAAACTTACCTTACCCTTCAAAATAACAGTGAAAATATGTTTGGGACTTGCGCAGGACACTTTCCATGCTTTAAAATAAATCCCGTGCCGGGTTTTCCGCCATTAAAAAAACACTTCTGCCATATTGGATCCTTGTAAACTTCTAGTAAAACTGTAATTTAGGAGAAGGGATAGACCCAGAGTATTAGCTATGATTGAAATTTATAACGGAATAAATTTTACACAATTAAAATTAAGTTGTTTATGATCTAATGGTATAAGGCTTGGTTTACAAACTTTAAAGTGAAATTTAAAGTGAAAAACATATAACTTGTTAGGACAAATTAAGTACCCTGTCGTAAATTTTCCTCTAATTTAAACCACTAACAATTGATGCTAAATAATTTTTACTGTTTAGAAATCGCAATTCGCAATGATATTCTGAACAAAATGTACTACGGATCGATATTAATTTAATTTTGAGCTCGTCATATACTAGTAAATTTTAAGGACTAGTCTGATAATGTAATAATAATTTTCTGATGTAAATTATTTGATAAGGAAAACATAATGAAATTGTGGTTCGGATCCCACGTTAAAATGTAGGTCCTTTAATTGCCATTGGCTGTTAACAGTCCTACCAAAGGAAAATGTCGGCCTTAAGTCTGTAATTCTGCGCTCGCTAGTCAGTAACAAGGCTACAAGATCGCGTCACAATAATCCTGCACTCACCCTTTACTCATATTCCGGTTAAAATACGCAACCACTGCTGCGTCCCGGTCTTAAGAGGTGTTAAAGGTATTTTCAGTTTACTGTTAGCAGGATAGACTTAGGACTTCTTTTTTTATTTCATCTCCAAAATCATAAGTAAGTGCTAATATGTATTTACAGATTAGTAGAACAATGATTAAAAATAGTATTTTAATTTTTTCTTTATTTAATTTTTGGATTCCGAAAATATTTTGCAGGTTGTTATAGTTGGTGATACCCTTACATTAATTAAGATAAATAAATTTGCTAACTATTTTTAGTAATTTTTCCATGACCATTACAAGCGGGATGTTACAAGTGGAAAATATTACGTTGTCTAGTGTAAGCTTGATGTGCAATAGGCAATAAAAATGTGTCCAGCATATATCTTAAAATTTTATAATTTAAGTTCTTACTTGGCTTATATTTTCTTTAAAATTACCAATTTTTTCCATGTCTGTAAGCTTCCTCAAACAATTCTTTTCGGAAAGCAACATACCATTAGATGATTTTACCTAAAAATGTCTGGATTTTTTAGGTAAAAACTATTTATCAAACATGATGAAATTTCAGATTTGGAAAGATCTTTCTATACTTAAATTATATAAGTACTGTATGATAGATTTTTCAAGAAATTATCACTAATATTCGGGGTTCTACAACGTTTTGTGAGCTCGCCTACACCTTTAATTTTTTCTAACTTTTATGACTAGGGTATCAAATTACTGTAAATGTTTTCAATATTTTCTGAGTGTTGTTCATTTTACTTTAGGTGAAAAAGCGTTGCCCCACTGGGCAAATATGTTACACATAAATTTAAATGTAATTCTTATGGAAGGAATATTTGCATAAATAATGATAAAATTAGTGCTTATCTTGTCAATGGTTCGACCAAACTAGACATGTTATATACGTTTATTTCAGGAACTTTAATTTTCCTACTGAATAGGGAGCACTGAAAGTTGATAATTTTAAAGATATTTAGCAAAAAACAAAAAATGGTACCTTCAAACCCCCCTCCCTCCCTCCGCCCAAGGGCTACGGAAGGGGACTTTTGATGTTTTCATCTCCTAACTAGTTCAAACAAAGCTGCAAAGTCAAAAATTGTGTTCCGAAAATTTCCGTCTATACCTTTTCGTTGCCTGGACTAAAATTAAAGCTTTCATGTAGGTAATATTTTTAATAATTTTATAATAATAATAATTTGATTAAAAATTTGTATTTGGTGAAAGCTATGTACTAATAAATGTTACATATTTAAGAATATGCCAAATTTATAAGAGTGTACTTGATTTTTCGGAAAAAACTATAACTTTTTTCACTTTATCGCGTTTAAACTATGCTTTTTACCATTAAATTACAATAAAAATATAATTTTCTAGTAGAAAATTAATTTTCGAACAAGACGAAATCAAATTCAATACTCTGGGAAATTTAGTTTTGACTTTATTGTAGTTCTACTAGAAGAATGAGGATGAGAGAATGAGAATGTTTATTTTCCTTTAAGCTACATAGCAATAGGCATCGTCAATCAACTAATTACATAGGATTCATGCTTAACAACTCGCAGGAACAGTCAAATCAGAAATACAAAAAATACATGTCCAAAATTACAAACAATACAAAAATATTCATCTAGCAAGAAATTTTTAAGAATATTTAAAAATGCTATGCTGGCACACCATGCATAAGCAATCATGCAGCAGGTTGAATGCAATTAGAACAGAAAAAAAAATGCTTACACATATCCAATAACCGACGCAACACCGCCGCTCGCGTTTATACTTCAATTTTTTTTCGACCCCGGAGTAGCTTTAGAGAACCAATTAATAATGAACAGTAGTAAATTCTGTTCAAAATGTCATTGCAATATTTTTAATCGGTGAAAGTTAAGTACTAATAAATGTTACACATTTAAAAATATGCAAAATTTATAAGAGTGTACTTGATTTTTCGGAAAAAACTATAACTTTTTTTCACTTTATCGCGTTTAAACTATGTTTTTACCATTAAATTACCATACAAACTATAATTTTCTAGTAGGAGATTAATTTTTGAACAAGACGAAATCAAATTCAATACTCTGGGACATTTAGTTTTGACTTTATTGTAGTTCTGCTAGAAGCTTAAGTGAGTCGGTGGCGCAGTTGGTAGCGCACTCGACCTCGGAATTGTGGCCACGAAGCGTCGCAAGTTCGAGACTCGGGCATGTCGCATACTTTTAACAGTACTGTTCACCCTTGTACTGTACCGGCTCACTCCTTGGCTTTGCTTGATAACGTCCACGCACAGATCAATAGTCTATGTCGGCGGGGCAAAGGCAAGGTGAAAAAGAGGCCGCCACCCTCTTTTTTAAAAAAAAGTTAAAAGTTAAAGTTAAAGTTAAAGCTTACACAAATCCAATAACCGACGCAACACCGGACGCTCGCGTTTAAACTTCATTTTTCTTTTGTCCCCGGAGTAGCTTTAGAGAACCAATTGAAAACTGTACAGTAGAAAATTTTGTTCAGAATTTTATTGTGATATTTTTAATCGGTTAAAGTTAAGTATTTATAAAGATCATACATTTAAAAATGCGGCAAATTTATAAGAGTGTACTTGATTTTTCGGGAAAAACAATAACTTTTTTCACTTTATCGCGTCTAAACCATGCTTTACACCATTACATTACCATAAAAACTATACTTTTCTTGTAGCAAATTTATTTTCGAACAAGATGAAATCAAATTCAATACTTTGGCTCATCTGGTTTTGTCTTGATTGAAGTTTTACTAGAAGCTTACCAAAATCCAATATGGCGGAGGTTTTTTTCAAGATGGCGGAAAACCCGTCACGGGATTTTTTGGGACTTTTGTTTCCAAAGCAAGGGAGGTGTCCTGCACATATTCCAAGCAAATTTCCTCTGTGTTTTTGAAGGGTGACCTAAGGCCTGTTTTTGAGCTAAATGCACTGTACTAAACCCCCACTACATTCTTCCGTTTGTTGTTGTAAGTAAGCAGCCAAGTGATATGCGTTTTGTAATGCGCATTGAGATTGGTTGTGTTTCGGATCTATTGTAGAAACACAAATATTTCTAATATCAAAGTGAAATGTTTTGTCCAGTGTTATGTTTAAAACTTCTTTGTTCGTGTACTGTCGTATCCAATTCTTTTTTTCCAATCCTCTAGTATATATGTGTGTAAATTGTTTGCAAAAATGAAACATAATTCGATGTACATTGTTGTACGGTAGAAAACCTTCAAACCAATGGATATAATGAAAATTATTTGTTAGCCATCTGTTTGTTATTTTAGCTTTTGACTTTAGTTCATGGACAGAACACGGTGCTTCAAATAAAAACGGGTATGCTACTTGTGTAAGCAAATCTAAAATTACCAATTCTTTTATGATAAATCTATCATCGTTTCCGCGAAATGCTTGAAATTCAATTACTATAGGTTTTGCTGCCATTTCTTCATCCTGTCTGCTCATCACGGTGTCTGCTGATCAACTGTTTTCCACACCACGGTAGGTTAGACATATAAACCACGCCGTACAGTTGTAGGCGCGTTGGCGTATGTTTAACGTGGGCACCGTCCCCAGTAGGCCTACCCCACGGTTTATTCTTTTGTTAAATTACATTGTAATTTTAAACTAGCAAAGTTTCTTCTTCTGTACTGTTGTTGTTGTTGGTTTCTTCTTCTGTACTGTTGTTGTTGGTTTCTTCTTCTGTACTGTTGTTGTTGTTGGTTTCTTCTTCTGTAGCTTCCGTTGCAACTTCAGTAAAAGGTTCAAAGTTTCTTAACTGCCTCCACATTTCCACTTCGTGAGGTATTCTATTAAAGATGGATGTATCTATCGGTCCGTATTGTAAAGTGCTGTCTAGTTGTTTTTCGCATGCATCTACCAGATATTTCTTAATAACAGAGCTTGAAAATACTAATTGTTTCATATACCTGGTAATAGGTGATGTTGCATAGTTTAAAATGTAAAATTCTTCACGTGTTAGTAGAATTTTATTTTCAAATTGTGTCGAGTCTCTAATTCTTATTTGTTGTTGACCACGATGTTTAATAATGTCAATTTCATTGTCACAATCCAAAAGTCGAATGTTAGTTTTTCTTCCAAAGAAACTGTTGGCTAAGTAACATTCAATAAGATGTAGATGTTTTAAAAAGGAATTTTCTGAAAATAAAACCATCTTTGTACCATGGCTTAATATTACTGCGGGAGAGTAGTCTAATGATTTTACCAATCCTATCGACACACTTTTACTCATGCAAGATGAAATAGGATAAAAGATGCGAAGGAAAACTTCAGTTAAAATGGTTGGGGAATATTTTCTTCAAGTTTTCTTTTCTTTCTTACGTTTGTTTTATTATTTTCCAACTTTTTATTTTGTTTTCCAAACTTTAAAAGTCATCTATTTCCTTTACAACATTTTCTTCAAAATGTTTATCATCATCATTTTCCAATAAAGGTGTTGTTTCGGAAACGCCTTGTACAACTGATAAAGAACTCATTTTATTTATAATGCTGTAGACGATGTTACCCATACAACTGTAGACGGTGAACTAAACAATTTGCGTTCCCGCTCCTGCTTTTATAACCGAGTGGTGGGGGTATTTTTTTCTTTTCATTTTACAAAACTGCTTTTACTATACCGGTTAAAGGTGTATATGTAACAATTTTATCATGTAAAATTAAACAATAAGCAGATGTATCTTTGGGTACATTTTGTTCAAATTCCATTTCTATTTTTATATCTACACTGGAAGATTTTACAGATTCATTTTGTTTGGAACAATTAACTACAACAATCGGATAGGTAGATTTAAATTGGTTTGGCGTTAATAAAGGTGTGTTTGTTTTTCCATAATATGAATTTTGGAATCTTGCGTACATATCGTACAAAACGCTAAACCTGTCTTTTGTAAAGTTTATGTTGAAGTTGTCGTATGGAAAGAATTGCGAGTTTAGAAACACCTTAAAATTTGTAAGTTTGCAATGATCAAATTCACCAGGATGTTTAGTTATTTCATTTCTTCTTTTTGTTTGTAATCCAAATATTACATATCTTGCCTTTTCCAAATGAGTTTTTACAGTCCATGTATGACGTTGTGTTTCCGGTAAGACCGGATATTCATGAAACTCCAAACTTCTAAATGGTATTACGATATCACGATCTGATTTTAAAGTTCTTAATAATGAAATTCTATTTTGATCGTTTAACCGTACCCTCCAAACAATCTTGTCTAATTGCAATTTTCCATTCTAAATTAGCTTCCGTTGTTCCATCAGGCGCCATAATAATATCTTTGTCGTTTGATGATCTTAACAAAACTAATTCTTGTTTTACGTTTATTATTATTTTTCGGTAATCATCGGCAAAGCCTAAAAGTAATCTTAAAGGAATGTAAAAGTCAAAATTGCCTGAACTGTTTGGAGTGATTGTACTGGAATCGGGTGCTACCCATCCTGCGGCGGCCAGCATATTTTTTTCACTCGGTGTTAAAGATGCTAATCCTTTTAATGTACGTAATTCCCACCTTTTTTGTTTAATCTACTGTGACTCCGGACATTTCATATCTTATTTCATCAAACAAATATGCCATGGTGTTATTTATGAACGGATCAGTACTTGCAGTGTTTCCATCTTTTTTTGTTACTCTTCCTTCGATATACTAATAACTTTCACATGGAAGTGTATAAATATCTTGTTGTTGTATGGGAATTCTAATTTCATCATTATTATTTAATTTTGATGAAGCGTAAGGGTTGTGCGTATGATATTCCTTTTCCCATAAGGTTTCGTCGAATGTCGGACCCTGCGCTATGTCCAATATTTCCATTATTAATAAGTTTTAATCCAATTTCTTCTAGAAAACGAATGTTATCACTTGTTAATCCTTCTATAGCTGAAGTGCTACTGACTTGTTTACCAGTCAGCTCTTTCTTTTTAAATGATAACCCCATTGTTATACGGTTGATTTTATATGTATTCTTATAGTTATAGGTTCGTCTCTAAAATCAATATGATTTCCGTCTTGATCTAGTATGTTCACCACAATGTCTGAAATAAAACTGGTG
Organism: Flexamia atlantica; assembly: GCA_035578135.1. NCBI lineage: Eukaryota > Metazoa > Arthropoda > Insecta > Hemiptera > Cicadellidae > Flexamia > Flexamia atlantica. The sequence continues at coordinate 19,149,223 of JAQJVK010000007.1, forward strand.
TTTAGCGGTAGGTACACTAAGTTTTGTGGCTTTTCCACAATTTTAAAACCCGGAGCGACTATTGGATAGAATGTGTGCAATATATGAGAATTTTCTCCATCTCTATAAGAACCATGTATAATATTACATGTAACATCTATACTGTTAACTTTCATTATTGTTACAGTTCTAGCACCTGAATGGTTAATATTAGGTTCTAAAATTTTTGTTGTTTTAGGAAATCCTAATAAACTACCAATTGGATGTTCTTTGGTAAAATCTATATAATATTTACATTTAATTTCAGCTTTCATAGTATTGTTATTTCCTTTTATTGTTATATTATCTTTTCCCATATGATTTTGTATCGCTTCATTTATATCATCAATTTCATATGCTCCAGTGGGTAAAATAAATACTTGTATATCTGAATATTTGTTTGTATTTTTATCTTTTGTTTTGTAATAATGTATTTTGTCATTAACATTTTCAGTAATGTTGGGAATAGAATTATAAGTTGTTATATCTAATAATGCGGCTTCCCATAATTTATCTTTTTCCAAACGTAACGCAGGAAAAAGAACACTTCGCAAAGTAGATGAAGTTCCAGTTAATGATACTGTATAGGAAGACATCTTAAAGTTGACTAACGCTTTTTGTTAAAAAATCTAAACATAAATGTCCACAGATTACCGTATCATCAGGTTGCTCTCTTTTATAATTGTATAGTACATTTTTAGCTGTTTTAAAGTAATATTCTAGTTCTTTTGGTGGTGGGAGATTACCAAAACTATCAAAGTAGTAAATAGTTGATCCTAGTTTCTTATAATATACCCAATGAGTGCCTGATCCTTTACTACTATCTAAATTTACTATTCCGGTTTCATTTTTCCAAATTTTAACAGGTAATGCATCTTTCATAAACACTCCTCTAAAAAATGGAATTTTTAAACCAGAAACATAAGTAATTAATTCTTTATCTGTTAATTCTTTATTTGGAATTAGTAATTGTTTTTTTTCTGTCTAATACACACGATACGGTCTTAGGTATAATCCTCCTCCTTTTTTATCATTGATCATATTGTTTGTTTATTTTTATTTTTACCTGCGGTGGATCGTCGTTTTCTTCTTATATTTCCTCCACCAGGTTTTCTCCTTCTTTTTCCACCTCCTTTCTTCTTTCCACCTCCAAACATCGTTTTACCCTTCATTGCTGCTGATACCGCTAAAGCTGCTGCTTTTTCACCGATACTAGCGTCACTGGATGTTACTCATTGCCAAGCTTTTTCAGCAAGTGCTCTATCCGCTATTGATCTATTTTTAGTATCTGCAAACTTTGAATATGCTATATCGTGTTGTTTGCAGACTTGATCAAGTTTATTTATTCCAAGATCTCCTCTAGCAAGTCTTTTTTCAATTTTGTTCCAGGACCACAATATTGATAACCTCCGGGTAAATGTAGTTCTATAGGTAATAAATCGATAGCTTTATTATCTATAGCTCCAACCGGCTTAGTAATAAGAGAAAGTGCTGTTGATGCTATTCCTCTTCCTCTCTTTATAACGTGTCGATTATGACTGATGCGTTGAACTTTCAACATGGTTTTTTATAGTGAAATGTCATTGCTTGTTTATTTTATAAATTCTTTATAATGAATGATGCACTTATCATTTGACATTGTTTATTTATAATAAACATGTAAAAGAACATGTATAAGTATTTTTGTTTATGGGTAATAAAGTCTTCTCCAGCCTTGCGGTAGGATTGTATCTTCTTTATCATTATTGGGAATTACAAAGTACATTAAAAGGATTAGCATCTTTAACGCCGAGTGAAAAAAATACGCTGGCCACCGCAGGATGGGTAGCACCCGATTCCAGTACAATTACTCCAAACAGTTAGGCAATTTTGACTCTTACATTCCTTTAATATTACTTTTAGGCTTTGCCGAAGATTACCGAAGAATAATAATAAACGAAAAACAAGAATTAGTTTTGTTAAGATCATCAAACGACAAAGATATTACTATGGCGCCTGATGGAACAACGGAAGCTACTTTAGAATGGAAAATGCAATTAGACAAGATTGTTTGGAGAGTACCGCATGTACGGTTAAATGACCAAAATAGAATTTCATTATTGAGAACTTTATAATCAGATCGTGGTATCGTAATACCAGTTAGAAGTTGGGAGTTTCATGAATATCCGGTTTTACCGGAAACACAACGTCATACATGGATTGTAAAAACGTCTACTCATTTGGAAAAGGCAAGATATGTAATATTTGGATTACAAACAAAAAGAAGAAATGAAATACGACAACTTCAACATAAACTTTAAAAAAGAGAGGTTTAGCGTTTTGTACGATATGTACGCAAGATTCCAAAATTCATATTATGGAAAAACAAACACACCTTTATTAACGCCAAACCAATTTAAATCTACCTATCCGATTGTTGTAGTTGATTGTTCCAAACAAAATGAATCTGTAAAATCTTCCAGTGTAGATATAAAAATAGAAATGGAATTTGAACAAAATGTAACCAAAGATACATCTGCTTATTGTTTAATTTTACATGATAAAATTGTTACATAAACACCTTTAACCGGTATTGTAAAAGCAGTTTTGTAAAATAAAAAGAAAAAAATACCCCCACCACTCGGTTATAAAAGCAGGAGCGGGAACGCAAATTGTTTAGTTGACTGTCTACAGTTGTATGGGTAACATCGTCTACAGCATTATAAACAAAATGAGTTCTTTATCAGTTGTGCAAGGCGTTCCCGAAACAGCACCTTTATCTGAAAATAATGATGATAAACATTTTGAAGAAAATGTTGTAAAGGAAATTGATGACTTTTTAAAGTTTGGAAAACAAAATAAAAAGTTGGAAAATAATAAAACAAACGTAAGAAAGAAAAGAAAACTTGAAGAAAATATTCCACCAAACATTTTAACTGAAGTTTTCCTTCGCATCTTTTATCCTATTTCATCTTGCATGAGTAAAAGTGTGTCGATAGGATTGGTAAAATCATTAGACTACTCTCCCGCAGTAATACTAAGCCATGGTACAAAGATGGTTTTATTTTCAGAAAATGCTTGGGATTCCTTTTTAAAACATCTACATCTTATTGAATGTTATTTAGCCAACAGTTTCTTTGGAAGAAAAACTAACATTCGATTTTTGGATTGTGACAATGAAATTGACATTACTAAACATCGTGGTCAACATCAAATAAGAATTAGAGACTCGACACAATTTGAAAATAAAATTCTACTAACACGTGAAGAATTTTACATTTTAAACTATGCAACATCACCTATTACCAGGTATATGAAACAATTAGTATTTTCAAGCTCTGTTATTAAGGAATATCTGGTAGATGCATGCCAAAAACAACCTGACAGCACTTTACAATACGAACCAATAGATACATCCATCTTTAATAGAATACCTCACGAAGTGGAAATGTGGAGGCAGTTAAGAAACTTTGAACCTTTTACTGAAATTGCAACGGAAGCTACAGAAGAGGAAACCAACAACAACAACAACAATACAGAAGAAGAAACTTTGCTAGTTTAAAAAACTACAATGTAATTTAACAAAAGAATAAACCGTGGGGTAGGCCTACTGGGAACGGTGCCCACGTTAAACATACACCAACGCGCCTGCAACTGTACAGCCTACCGTGGTGTGGAAAACAGTTGATCAGCAGACACCGTGATGAGCAGACTGGATGAAGAAATGGCAGCAAAACCTTGTGTAATTGAATTTCAAGCATTTCGCGGAAACGATGATAGATTTATCATAAAAGAATTGGTAATTTTAGATTTGCTTACACAAGTAGCGTACCCGTTTTTAATTGAAGCACCGTGTTCTGTCCATGAACTAAAGTCAAAAGCTAAAATAACAAACAGATGGCTAACAAATAATTTTCATTATATCCATTGGTTTGAAGGTTTTCTACCGTACAACAATGTACATCGAATTATGTTTCATTTTTGCAAAACAATTTACACACATATATACTAGAGGATTGGAAAAAAAGAATTGGATACGACAGTACACGAACAAAGAAGTTTTAAACATAACACTGGACAAAACATTTCATTTTGATATTAGAAATATTTGTGTTTCTACAATAGATCCGAAACACAACCAATCTCAATGCGCATTACAAAACGCATATCACTTGGCTGCTTACAACAAACGGAAGAATGTAGTGGGGGTTCCGAAGGTTATATAAACGAAGAGGCAACACACCCCGAGTATCACACTTACTCCATACTCCGAACAGGCAACATCTCCCGTGAAGGATGGCATCACAACAGTTTCTCCAATGTTTAGTTGAACAATTCAACTTGCATTAAAAATAAAAAACTCTAATTATCAAGAAATGTTCAGAACTAAAAGAACAGAAACATTATATTGTTCATGAAATGAAAAAAGTTGATACAACGCATGGAGACGCAGTCGTCGCATCTTTATCCGATGCACCATTTACACCAGGTGATGAACCAAAGTTTCAAGTATATCTTCCAAAACGATTCGTCCAGATGCTGCAAAATGAAGATCTGCGGGAAATTCAGCCAGGATCATTATATTTGGTGTCACACGGAATGAGCGGAAACAACTCTACGGAACTTACTCTGCACATCACACAAAAATAACATTGTAAATATTGTAAAAATAATGTTTTAAATAAACAGATAAAAAACAACATATCAGTATGTTTTTATATACTGATATGTTGTATTTTTTTTAAACTCAAACGGATGACCTTGAACTTTTAATCGATGGTATTTTTCGATTATTTTATTCGATCGTTTTATTCCAATACTTTATATAAATACGAAACTTTAACGTTGAGAAGCTCAGTTCTGTTTAAGACAAGCTACAACCAACATGTCATCCAAAAGAAATAATCTAACACTTATAACTTATTGTTGCAAAGAAAAATGTTTTAAAATACCTGAAGATTAAGTTGACGGAAAAGCTTGTACAAAATGTAATTCTTTTTGTGCTACTGTAAATGTAGTTGCAAAACATATCAAAAGAACCGGTTGGATAAACTAGAAGAATTGCAACATCGGCTCGGTTTACTGTGGCAACGATTAAATTCAAAGTGATTAAACAAACACCTGTCATTACCCCCACCACTACCCCCACTACCATCGGAGGTACCCGCAGCACCGGCTTTACAATAGTCATTCCTGCTACACCTCTCGTCGAGTAAACAACTCTAGTCATGTCTCTCAACATTCGCGGGATTCACTACAACACTATCAATCTTACAACCTACAAGGATTTGGAAATTTTTAGTGAAGAACTAAAACAACTTATAGCCACTGGGTTCGGTTTATCTTTGGAACTTTATGCAACAAACAATCAAAACGAAAAAAATATGTTTTTGCCAACTTACAAGAAGAAAGAAAATAAGCAAGAAATTTCAGCACCGACAACAACCTACTTTTCAAATTTGGGAGCAAACATTTCAACCTTAATGTAAAATAATACTTTTGTACAAAAAAATAAATAAAAAAAGGAAATATCTTGCCTTTTTGGATTTTCCAAAAATGCAAGATCTTTTTTAAAAACATCCCCGGCCGACCTTGACCCACTTCCGGCCATTTAAAATTTAAATACCCAGCACAGCCGGGCATTTAAACTTTAAATGCCAACCACACACGTCACAGATTGTGACGTCACTTCCGGTCACGTGACCGGAAGTAGCTGTCAAAAAGTTTGATTGGGCCAGAAACGCCACTTGCCCACTACTCTTAATAATTAATAAATAAAACAAAGAGAAAAGCCAGTTAACAACGTGAAATGCAACAATTTGAAGTGTGTAATTTTCGTTTTTGCTTTTACAAAAAGCAAAAAACCTTAAAAAGTAATATTTTCAGTCATAAACATGTCAATAGGCCTAATCTTCTTTACAACTAACTTTAGATTATACAATTTGTTAAAATAATGAAACTAATCCGAATTAGTTGTACATTTTCAATTGCAAAAAGAAAACAGCTTTGTTGTGGGTTCGTCTAAAAATTTCCATTCTTTCTATATATAAATCCTCGCTTACATATCGATGATTGTGATTGTGACTAACTGGGCGACGCGACGCTCGGCCTTTGCAACGCGGTAGTAAATATTGCTAAATATGTTTTCCATATTTGTTTTAAATTACAAATATGGTATCAAATTAAAGGCCTGAATCTCAGAATCACTATAGTACCAAATATAAATTACTGGTAGATTACACATCGTAAACACTGATAACCTAGAAGCTTGTCCTGACATTTTTTTAGAGAAGCTGCCGCCACGGAATGCACCTGTAACGTTCCTATGATGTGTAAACTGCTTGTAAACCATTTATAATTGGTACCATAGTAATCGTGAGTTTCAGACCTTTAATGTGATACCACATTTGTATTTTTTTAGTCCACTATATTTTTGTAAATAGCAGTTTAGGATTGACTTTGTTTTTATGCAGGCGCCGGCGCCGTAGGTACGGATAAACTCTCCCACAATAACTAAGTTATCGACCAAACTATTGCAGCTATTTTTTTCAAAATATATGATTTAAAAAATTCAACTCTTTAGCAACAATTTCACCGTTTTTTATTTTAACTGCAAAAAATAAAAATAAAGTAGCAGCCGACTATACTTCTTTCATGTTATGTTTTAAAGTTGAATAAAAACTTGTGAAATTTTATCATTTTTTTAAATAGAGAAAAATTATTTTGGAAATATGATTGATACTATTACTATTCAAAACTAAAGAACTCTTCACGACAGGCAAAATTTCAACCTTAAGAGGGGGCTCTAGTCCCACGCGATTACCTGCTTCTGCTATAAGACCAATGTTAACTTTCAAATTCAGTACAGCCTCAACCGCTCAACCAAAATCGTTGATTTATAGCTCATTTGAAAGAACAAAAATTATCTAGCGACTTCAGTGAGCAGAATTTCGATATCCCATTCGGAATAATTTATTAAAAATCCCAAAAATCTCATTTTTTGCGATTTTTAACAACCAAACAAAAAACCATATCAAAATTCTGCTCACTGAAGTCGCTAGATAGTTTTTTGTTCTTTCAAACGAGCTGTAAATCAACGATTTTGATTGAGCGGTTGAAGCTGTACTGAATTTGAAAGTTAACATTGGCCTTATGGGAGGAGCAGGTAGAAACGCGATATTGTTCTTGACTGGAGCCCCCTCTTAAGCTTTAATGCTAAATGGTATAAACTGGTAGTTACTTGAATCATGAGCACTGTCAGATTACGCGGTTTTAGGGGCCTTTTTTGTTTCTATACCTAGACAATATGGCGGCCCAGACTTCATTTTCTGTAATGCATGTAATGTATAAAGTACTCTCTATACCCCGAGAGTACAGCTATACCCGGAGTATAGCTATACTCCGTCTATTTATACTGTGTGGTCACTGGGCTCACTAGACACTACCCCCACCACTCATACGTCCAGTGGTCGTTGTATAGGTCCCGTCAGCGCAGCTGGCCGGCTTCAACTGTGGCGCTGTGGTATTCTTTGGTCGATGCCCCGGACCCACCCCATCGTTTTATATGCGTCTCCCAGCTAAACCTCTCAAAGCCGTATTTTGGCCTCCGGTGGCTCACTCCAGATAGGCCCCTCTGTTCTGATTCTTCGGTGGCTAGAGGTTAAGGAGCTTACGAATTTCTCAATTTCCCGTAGTCAAATTTGTACATACATTATTTTATGTCAATTAAAATGACGATGAACGACAAACAAACAAAAAATATAATAAATAACGGTTATTAAGTTTTTATGGTAAGTTTAAATTATAAATAATATGTACTTCATTGTTATTGTGACTGCTATTATGTATGTGTACCATTTTTGAAAGCGTAAAATAGAAACAAAGCAATTGGATAGAAGGGGCTTATGGTTTATTGTCATAAAAAATATTACTTGGTTTTAAAATTGATTTGTAGTAGTTGTTGTGAATGAGGCCTGAGGCGCGTTGAAATCAGGGCCGGCGAGAGACTTGTTGAGGCCCGGGACAGTGTTTGGGTGTGTTTCGCCTCAATTGAAAAAATAAATAATATGTAATATAATCGTAAATATATATTTTGAAAATGAACGAATGTGTTTTTTTGGCATCTGGGGACCTCAAAACAGAAAGTTATGATGGTCTCGGGCTTAGGTCTTACCATGAGACCTACGGTAATAGCTTCTTCCCCATAGGGGAAATTCGCTAATAAAGACAGCTTTGTTTCCACACTAGCGTGAAATTTGTAGAATTGGCTGTTTTTTAGTAAAAAATGTTGTTTTACTTAAACTCTGAATTTGTTTTGATAAAACGTTAAACACGTATGCTATTAAAATCTAAACAATTACGTTATACAGATATTAAGTGGAATAAAACACACAGTAAAGGTACATCCCTTATTTGTTGTAGGCCTTATAATTAATAGTTTTTAACTTTGGATTAAAATCACTATAATAAAAAATGCATGTCACACAGGCACATACAGCACTATAATAACTAGGAGTCCTATGAGGCCAAAAGGAATAAAAACCGGTTTTCGGGTTATATGAATCATACGCCGATTACCAAACAAGATCTTCCTTTTTCGCCTTCTAAGGTTAAGAACACACACAGGTTAAGGCCTGTGGAGCCAGAGCTTGTGATGTCACCCTTTACCGGTTTCATCCTAGCTTGAGTCTATCGGGTAAAATATAGCCTTCGGATGTGTTTGTAATCAGTAGGCCTCCTTTCTCATTAGCCAAGACACCTTTTGTGCCGGCCAGGGCCGTACTCAGACCGGTTTTCCAGACAATTTTACCGGGACCCGGGCCCAAGGGGGGCCCGAGCCGGGCCCCGCCAAACATCTACTTCAAGAGTTGGCCTAGACGGACGGAGGTGCTAAGTCTGATAGCTATAATGATAAATTAATTACGAATATTTATGACGAAAGATTTACTTTTATAACAGTAAAAGACAAAATATAGTGTTGAATTTATTCATACTTTGTGCCCGTGATTAAATTATTCGCCGGTTTGTTTTCTTTGCTTGGCTTAGGTAAATGTTCTAGAGTTAGTTACCTCCGTCCTTTTTCCAGGATTGATGAAGACTACGCGATCGCGTCAAGCCTAATTACCGCCTAGCGCGCCGCTGCCGCGCTGAATACCCGCAAACGGTAAATTTGCGCGATCGAGTTAACCGGCCATTTGCTTATTTTACAAAGTTGTTCCTATGACGGTAAATTTCATGGCTGTTAACTTTTTTGCAAAGTTATTCCTACAGTTACCTGCGATTTATACGTTTCATCGATCCGCAGTTGGTAGACACGTGAGATCGCATAATTTCTCCCGCAGATTTCGCGCAATCTAATTTAAGGCAATTTACGCCTTAAGCAAAGTTTAACCTGTTTTTTTACTCAGGATTTGGGAACATTATCCTTCCCAATAGCATTTCGGATTGAGCGGAATTTCGGATTACCGGATTTTGGATTTATCGCAACTCTACTGTAAAATTCAAATTAAAACAGCACATTTTGCAGAGATTTTTTTAAAATCATTTAAAAACCTAAATATAAATAATTTGTTTAAAAAAAACTATCCATTTGTTTGTCCAAAATTATTATGTAGGCTTCAAAACATATTGTAAAAGTGAAAGTGAAGTTTTTTCAAGAAACTTTAAGTTTTGGATGTTAAATCATGACGACATCCAAAAATCAGAATAATTCATTGCTAAACTTCTTTGCTGTCAATTTTTTTTTTAATTTTATATTGAAACTTTTATAGTAGTTTCCAGTTATTAAATTAACTATTATCTACGACCATTGCAATAAACACCAATTATGGTATTACAATAAACATTATAATGATATACATTAAAACACAAAAAACCAAGCAGCACTCTAATGACGACTTTAGAGTACTGGAGTCACTTTAGAGTACTGGTTCTAGACCAATGAGAGCTCGGCATTTGACGGAAGTAGTGTCATAATAACAATTACCCAATTCGCACATCAGCTGAGTGTTGCATTACGATTCATGTTTGAGTTTACTTATCCCATCAGCTGATTGTTCCACAACGATTCATGGTTCAGTCTGCTTATTTGCCTAACCTCAAATTTTAGTTGACCTATTCCATTATTAGTAAAAGTCATGAGTTTTGTTTAACTTCGGGGAAAATTTTGTCGTATATTGTTGGTCGTAGATAAAATAGTGTATGCAACGATTGTATTATGCCTTTAAGCCACTCGTGAGATATTTAGAACACTCGCTTCGCTCGTGTTCTAATGAATGAATGAATGAATGAATGAAAAAGCGCTTTATTTCCATAAAAAAAACTTTACATAATGATGTTTCACACAGGAAACTGGCCTAGCCTACGGCGCGTACAACAATGGCCAAAGTGGCCGTCTGTCGGGTTGGCTGTACGTGAAACAATATAGATATACGTTCAAAATTAAAAGTAAAAAAGAACTCTTCAAAAACCCTCTCATTGTGCAAAAAAAGCGCTAAGTAACAAAAAAAAACATTATAGCAACTATAATAATAATCAAGACAAGATTTTGTTGTCTAATTTTTTGTTAAAACGGCAGGAGATAATTAAGTAAGTAAATTATATATATTGAAAACTGTGCCCTGCTTAACTAACTGAGCTATAATTAAAATTTGGATAAAAATAAAAAATGTACTAAAAATACATCTGATTTTCTAGGGAAGTGCGGACGATACTTTTTACTTGTAGGATTAATTGTAAAATGAAATCTAATAAATTAATCTATTGGAATAATATTTTTTAATTACAAAAATAATGAACTTTTAATTGTTAAACTCTTGTATTAAGGACCATCTTTAACGCCATGCTGCTTTCATATAATTATTTAGTGCACGCCAATCCCTTCCATTCAGATAACTATAATAATCTTGCTCAGAGAGAGAACTTTTACTAAAAAATAATAATCGAATTTCCTTTAAAATAGGACACCTGGCGATAAAATGGAATGTAGTTTCATTTTCTCTCAAATTACAAAGAGAGCAAGATGAATTATTTCCCGGCGACCAAGGTTTGTGGTTAAGCTGCAGAAGTTCCGTTCTGGCCTTTATTGCCCAGGATATTATACTGGTATCAGGTTTATCAGTGAAGTAGCTCCTGTCGCCGAGTTCAAGGCCGAGGTCGAGGTTCACCAACTGACTGTGGTGGACGGAAGTGCGTGCACGACCAACACACTCGGCAAGCCACGCGTCCCTCAGCCCTGTGATCACCATCCCACATTGTTGTTTTAGCAAATCCAGATCGCTTTGAAAATTTATATTAATTCCCAGCTTTTCCCCCAGTTGTTTCCATTTTTTACACCAGTCTAAGTTTTTCACTATTATTTGTTTTGCTAAAATTAGCGGAAGTCGGTTTTCGGAAAAACTTAAAACTTTAAACAAATAATTTTGGTTCATCCTCAGGCTGTAATAAAAGAGTTTTTCAAAGCCAGTTTCTAAGTACAAAACATAATTAGGCGTATTATTTGGCAATCGAAATAATTTCTTTAAAAAGAGTTTCTGGACCGACTCCAGGTATTCATTTTCAAAACAGCCCCAAACTTGAGCTCCATAGCCAATGACTGCTTTTACAACAGAATTGAAACATATTATTTTAGAAGATAAAGGTACTGTACTATTTATAATTAAATCATTCCAGACAAAATTAATTGCTAATTTTGCTAACCTAGATTTTTCTTGTAAATGCGGGCTCCATGATAATGAAGGCGTGAATAACATGCCTAGATATTTATAGCTATTGACTATTTCAATACGTTCACCCTTAAACCACCATTTATCTGTTGATGCCAATTTACCCCCATTTCTGAAAACTAAAATTTTTGATTTATTGAGATTGACTATTAGGTTCCAGGTTTCACAGTATTTTTCCAAATTTCTGATCATAATTTGCAAACAGGCCGCTGTAGGTGCTATCAAAACAATATCGTCTGCATACATAAGAATGTTTACCCGCGTCCCCCCAAAGTTGCACCCCCCACCTAACGCATTTGGCAGATCATTAACGAATAGGGCAAAAGCCAAAGGAGACATTGTACATCCCTGTCTTAAGCCTAAGGAGGTGTCAAAACTGCTCGTGACGCCATCCCCACACCACACTCCCGCCCTCGTACCATCATAATAACTTTTCAAAACATTTAAAACCTTAGATGATACACCTATACATGACAATTTGAATAGCAAAGATTTCCTGTCAATAGTGTCGAAGGCTGATGAAAAGTCGACAAAAAAACAATATAATTTTTCTTTCGGCATTGCCAACCTTAAACGAACCATTGCACTCAAATTGAAAATATTGTCAATGGTGGAGTAACCTCTCCTAAATCCCGCCTGGAATTCACTTATTATATTCCGGTTGTTTGCCCAGTCAGTAAGCCTAGCTTCTAAGAGACTGATAAATAACTTAGCTACACAGTTAATAAAAGATAAGCCTCTATAATTTTTAACGTTGTTAATATCACCTTTTTTGTATAGTGGAAAAATAATCGAATCTTTAAAACTCTGAGGGACAACTCCTGTTTCAAAAATATTATTATAAATATTTTTTAATTTCTCTAGCAAGAGGGTGGTTGCATTTTTAAAAAATTCGTAAGGTACCCTATCAAGACCGGGTGCCTTGCCGTTTTTTGCTCTCGCTAAAATAGATTTTAATTCGTTTAATGAAAATTCCGCGTCAAGGTATTCATCAACAGTTAGAGGTTGTGCATACGACACGCTAGCAGCAAATAATGGAGGGTTTAAGAGATTTTTAAAATGCGAAGTCCACTCATCTAAAGAAATATTACCAATTTTATTACAATTTTTATTCCTAAAGGAATTTATTGCACCCCAGAACTGTTTGGAATTAGCTACTTGAGATAAATTAGACACGATTGAATCATAATGTATCCTTTTCTTCCTTCTACAAAGAGACCTAAAAACTTTTTTTGCTTCCAAATAGTTAATTTTTGCCTCTTCCAAATTATTTTTACGATAAACATTTAACAATTTAAATACTCGCTTGCGAGCTAGATGACAGTCACGGTCAAACCAGGCTTGTTTTTTACTGAACGATTTATTTTCAACCGATATCCCGGGGCGAGCTGCCTGAGTTATGCATCTTATCAGCTTATCTACATTATTTTGTGCATCGGCTCCTATTTCCACATTTGATAATAATTCAGCGACACTCTGGCAATATCGCTGCTTATCAGCCTCGACCCATTTTAATCTAGGTAGCAATGGTATTTTGACACCTCCCTCCTCTCCCTCCACCTCTCCCTCGGCTCCAGGAGCTGACACCGTGATAGCGAGATCAACAGGGAGATGATCTGACCCTGCGAAACTCAATACCCTAAAATCTTTTACAAATTGTAAACAATTTATTGATACACCGACCAGGTCGATTACTGAGCTTCCCATATGACCTATAAAGGTAAATTCCCCATTTAAATCCCCTTTTGTTCTCCCGTTCAGCACTATGAGGCCTACATTATCCAACAATTCCAAAACCTTTGTACCTCTCTGATTAACTAATAAATCCTTGGACTGCCTGTTACAATATATGTTTTCAATTCCATTAAAAATACCCTCCTCTGTAAACTTCTGTTCCCCACCAATCCTTCCATTTAGATCTCCCATTATTACTAAATTCTTAAAATAGTTATTTCCCAAAAAATTTGACAGCCTATTGAATTCCACATCCCAATTACTAAAACTAAGATAGATTGGTAGGAACGTTACGCTTTCGTTATCATGACCTAGATTAGCTTGAATTAATGTAAAACTATCGATTTCTGTAAGGTGAATTTTGTCAAATAGCTTAGATTTCTGGTTAATTAATATTATCGTACCTCCACTTCCTCTCCCTAAGTTAGCCGTTTTAACTGCAAAATCTAAATGAATCCTATAACCTACAAAATTATTTATAATTAAATCCCTATCCTTTTCGAGAATAAAAGTTTCTAACAATATCACGACATCATAACTGCTCAATAAATCAACAAAACATGCATCTCTGACCTTATCTTTTATACCGCAAACATTATAAACTAAAATGTTAATATCCTTTGTCAGTTCACGGGTCCGGTTCTCTCCAAGCCTCCTCTCAGGATTGGCGATGCGCACCTAGTGATGGTCCTCGTTGCCGGTGCTGGTGGTGTTGGCTCTGTTGTTGTCCTGTCCCCCCGGTGCTGCTGTTGGCACCTCCGTTGAAGGTGCTGATGCTGCCGCTGTAGGTCCCATGCTGCCTGCCCCCCTTTGGCTCAGCTGCTTCAGAAAGTTTGTAAAGTCCTGTTTGAGCACAGAATTTAGCTTAATACATCCGTCCTCCCTCCCGGCCATTAATCTGCCTTCCTCCCAGGTAAGTCTGAGGTTTCCTATTACTTAGGTGGTCGAAAACCAAAGGCATACGCCGTTTCCCACACACTCGCTCCACCTCGGCCCTTACTGCTGCCAGATGTAGTCTTTTTTCCCGCACTTCACGTGGATAATCCCTGTGGATAACGTAGCCTGTACCCCTGAGCTCCCACACCCTAGTCATTATATATTCAATGTCACCGTCGTCAGGGATGTGGGCAATAATTGCAGTCCGGTCTTTGCCGAGAGGATGCGCCCTATTAACCCATATGTCAGCATTCCCAAACTTCTCCCTACAGAACTGTTTTACCACATGTTTGAAGTCTTTGGTTTGTGCTGTGAATTTTAAGCCCTTAAAAATCAAATTATTTCGACGGGACCTTGCTTCTAAATCCACCAGTTTCCTTGCCATAACCCTTTCTTGTGCACGTAAATTACAGTTCTCTTCATTTAACAACTTGTTACTTTCTTCAAGTGAATCAATTCTAGCACATAAACCCGAGAAGTCCTCTTTAGTGGCTAACTTAGCTTCTAGTTTTTCTTCAAATTTCTTTAACTTACAGTCTAACAAACTGCTCAGTTGCTCCATCAGCTCGCTACGGTTCCAGTCGCCGACCTTTTCACTTGACAAAGCCATCGCGTGAATGTCCGCGTTTTCGGGAGACGAATGCGAACGGGGGCGTTTGACACTCGGGGGTGTAAAATACTTGTCAATCGTTTTCTCGGACATACGCACTTTTAAAAGGGCCCGACCACTATTGCATTAAGGCACTTAATATAGATATGGGCTACAACGGAACGCTCACTAAGTCCTGTGTAGACTGGTGCGGTAGGCACCGCACGATACACCGCACTGAGCCGCACAGCTTAGCTTATCAGTCCTTAATTATTACCGCACTGACGATACTTATTGAACCGGTTTATATTAGTTCGAACTTATCTGAGTCTGACTAATACACAGTTATGACTAATTAAGTTATGGTATTACAATAAACATTATAATGATATACATTAAAACACAAAAAACCAAGCAGCACTCTAATGACGACTTTAGAGTACTGGAGTCACTTTAGAGTACTGGTTCTAGACCAATGAGAGCTCGGCATTTGACGGAAGTAGTGTCATAATAACAATTACCCAATTCGCACATCAGCTGAGTGTTGCATTACGATTCATGTTTGAGTTTACTTATCCCATCAGCTGATTGTTCCACAACGATTCATGGTTCAGTCTGCTTATTTGCCTAACCTCAAATTTTAGTTGACCTATTCCATTATTGGTAAAAGTCATGAGTTTTGTTTAACTTCGGGGGAAATTTTGTCGTATATTGTTGGTCGTAGATAAAATAGTGTATGCAACGATTGTATTATGCCTTTAAGCCACTCGTGAGATATTTAGAACACTCGCTTCGCTCGTGTTCTAACTTACATCTCACTCGTGGCTGAAAGGCAGTCATTATACAATCGTTGCATAAAGTACTATTTCAATGAGGATGAGTGTAAAATGAGTAAAATATATGTTAAAGTAAATTATGATTGTACAGATGATTTTTCAGCATTCACACAGTTTGGTTGAGGATGCTTCTAAAGATTTTCTAAATTGCATAGTTCCTGTTTAGGGTTCCTTATGAACCAAAATGAAGTCCATTGATTGTATGAGCTTTTACTCGAGGTATAAAAAAACCCGAGGTTTTTGTTACGTCATTTATAGATTTTTAGTTGTAAATACAGATTGTACAATTATCAAACCAACAAAGTGTTTGTAGAATTTATGGATTTGATTTAAAACAAACCTTGATTTAAAAGCAAAATATAGATATACATCTTACTACATTAAAAGATAATAAAATTTGTCTGGAATACCATCACGGAGGGAGGGGTTCGCAGCGGTAAGGCGGTCGGGAACGGGTGCAGTACCAGGTCATGAGAGGCCCGGCCTAATATATTTACCGGGGCCCGCCAAAGCTGGCTACGGCCCTGGTGCCGGCTGGAGGCAGGGGTGTTGGTGTTGCGTAAATGCCTCCGGTCTCCAGATGACGTCACTATTTGCTTACACATTTTGGTAAGAAAACCTGTGGATCTACAGCTGTATATTCTATGGACTTCGGTTCGTAAGTCGCACGTAGCTTATTAACCTAAGTCTTAGAGAAACAAAACTGAAAATATAAATCACTGCGAAACAGTCATGTCGCACGTTTTGAATCGCAAATGTTATTACTATTATACAACACAATAGTATAATAGTATCATAATAGTTACGATAATCGACAAAAATATTGTGTCACCCTTTCATGCATGCTCAACCCCGCTAAGCTCCTGGACTAATTGGAATTAAGGAGTGCGCTGGAATTTTGTAATGTGAAGAAAGCATAATCACTTTGTGTGAGTCATAACAATTTTTTATTTTTAACAATTAACGGAAATGTTGAATTGTATTGTTGAATTGCATGTTGATTGTATAGCTTCATTACGCTCCGTCATTTTTTTCAGGCAGTAAACCAGAGCACCTACCTCCCTAATGTTAACCTTATGGGAAATAAATAAAATCTCATAGCTTGATTATTTCTTAACACATCTTAATTAAACTTGGTATGTAGCTAGTTGTGATATACTGGATTATAGCCTAAACTCCTTTATTTTTATACTTCTGTGGCAACAAATCTGCATGCTCTCTTCCCAAGTTTTTCTTATGTAGAAAATTTTTACATGCTTATTTTCTACGGAGTATGGACGTTGATTTTACCTGAAGCGAGGCTTAGGGAAGATTATTGATAAAAGCATCTGAAACTCACTGTGTATGCAGGTCTGTTGCAAAGGGGTATTTTTTATTTCTTCTGTTAAATTGCTGTTTGTTTATTTGAAATTTCACATAAAGATGAGTGGAAGTAAACTATCCAGAACACATATTTATATTTCGTTGTTATTTTACTTCCAGCGTAGCAAACCTTAGAAAGGATGCTAAAATTATTAAAAATTAAATAATTTTAATTTTAAATTATTTAATTAAAGTCCTTTTTCGGCTCATTTTTCTATGAGTTCAGCGAAAACAATTAATTTTTATAAATATCCATCTTTTTAATCTTATAATATTGGTTATTTTTGGCACATATGAAGATTAACAAATCCATTCATGAGATGTTTTGCAAACAAACTAGCATAAATTAGTATTGTATTATATCGTTATTTTATTAATTTATAAGAAAATATTAACTATTTATCCGTAGGCTACGCTAAACGATTCCGAAAAGTAGTTACTTACTTAAATCACTAGCGAGTTAAAAATGTAGTTAGTTAGCTCTTTAAAGATGATAGCCAATTAACGTAAGGCTTTAACATGAACAAATTAATCATAGAATTATCCAAACATTTCAGAGCCTTTGGCGTAACCAATTTACATATGAAAGGTCATGTTACGGTACATTAAATATGATTACCTCTCAAAATTTCTCAGAAACGACCCGGGTTTAATATACCCATTACAACTAAAATACACAGAGTTATACCTCATTAAAATTCCTTGTTACTGTAAGAGTTTGTAGTTTACTCTTTACTTTTCAAACCGCGAACTGTCAGACTACCTTGAAGTTTGTTTCGCTTGGTTCCTAGTTTGGAGAAGGTCGAATTTTCATCAAAGTTGGCGCCAGTAGATCGGCAAATGTTAATGTTATCTTTGATCTTCCGAAGGACTTGGAGTGAGGCTCATCACCTGTTACACGTAAACCATCATCGGAGTTTTGTTTTTACACTTGGAGAAGTAAAACATAATGAATCCCTTTTGAGCCAACCATTACTTTTTTGCCCTGTCTCTTTTGATTCTTTACGTGAGTTAAATATAAGAATGCAGTTACTCATCTACTACATTAACTCAGCATAATAATAACAGCCTAATATGATAGAAAACAGTACTTGTGAAATGTTACAATATACCGTACTTTAATATAATCGTATAATATTGTAATTTGTTTTAGCTTCGGTAACTTTTATCCCTCTCCTTATTTTAAATATTTGTAACATATAAAAATGTAATATTTTTCTTGAATAAAAATACTCAAGTGATTCCTTCATCGTCTAAAAAAGTATGTGAATGCCAAATTGGCCGAAAATAGTCAATAGTTGCTTGAGCATGTAGCGGGTTGGGCCTGAGTTTCTCAAACTTGTAGGCCTAAACTTCAGTTGACTTGTAAACCTAACAACTTACTTTAGTCCTTACCTAATCAATAAACATATTATAAGCTCTGCCTGCTAACCAATTCCATTTCATAGTATTAAGAATCGCTATTTTATAAAGCATATAGATCGACGCCGATTAAGTACAAGCCACCCTAATAGCACATAATCTTTATCCAACGTTTCTAAAACATGTATTAAAGTTATGTATGTCATGTGTTGTGTATATTTTATAAGGTACTTGTATTCATTGCATGTAACTTATTTATTTATTTATTTATTTATTTACTTTTATAATACATCAAAAAGCATCAAGGACTTTTTTGTCATTTCAATGCAAGTACAGATAATTTTATTTTTTGCATTGTAATATTTTTGTAATTTTCTGGAATAAATCTCTATATTCATTCATTCATTCATGTCAGGTATGTAAAGGATTTTTAAGTTTTAAACGTAAATGTAAAATAATTATTTATTGCATATTCAAAAGTCCTGGATATTAGGAACAAATGTTTTATTCTCATCTATAAAGTGTAAAACGGTGTATAATTATCAAACTTCAATGTATAACAATGAATGATAAAGTTGTTAATCAACGCCCAGAAAATGTTGAGTAGAAGATTAAAAATGTTCATTTAATATCTATCTATTAATTCCTTGAGCAGTTTCTATAGACATTGTTTACTAAATGTTTAGTAAATAAATTTTAGGTAATTTATTATAATAAATGTTTATTTAATGGTCAAAAA
The DNA here is from genome assembly GCA_035578135.1 of Flexamia atlantica. NCBI lineage: Eukaryota > Metazoa > Arthropoda > Insecta > Hemiptera > Cicadellidae > Flexamia > Flexamia atlantica. Next base: position 19,168,501 of record JAQJVK010000007.1, read on the forward strand.
TGAGGTTAGGAATTTTATTCTAATTACCAACTAACTAATCAAACTGTTAATGGAAAGAAAAGAATCTACCAAACATAAAATAAAATCAGACAAAGTGATAATTAAGATCTGATAAACTACATAAATAAGTTGACAGTTTCTTTGATCAAAATCAGGCTGGGTAGCCTTGCTGGATAGAAAAAATGTCAAAATACAAATTACACAACCAAAAATCAAAATTCTGACAGTTTTGCCGTAAGACCCTAAGTTTAATAATACCCGTTCCGGAGTTTTCCGAACATAAGTCTTACTATACGGGTCATTCTAATGGCTCACTTTTCTAAAGAAAATTTACAAAAAAAACAATTCTTTGCCTCATAAGTAAAATTTTTTTAAGGAAAATTTTAGGCCTATTTTGCCAAGCACAGTACGCTTTAAATTAGTTTAGACAGACAAAAAAATATGAACTAGTAAATAAAACAAGAGAGCTCGAATAAAATAAAATTTTAGCTCAGAGAACAAAGTTTTAACATTTTAAGCACTATTGTAAAACTATTTACATTTTACACACATAATACAAGATTAGATCATAAGTTTAAGATTATTAAAAGGTCAAATTAAACATCTGAATAGCAAAATTGTAAGACAAATCGGCATTACTTGAGTTAAAGATGACTCTTGAATAAACATATTCCTATTTATTATTTGTTAAGATAAGCACTATAGGGATGTGGAACTACTGCAACAGTAGCAGAAGTATGTTCAATTGGCAGAAGTGTTTCGGTCTTCTTCTCCAATCTGCTGAGTACCTCCATTAATCTGAGTATCTCCAAGTTTACTGCGCAAAAAGAAAACATCAAATTAATGCATAAAGTTTAATTACACCTGCCACCAAATCGTAAGGATAAAAATAACCCATTGGCATACTTGGACTGAACTTATCCGCCATACCACCAACGACTCTACCATATTGCTTTATAGAAGAGTTCCGTTTTATAATTGCCATGTTGCCTCTGGATTGGAGCGCTTTTTATTTCTGGGACAACTGCTATGTAAATCTGCAAAACCTGCACTATTTAGTTTTTGTACATTGGCTAACCTGACATTCAATAAAATACCTCCGTTTCAGCAGATCTGCATACTCAGCGAATTTCAAATACAAAACAACGTAAAATTTCAATCCATAACAGCGGGATGTGACATGTTCTTGTAAACCCCATAAGAATAGCATGGGGAATGAGTATGCTGGTTTGCCGCAAAAGGTGTAGCCGGCCATATACAGGGTGAGGCAGACCACCCTTAAAGAATAGCTCGAAAATAAGCCGGGGGAAAAATCTTATGCTGTTCCGTTACGCAATTTACATGCATTTTATATGGGAAAATGGAGTTTTTGGCTTATTACTACAATACTTCAGAAAATAGACAGTAGGTGTAAATTGAAAAGTTGTTCGTCTTTGAAAGACGCTTAAAATGATATGCTATTTGCCAACAGCTGGCTCTTATGTAATCAGCTTGATGTCACTACAGACTCTTTGAGGAAACTTTGACAGAACAAACACCGAAAGTAGTAGCCGAGGTACCTCAAGGTGAAGATTTGAATCATATTTGTTGTGTATTGATCAATAAAACTCTTTCTTTACAATACAAAGAGAATTGTTAATATCTTCACTAAATATGAAATAAATAGTACTTACATTTCAAATAAATGTTATTTGTTAACATATTAACATAACATAACAACTTATGTAGTGGTTGCATATTTTGTAATGGTACAAACTCAGAGTAAACTTGAATTATTTATAATAAATTTCAATTTGCAAAGCAAAGAAAATGGCAGAGCACACGGTAGACACGTCCATACACCTCGATGATTTAGTGGAGAATGAGAGAGATGCGAGAGGTCCTAGATAAATTGAAGGTATAACGCGCAGCATTATATTTCCAGTAGGAAAGAGGGAAGGGGGAGTGGAAGAAGAAGGGAAAACCGAGGGGAAGGGCAGGGGCTCGAGAGTAAATGCAGTCTGTCGTGGGAAAGGTTGTTGCTTTCCATTCCTACGGACTCAAAACTAAATAACGCAGCTGTCCAGACAGAGCACAAAAAGAATGCAGGTGGTTGACAGCAATGAATAAGGGGGGTGTGTGCCGAAAGGGGGGGGGTTACTTCCGGTTTCTCAAAAATATATGAAATAGTATCTAGAGCGATATTTTAATTTTCGGCCTGGGGGGGAGTCACTTTAGGTTTTGCATTAATGTGTGCATTATCAACTAGAGCGAATCTTAATTTTCATGGGATGAGAGGGTAGAGTGAGGGGGACATTGTACTTCCAGTTTCGCACTTTAAAATACATTAGCAGCTGGAGCAAATGTTAATTTATTAGGGGATGGGGGTTACCTCCGGTTTTGCAAAAATTAGTGCATTGTCAACTAGAGCAATTCAAAATTTTCAGGGGAGAGGGTATCCGCCGCCATTTTGGGGGGGTGGTTGAGGGCAGGGCCGGACTGGCCATAAGGGCATCCGGGCAAATGCCCGGTGGGCCGCCACCTCCAGGGGCTGCTGGGCCGCTTGGGGGTCGGCCGCAGAGCCAACTCCAAAATAAAAGCCCCCGAGCAAATGCATAGGCGTCCGGGAACAGACAGAAAGGGACTGAAATGACAATAAAGAGGCCGAAAATCACACGTGTGAGTAAAAAAAAAGTCACCACTTTTGCCGAGTCGGAAATTCTGGCTACGGCTTTGCTAAGTACTGTATATTTGCCAAGTATATAAATCAAGTGGGCCGGTACGCCATATAAATGCCCGGGGCAAAATGTCTTCCCAGTCCGGCCCTGGTTGAGGGGGAAGGGATGTATAAGTGAGAGGGGGAGGGGTGAAGAGATGGGGAGGGGGAGGGAGTTGCTCCTCATCCCTCCTCAAGCAGAACCGGCCAGAACACCCTACTTACTAGACCACACCAAACTCAGAGGGGTTTCGGCCTCCCCGTCTACGCCGCCGCATTTCTCTCGATCTTACATCAAGTTGACTTGTGCTGTCATTCTTCTTATGCCTTTTACGATTAGGTCCTTCCAGTGAAGTCATGTTCAAGTGGTGACTCCCTATTTATCAACGAATTCTGCTGCCCCCCCCCCCCGACAAGGGCCTGCCAACCTACCTGTCACTACCGGTCTGATTTTTCAAACTCAAGTTGTACTGTAGCTTGCTTGAATGTATTAAACACTACACCACTCATCTAAGGAAGACCCCTTATTTTTTAGATAATCCAAAGCTCCAGCTCCCGAGAGCCAGTGGAGATCTTCTACGGTGTGCCGTACGCAGCGGCGCCCACCGGCTCCCGGCGGTTCCAGCCCCCGCAGCCGCCGCCCCCATGGACCGGCATCCACCTGGCGGACTCCGCCCCCCCGGTCTGCCCCCAGGCGCTACCAGACGTCAGCAACCAGACGGCGGCCCTGGGGACGATGCCGAGGTCTCGTTACCTCAAGCTCCTCAGGTTACTGCCCTCACTCCACAACCAGAGCGAAGACTGCTTGAAACTCAACATTTATGTTCCAGGCAGTGGTATGTAATCTCAGCGTTTAACCATATTGCATTTGATAGTGTCAAAAAATATCTAATACTGTACTTTAAAAAATAAAATTTTCGTTATACTGCTTCAAAAACAGATGTTTTTAATGCATGTTTTGCGGACCTAAATACACTCTTTTTATTCCTAGGAATTAAAAGCTGATGTACTCGATACCAGCTGACTCTTTATAGTCCTAGGACTATAAAAGTCAAAAAGTGCCGAGTACGTCGTAATAATCGAACAATATTCATTCGATTACAAATAATCGAAACATTCATCGTTATTATCGAAACATTCATTGTTGTCAGTTTAATCAATTTGTGAAACTCGCTCATTTCACCAATCGATTATTACATGCGTTCGATACATCGATAGTTGTTCATTGTTGTCAGTCTACCCTAACACAAATGAAACAGACAATCAGCTGATTGCTTCAAATAGCAAGAACAAGACAGTGACATCTTTTGAAGGCATCTTTAAAGGTAAACAAGCTGTAACATTTTGGTTTTCTTAAGTAGTTTACGTATTGTATTGAGCAATATAACGAAAAATATAGTTCATCACACGGACCTAAAGCTGCTTTTCGTTACTCGGTCATTTTTCAACCTCGGCTTACAGCCTCGGTTGTAAAACTTGACCTTGTACGAAAAGCGTCACTTTAGGTCCTTGTAATGAAATATACTATTATTAAAATTGCAATTGATTGCGACATACAGAGTTGTAAGATAACAATATCAGCCCACTTCATTAAAATATGGATTCCCGATGTCAATACAATCATAAATTTTGTGACATCTGTCGTAGCCACTTGCTGTAATTGGGCACTTCATGAAGTGCCCAACGCAGCCCGGACACTTCATGAAGTGCCCAGCGCGCCTGGGAACATAGTGTAACTCGATTATTTCAATCAAAATTACAGCATCTTCCCAACGTGACTGGACACTTCATGAAGTGCCCAACGCTCATTGGACACATGCTGTAACTATCGAGGCATGTTGGGCAGTCAATTTTAAATCTTTGTTAAAATTAATCCCAATATTTGTGTTTAAGTAGCCAATGATACTGTTTGCTATTAAACCTCTTAATATTTCAAATTTAAAAATGTTAATACTGGTTTTAGTTGCATATTCTCAGTTGTTGCAAATGTTTGATTTTCAAAAACTGGAAACTAGGTGTAAATTGTTGCAATCTTTATATTTGTTCAAGTTGAGTTGAGGGTTCATTGACGATCCAGAAACTCTGCAGAAAAATTTCTTTCGTGTCCCACCTTTTCGTAATAAACACCATAATCTTTTTCATACTCCATTCTCCCGTACCAATATTCACCATTTCTCGCCATTGTTAGGAATAGTGAGACAATGTAATGAATTACCAGGTTCTGTGTATATCTTTAGTGATAGTCTTAACTCTTTCAAAAATAAATCTTTATCTTATTTTATATCATTTGACAGATAACCAACAATATCCTCGTTCTGCGTAAACCTGTGTGATTGCTGAGGTAGCTTCTCAATAAATTGTATTGACTCATATATTAACTCATGTGCGAGCGTTTCTGTTGTGTCATGATAATTTCTTTCCGTACTCTGCTCGATTCTTTAAAAATTTATGTTTATGTATATTTATATTTAAGAATGTTACTCTACTTATATATTACTGTACATGTTTTGTGAATCTGTTACCTCCAGTATATCTAATGGACATTAATTTATTCAAGATGTGGACATTTTCACTATAATTCATTTATGTAATATCTATTTAATTTGTTCTGCATTATTGTAATTGGGTTTAAACCTGTTATAATGCATGTAAATAAATAAATAAATAAATAAATAAATATGCATTTTGAAAATATAATTAGTCTACGTTATATTTGGATGATAAATTTGTTGCTGTATGAGTTGAGTTCTGACTAAAATAATCAGTTAACAATAACGTAGTTATTTTTCAAAATAAAATAGTAACTACTTAATCAAGGGTAAAACATAATCACTTATTCTTCGTTTGAAATTCATTGTTGGTGATGGTGATTTTATATTTTGATTATGATTTTTGCGGACATTTGCCATCACTGATTAGTAAGAAACAAGTTTCACGACGTTTCGGGATCTGGAATCTGATCCCGTCTTCAGATGGAAGAAAACCTAGAACATAACAAGATTAGTAACACATAGCCAGGAAACCCTGGACAAAATTCACAGCTAAAACAGAGAACTGTAAAATCAGTCACGAAAACACTAAGCTGAAAAGAAAAACAATAACACAAAATAACACAGGAATCACAAGTATCAAGTATCACCAGACAGGAGAGAGCACGTCCACACCCAATCAGAGCTGAGCTGAGACTGGTGGGAGGAAAGCAAATGGCGGCGGCGACGGAAATGGCGGCGGACACAGCCAACCACGGCGCGCTACCGGTGGCGAAAACCTGAAAAAGAGACATGTGATATGCAAATTCCGTGTTTGTTTGTGTTTTTAGTTAATTTTTAACCTGATTTTGCCCCTTGGCCTTGCTACGGGTTAACATGTAGTGAGAATTTTGAAGAGAATTGTTAGTAATTACCCTATTTGCTGACACTTTATTTTCCCTGTCTCTCAATTCTTTGTTTAATATTGGTAGCCATACTGGCCTTATTTCAAGTGAAGATTGACTGATTGGTTGGTCTGCTAGTTTTATGTATGAAGCTTCAATTAGTTTTCTTTAAAAAAAATGAGGTTCGTGGTGTACTATTTTTGCTTCGTCAAAATTCATCTGGTGATTTTCAGACCAGCAGTGTTGAGCAATTTTTGATTTATCCACTAAGCCCTTCCTCGTGTTATCTTTGTGTTCTTTGATTCTAACATTTAAAGGTCTTTTTGTCTCGCCATAATACGGCCTAGAGCAACTATTGCAGTTTATTCTGTAAACACAGTTTTTTGATCCCTGAGTGCCATTTTTTGGTTTGGTTTTTACGAGACATTGCCTAAGAGTGTTTTGTGTCCTAAACGCGGTTCTAACTTTGAACTTCCTAGCAACTCTTCTAATTTTTTCCGATAATCCCGGCACATAAGGGATTGACATAGGAACGAATTTTTCAGTGTTTTCTGACTCATTCTGTTTAGCCCTACGGTTTTTGCACTTTCTTAATACGGATTGAGGGTATCCATTCTTAGCCAAATCTTGCTCTACTTTTTTGATTTCCTGATTTAATCCATCTTGATTTGAGCAAATGCTCTTTGCTCTGTCAAATAATGAGTAAGCTACCCCTTCTTTGACAGATTTTTGAAGGTTTGATTGAAAATTTAAGTACTGCCCTGTGTGTGTCTTTTTTCTGAAAACAGTTGTCCTAATCGTGTCCCTATCCTTTTCTACGCACACATCCAAAAATGCTAGTTTGTTTTGGACTTCCTCTTCCATTGTTAGGCGGATGGAAGGAGAAATACTGTTAAGATGCCCTAAAAAGTCTTTTAGTTCATCGTCTCCATGCGGAAATACCACGAAGGTGTCATCGACGTACCTCCACCAAATCTTCGGTTTGAGTTGAGCCAAAGACAAAGCCTTTTGCTCAAACTCCTCCATAAAGATATTAGCAAAGATAGGCGACAATGGTGACCCCATGGCCATCCCCTCATCTTGACGGTATAATTTACCCTCTAGTTCAAAATAGTTACATTGAGTGCATAATTCAAGCAGTTCCATAATGACGTTAACAGGAAGTTTAGTACGTTCAGTTAGACTTTCATCTTTTTCGAGCCGAGACTCGATTATTTTTAAGGTTTCAGGAACTGGGACATTCGTGAACAGACTTTCAACATCAAAACTAACCAGCTTATCCGTCTCAGCCAGCACTATGTCCTTTGACTTTTCAATGAAGTCTTTAGAATTTTTTATGTACGAGTCAGTTTTTCCTACCAATGGTTTCAGGATATCCCGGAGGACTTTAGACAGTTCCCTACGAACCACCACTAACCTCGTGATACAAAGAGTGAATAACAGACATACATAACAGACATACATACATGTGTGGGACTTTCCTATGTCAATCCCTTATGTGCCGGGATTATCGGAAAAAATTAGACCCAGATAGCAGAGGAAGCTTACAAAGAGTTCAACAAACAGTTCCAGCAGCAAACTAAAATGTTTGCAGCAAAAATTCTAAACAAACCTGTTTGTTTACTAAAGACTTGCAACAAATATCAAAGTCTACAGGCGTCACACTTCCCTAAAGTTTATACCGGATGTTTGATTCAAATTCGCAATGAATGTTTGAGAAAGATATACAGTGAATCTTTGCAGTTTACTTGCGAAGACAAATTTATAGCAAATTTAAAATTTTAAACTTTAAAAAAACTCGCAAAAGACTTTCCAGCAGCAAACTAAAATGTTTGCAGCAAAAATTCTAAGCAAACCTGTTTGTTTACTAAAGACTTGCAACAAATATCAAGGTCTACAGGCGTCACACTTTCCTAAAGCTTATACTGGATGTTTGATCAATATTCGCAAATAATATTTGGTAAATATATACAGTGAATCCTTGCAGTTTACATGCGAAGACAATTTTATAGCAAATGTGTGTTACCGGGTGTCTCATAATAGCCCCCCCCTGACTTTTGCCTATATTTTTTCAAATATCAATCCCACACCACCCCCAAACATTATTGGGTTGTTAATACTTCATTTTTAGGGGGTTCCCAATTTTTGCCGCCATCTTGGATCCACCATATTGGATCCATAAATATTATTTCAAATGTAATAGTTGTGTTGTGACCCATAATTTCAAGCTAGATTTTTTCACTGATTACAATATCACAATCCGTTTTTTAATATCTCAATTGGTTCTCAAAATATGAGTAAATTATATTTACTTATTTTCAACCAATTTAAACATTACACATTGATAAAATAGGCCCATAACCACAAAATAATGCAAGATAGGGACGAATAACCACCATCAGTCATTGTTGAGTTAGTTACACTTAACTTTCACTGATGTAAATTTTTGGCCGCCATCTTGGATCCACCATTTTGAAATAGGGGTAAGTTATTTCAAATATGAAGTTGGTATTGTGACCCATCATTTCAAACTAGCTTTTTACACCTAATTCATTGCCGCAACCCATTTTTAATTATAGTCTTTAGGTTTCAAGATATTGACATTTTTCTACTAAAAATCTAAAAATATTTGAACTTTTCAAAAGCTAAGCTTAATAGCTAAAGACGGGTTGTGGCATTGAATTCGGCGAAAATAAAACAGTTTGAAATGATGGGTCACAATACCAACTTCATATTTGAAATAACTTACCTCATTTCAAAATGGCGAATTCAAGATAGCGGTCAAAAAATTTACTTTGGTGAAAGTTAAGTGTAAATAGCATGGGAGCGGCCTGGCATAGTGGTTAGAGCGCGGGCTTTCGATCTCGGAGGCCCGGGTTCAAATCCCGCCAATCACCAATGGCATTTTCGCTATGTGATAATGCCGTGACCCACTAGGCCTAGCCTGAAGTAATGTGTAAAACGGTTCCGGGCTAGGTCTAGCGTCCTGGGATGTGAAGGGAGGACAATTAAAAAAAAAAGTGTAAATAGCTTAACAATGACTGGTGGTGGTTATTCGTCACCATCTAGCATTATTTTGTGGTTATGAGCCTATTTTATCAATTTGTAATGTTTAAATTGGTTGAAAATAAATTAATTAAAAGTACTCGTATCTTGAGAACCTATTGAGGTATTAAAAAATGGATTGTGGCATTGTAATCAGTGAAAGAATCTAATTTTAAATGATCGGTCACAGCACCACTTTTACATTAGAAAAAAATTTGGATCCAATATGGCGAATCCTTGATGGCGGCTAAAATGGGGTACCCCTTAAAATGAAGTATTAACTCCCCGATAACGTTTGGGGGTGGTGTGGAATTGATATTTGAAAAAAGATAGGAAAAAGTTAGGGGGGGACTATTATGGGACACCTGGTATGTATATTTATATGTATTTTTTTACACATATATATACACATACATGTATATTTACATGTAAAAAGTTAATATTTACTATGGATTGAAAACAAACTCAGAATAATATCGATATTAAACTATGAATTACATACAATAGACACAACATTTTATAGACACAAAAGTTTTAGAAGACAGCAGGAAATATAGAAACTTAATTAATTTATTACATTAAAAAACTTTATTACATAAAAAATTAATTTATTACATCAAAAAGTAAATTTTATCAACAAAAATTTAATTTTATTACATCAAAAAACTTTTATTAAAATATTAAATCAAATGGTGATTTTTACTCTGCTCTCTGGTTGTTCAGTGGGACCAGTCTTGATTCCCTGGAAAAAATAAAACTAAAATTATGATACAATAAATACTCTTAAAAATACAAAAACCATCGCGTTCACTAATTCATCTAATGCTGTAACAAGATATAAGAGAATGTTTTTGAGATAACATGTAACTTTTACTAGTAAACACTACTCGGCAGCTGTTGGGTAAACAAATACATTACATGGATATGAAACAAATGCATCATCTGTTCAGTCCTTTGATTTAAATTTGTGTTCTTAGGGAACATTTAATCAAATAACTAGGTTTCATAGAATTTTCTTTCAGAGATCTTTCATTCAAGTATAGGTTTGATGGATGTTGGACGCAAGGTTTTCTAAAAAGTACCGGGTAATTTCAGGACTACAGAATAGAAGGGCTGCGCCACGCGGAGTCAAAAAGTGATGCCAGCCGGCAGTGGCTGTGACGTCACGGCGATAGACTCACTACGGCAACCGCGCCGCGCCAATGTATGTCTTGCCTCGTTTACACACTCCTCTATGCTTCTAAAAATTATGTCTACGTCAAACCTTATATATTCATAATCAGCATAAATCGAGGAATCTAACTGTATAAATATATTTTATATAAGACTGAAAAATAATTATTTATGAAGAAAAACTTAACTGTATTGTCATTATTGTGACTTGAAAAAGTTAGTTGGCTACTACTTTTTTTATTTTTTGGTCAGGTGAGTTTCGTGCAGATGAAACTTTTGGGCGATTACATGGTTCTTTTGTGCGGTTTCCTCTCGTTCATGTACGGACATTATGTTTTTTAGATGTATAATTCTAATAAATAGTTATAAAATAGTAATAAATAGTATTCTAAGTTCGGGAGTCGTTTCTGCAAGAAGCTGCACTACAGGCCACCATTATTTAAACACATTTTAAACTAATAAACAGATCAAACAAAACTAAACCTAAATAGGCAAATAATACACTTATATCGACACGAACAACAATTGTTTACAAGAATGTAGGCGCACAAAACAGCGTGTACGAGCAAAACAGTGTGTCCAATTTATGGAAGATAATATCCCACGAAAAAACAAAAAATCCCAATTTATCCCTCATTTCTCCAAGTATTGTCCCATATCCCATCTTTGGGATAAATCCCTACAGTGGAAACACTGGTGCATAAATCCCTACAGTGGAAACAATGTTTTAAGATTTTCACCGTCTAAAACGTTAGTGATCGTGGAATAACGGTGGAGAAAACAAAGCGCTATGTATATTACAGTGCCGGCGCAGTGTCACCCAATAAGTAACTGTTCGAATCGATGTATTGGTGTGTAATATCAATAGAACTATCGATATAGGCAATCAAACCAATTCGATTTCAGGCTTTCAGTAGTTAATTCCCCACCCAACAACCCCAGATTCCACCTTAACCTCAAGATGGACTGGGTGTACACCTTCTGCGGAACTTGTACCGTTTCATTTGGTTCTCAATTATTTTTATATTGTAATGACTAACTTGAATAAGTTAATCCAAGTCAAACACACTGAGTAAAATGCCAAAAATAGGCCTACCTATCTATGTTGTACACATAGAATTTAATCCCTTATAATCATTCGATATCTAAGGTTACCGAATTGTAGGATAGTTGAATAGTTAGGTCTGCGAAAATTTATCCTATCCCCGTTAACGATGAAGACATTTACATTGTTAAAATGACACATATTACATGCTTCATTGACTTAGGTTAAGTTTATATGTTTCAATAGAAGCCTAGACGTCAAACTTAACCTAAGTTTACTTCCCTGTATGAAGCCAGAAAGTTCCACAAAAACTGGTTTTCAATTTTTATAATAGTTACTATGAATTAGGCTACATTGTTTTGTTTGCCTATACATTTGGGCATAGGCCTAGTCCCTACAATAATGAATGTAAGAGCAAAATCACAAACTAAACAAAACACAAAAGTCCAAAATTGTAAATCAACTTAAAGTTTTTTGTTTGTAAGGAGCTTGTTTTTGAAAAGGTTATGTTCATTTGAGTGTTATTCAGTTTTAAATCTAAGTTAGATTAGGAACACAGTCTAAGTTAAAAAAAAACTTTTTGGGTTTATGTAGTAAAATACCCGCGTTAATATGATGAAATCCACATCAACTAACAAAGTTACAACTGAGTTTTGCTTTTTCGCTGGTAGAGTGTAACCTGAACATCTTAAATAACTTATCTTAAGGTCTAAGTTAATGTGTTATCACACTTACCGTTATCTGATTCTGAAGTATGCGTATCTCTAAACAGCTAGTGACTAAATAAAACAAAAAACTATTAACTATATAAAACTCGAAACAATAAAATTATTAAAGACTCGAAAGAATCTTGCACGACTTTAGAAAAATAAACACCAGTCACCGAGTGAAAGCAAGATGGCGAGTCTCCAGATTCAGAGTGAGACAGCGCGGGCGGATGCGGTGACGTCAGCGTATCCTGGCTTCCGATTGGCCAAGACTACGAAGATTTGTTTCAAATTTGATTAGATTTTACTGAGACAATAGACTGTCGATTCTGAGAACGGCCGTGGAGCTGCACCGGAAACAGGCCCTGCGAGGGTATCGCAGGCATACTTTCCTTAAGCGTGCAGGAAATACTCTTTCGATAATATAAAACGAACGAAAAAATAATTTGCACCATAGTTTCGATGAAAATGTTTAAGAGCAAATGAAAAATAAACAAACAGGCATACTTCCCCTTTGCGAGCAGTAAATATGCTTTCGATAACATATTAAGCGAATTAAAAGAACACTTGCAACATATTTACGTTGAAAATCTTTAAGAGCAAACGAAAAATAAACTAAATAGTCATACTTCTCCTATGCGTGCAGTAAATATGCTTTCGATAGCGTAAAGTTAATTAAAGAACAACTTGCAATATATTTTCAGTGAAAATATTTAAGAGCAAACGAAAAATGAACCAAATATGCATATTTCCCCCATGCATGCTGTAAATAAGCCCTTGATAACAAAAAGTAAACCAGAAAAATATTCCCAACAAATTTTCGATGATAATTTTCAAGAGCGGTCGAAAAACAAACCAATTTCAAATATTGAGAAAGCTTTCATGCTATCTGGGGAAGAGTTGCTAGGAAGTTCAAAGTTAGAACCGCGTTTAGGACACAAAACACTCTTAGGCAATGTCTCGTAAAAACCAAACCAAAAAATGGCACTCAGGGATCAAAAAACTGTGTTTACAGAATAAACTGCAATAGTTGCTCTAGGCCGTATTATGGCGAGACAAAAAGACCTTTAAATGTTAGAATCAAAGAACACAAAGATAACACGAGGAAGGGCTTAGTGGATAAATCAAAAATTGCTCAACACTGCTGGTCTGAAAATCACCAGATGAATTTTGACGAAGCAAAAATAGTACACCGCGAACCTCATTTTTTCAAAAGAAAACTAATTGAAGCTTCATACATAAAACTAGCAGACCAACCAATCAGTCAATCTTCACTTGAAATAAGGCCAGTATGGCTAAAAAATATTAAACAAAGAATTGAAAGACAGGGAAAATAAAGTGTCAGCAAATAGGGTAATTACTAACAATTCTCTTCAAAATTCTCACTACATGTTAACCCGTAGCAAGGCCAAGGGGCAAAATCAGGTTAAAAATTAACTAAAAACACAAGCAAACACACGGAATTTGCATATCACATGTCTCTTTTTCAGGTTTTCGCCACCGGTAGCGCGCCGTGGTTGGCTGTGTCCGCCGCCATTTCCGTCGCCGCCGCCATTTGCTTTCCTCTCACCAGTCTCAGCTCAGCTCTGAATGGGTGTGGACGTGCTCTCTCCTGTCTGGTGATTCTTGATACTTGTGATTCCTGTGTTATTTTGTGTTATTGTTTTTCTTTTCAGCTTAGTGTTTTCGTGACTGATTTTACAGTTCTCTGTTTTAGCTGTGTTTTTTGTCCAGGGTTTCCTGGCTATGTGTTACTAATCTTGTTATGTTCTAGGTTTTCTTCCACCTGAAGACGGGATCAGATTCCAGATCCCGAAACGTCGTGAAACTTGTTTCTTACTAATCAGTGATGGCAAATGTCCGCAAAAATCATAATCAAAATATAATCACTTATAATTGGTTTAAAGTTTAATACAAATACTGTGGTTTTCAAATAGTTATAAAATCAAACAATAGTTTAAAATTATAGGCAATGCGCTAATGCGAAATGTTAATTCACTGATACTGACATAAAAGAAAAACTTAAACCTAAATTGTCGTTAACGCTAATTAAATTGTAAGAATAACAAACGAAATAGTAAGATTTTAAACAAATCAAATGTTTTCAATTTTGATATAAAAAAGAAACTAAAAAATTGTTTTCATTACTTTTTTTAACACTCTTTTGGCACTCTCTGTAAATTTGTTTTACCTTGCTATATTTTGATTTATTAAAAGTTTTATTAAGGGTGACTAAGGAAGAAGTTAATCAATTAAAACATGGAAAAAGGTTATTGTCAATGTTTATGTGTTATGTTACATATAAATGTGTTTGGTGAAATGTTTTGTGTATTTTATTTTATTAAAGTATAAAATTTAAATTTACTGAATTGTCTAGTTTATGTTTTCTGAGTTATTTTGGCTACATATCACTATTAATATTATTATTTAAACAATATACAATTTTAAAACCGTTTGTTGTTTCAATAATGATAATATTAATAATTATGTGCAGCCAAAATAACTCAGAAAACATAGAAGAAACAGTGATAAAAACACATACTGGCAAGAATTGTGTGGTTTAGTGGAAGACAATCTTATTCTTAATGTTTTCCAAAATTATTTTAAAATGTTCCTATTTCATATTATTAAAAATAATACATCCGATACTACCAACAGCAACGTAAACAGCAGTTTTACATGTTTACATCAAGTGTCAAGCATCTGAGCTGGACATATAGTGTAAAATAAATAATTACAGCATGTGCCCAATGGGCGTTGGGCATGTGCCCAGGCGAGCTGGGCACTTCATGAAGTGCCCAATTACAGCATGTGGCTACGACATATGATCATTAAAAAAAAAATTAAAATGATGTTTTTTAATTGGCAAAATTAAAATTTGTGAAATAGTATAAAAAATACGAATAAATAACTTATAAATAGTTTGCATGGATTATGGATTATAACAGAGATCATTATAGAAAAAATCTCCAAAAAAAGTTATTTTATATACTGGCTTAAAAATAGCAAAAAGGCAAATGATAAAAAGCGTACACAATTCGTGATCTAGTGAGATTTTGTTTCGCATTTAAAGACGATTCAAAGTTTTACATAATGAATAACCCAGCTTATGTTTGTTGAATTTCATCATTTAAAATTTACTGGGTAGATATAGGGTTTAGGGTTTACACATGTAGTCTAGTAGCCTATGTCAACTACAATATCCAAATGTTAGACAGATCGGACTCTAAGACTAAAGTCAAATCTAAGGCTATTTTGAAATCGTTTTTAGTTTGGATTGGTATAACATGTATCTGCTTAGGTTAACATTAACAATTTTAATACTCTGGATAGCTCGACAACCCCCAAACTCGACAACCGCACTGGGTCCACAGACGAGTTAGCGAGGTTTTATATATATATACAGGGTGTTGACAAAAAACCCTTCAGGACTTCGTGTTATGGTTACTTACATCAAAACTAAGAAAAAAGTTCCTGTAAACATGGGTCCTAAAATGCTTGGTTATCCGTCTGTCAGTCTGTATGTGTTTTTAACATGATTTTGCATAACTTTGGAACTGCTAAAGATATCAACTTCAAACTTGGTACGTATACGCTGACTAATAGGACCTATTTTGGTGTGGAGTATCAAGTTTCTACTTTGTACTATTTCAAAATGGCGGCCATTTTTATATTTTAAAACTTTAATATCTTAAAAACCTTAAATTTTACAAAAATCTTACAAGACATAAACAAGTTGCGCAATTTCATTTCCTACGAAACCATATAAAGATTATTAGGATCGAACTACAATTAACAGAGCTATTGCAATTTATTCAACATAATACATGCTTGTTTATGTCAGTTATAGCAAATTCGCTTCAATTCTGATGGAAAAATTGCAATAACTCCGTTAATTGTCGTTCAATCTTAATAATCTTTATATTATTTTGTAGGAAATAAAATTGCGCAACTTTTTGTGTCTTGTAAGATTTTTGTAAAATTTAAGGTTTTTAAGATATTAAGTTTTAAAATGTTTTAAAATATAAAAATGGCCGCCATTTTGAAATGGTACAAAATAGAAACTTGATACTCCGCACCAAAATAGGTCCTATTAGTCAGCATATACGTACCAAGTTTGAAGTTGATATCCTTAGTTGTTCCAAAGTTATGCAAAATCATGTTAAAAACACATACAGACCGACAGACGGATAACCGAGCATTTTAGGACCCATGTTTATGGGAACTTTTTTCTTAGTTTTGATGTAAGTAACCATATCCCGAAGTCCTGAAGGGTTTTTTATCAACACCCTGTATATATACTGTGTCCCAAAAGTCCCGGAACGGTTTAATATCTTTTAAAGTAAGCCAGATATCAAAACGATATTTTGCAAACCTTTTAGTACTAAAAAAAAACTACTTTTTGATGTATGTGTCATTTCTGCCCCTGCCCCCAAAACTGGATTTTGGGGGGTAGCCCCAAAACTTTAAATGTAAACCCCCTTCGTGCGACTGCTTATTTTAAAGGGCTTGTTAAAAGAAACACAATGCCGCAAACCGGAGGTCGATATCATGCTCCAGTCCAAAATGGCAGCCATTCAAAAATAAAAAAATGCTGTCCGTAAATTAAAATTGAGTATTTTCTGTGTTCGGCAATTCACATTTAAATTGAATAAGAACCACCAGAACACATATTAACTATCTAAAAGATACAAAATAATAATTTCTTGTTGTCATCATCAAGGCACAATCCTACAAAATTGGTTTTGGGGGGTGGGGGTTTTTCCAACCAATTCCAATATCAGCTCACATCGTATGACCACTCGATTTAACATGCTGAATGAAAAAAATGAGCCAAAGCTTGTTTTAAAAAGTTATTATTGTGGCAAATATTTGGTACTTCATGTATGGGGGCTTTTCTAAAAGGTAACGCATAGATGACACTCTGCATAGACCTTTGCCGCTGAGCCAAAGGTCACATTAAGGCGGATATCTATTAGTATGTTAGTTAAATAATTTTGACACTAACAAAATTCATTTATTTATTACAAGTAAGGTAACTTTTTAAAAATTTAACTAAAACAAGCTTTGGTTTATTTTTTTTACTCAGCAAATTAAAATGAGTGGTCATATGATGTGAGTTGATATTGGAATAGGTTGGACAAACCCCCACCCCCCAAAACCATTTTGGAAGGTTTAGCCTTGATGATAAAAACAAGAAATTATTATTTTTGTATCTTTTAAGTAGTTAAAATGTGTTCTGGTGGTTCTTATTCGATTTAAATGCGAATAGCCGAACACAGAAAATACTCAATTTTAATTTACAGACAGCATTTTTAATTTTTGAATGGCTGCCATTTTGGACTGGAGCATGATATCGACCTCCGGTTTGCGGCATTGTGTTTCTTTTAACAAGCCCTTTAAAATAAGCAGTCGCACGATGGGGGTTTACATTTAAAATTTTGGGCCTACCCCCCCAAAATCTAATTTTGGGGGTAGGGGCAGAAATGACACATACATCAAAAAGTTGTTTGTTTTTGTATTAAAAGGTATGCAAAATATCGTTTTGATATCTGGCTTACTTTAAAAGATATTAAACCGTTCCGGGACTTTTGGGACACAGAGTATATATTTATATATAATGAAAAGTTGTATCTTTTAATACCCCCCAAAACAAAAAAAAATCCGCTAAATCACAAATCACCCCACAATTGAATCTTAAAGTGCGGTTCTCACTATTAAACCATTTCTTTGATTTCCCTTGTTTATAAGAATAAAAGGGTCCTGAACAGCTGTGTTTATGTACATCTCCCTGCACGGTGCGCAACAAGGGCCATTACAAGGGGCCTCATTAGTTTTGACTTATTATTAGTACAGAAATCCTTTGGCCCCCACTTCCGAATTTCCGAGCTCCGGTTTGATTAACTCTTCAATAATACATAACTGACGGGAAAATAATTGGAGCAGAGTCTTTGTAGAACTTATAGTAAAATTGACTGCAGCGAGGACTTATGACAATAACAAGCGTTTCCATATGAATGAAAATGATAATGCAATTTAGTTATAAAGCACAAGCTTTGTTATTTTTTCTTGGAAATATAATACGTCGTCTTGAACATTTTGATCATACAGATTGTTATCAGCGATCTTTTCTGATTTCAGACTCGGTACCTTCCAATTAAAATTTTCTTCCTAGAGTTTCAAAGGAATATTTTCAGATATAGTTCTTAATTTTAACATTGTTAAAGGCGCGTGGTACACCAAGGAAACTACTAATGCTTCAGTAAACTGGATATAATATGAATACGAGTTTTGTTTCTATACTTTCACATAGTAATAAATTTAAGTAGTATACGTGAGGGGGTGAAGAGCAAAACTAGCTGCACCAACCATGTGACGTTACAACATCCCGTCACAATAAAAATTAACTTAATTATTCTAAATTATCTACCACCATTATAACTTACGACTTACCTTTATTATGTTTATTGTAAATATAAACAATAACCTCACTTATAATTTTGACATTTCTAACCATATGACATTTGAAGTAAACTTTCTTCCTCACTCGGTCGCGGCACTGCACGAGACAGACCGCCATGAGGAATGAGTCAGTTTTTTTCGTTCATAGATTTCTATCTGGCACGTACGAATTCAAATGACCCCCACTTTTAAATACAAATTCAAGGTAGAAGGACTCGGCAACAGCTGGTCTCCAAACCGAAAGGTAAGGTCTCTCGGCTTAGCTGGACTTCTCTCTTCAACTTATTGATAATCGGCGGTCAAGCTGTTTCAATAAGAATTCCCAAAATAAGATTTGGTGATAATCGGCGACTAGCTGTTTCACCTAGTCTTATACGGAAAATTAATTGAATTATAATCGATCTTAAAATAATAAAAGAACGTGAATCAAGTCCCACATTTAATTCATTTCATTTCATTTTAATAAATATCCTATTTTGTTAAATAGAATTAAGAAAGTTCAATAAACTCAATTATGTTATTATAAAATACCTTTTCATTGAGTATAAAACTTAAATAAGGTTTAGATAGTTTGAATTGCCGTTGGCAAAGAACCCTACCCTGAGATCAAACTTAAAAAAAAAAAATACATATATATATATATATATATATATATATATATATATATATATATAAGTAAATAAAAGGATAAAAGGCAATTTTAATAATTAATTTACCACATTTGGTACATTTCAACCGTAACCATTTTTGTCACTTCTCCTTACTACTAGTATACGGATATAAACATAATATGTTAGTATTTATAGCGTGTCTATTGTCAAATACCCCCATTGCAGCAGACCTGCATACTTAGCGAATTTCAAATGCTTATTGTATTTGAAGTGAACGAAACTGCAAAAGAACGGGAAAATATTTATTATTATTTCTGTATTATTCTTCCCTTTACTCCATCCTTTATAAATTTTATTTCACGCAAAAGAGCGTCCAAGGTTCTTCCCTTTACTCCAAACTTTATATTAAATTTTAGTTCCCTCAAAATTTCACGTCGAGCTCTTTTCAACGACACCTTAGGCCCCTTTTAGACTAGGACACAGTTGCCCGTAACTGTGTCCGTACACTGTTCCCGGCAACTGTGTCTGCTAGGGCAACCGCAGCGGGCAACTGCAGCGGACACTGTTTACCGCCAACTCTTCCCGCGCCAGTTGAGAAAGATGTCATCAACAGAGGAGGAGTGCCTTCCTTGAAATAAAAGTTATGTGAACTTTCAACTTAAATACTTCTTAGTTTTATCTATAGTAGCCGTCAGCGATCAAGCTTGTTGATAACCTAAACTGAAATCCATAAATGTAAGTGCAGTAAAACAAGAAAATTAAGCACATTTATTTCATTATTACCTCTAGTATTTTCCTTTATTTAATGACATCAAATATTATTTTATAAACGATTATCTTCTAGGAATGGAAAAAAATTAAGACGCCCCTGAGTTAAAGGCATGAGTATAAACATTGCCTACTTTGGTGACTAATTGGTGACTTAAGTAAACAAACATATTTTTAATGTGTTGGCCTTAGAGAACTCATTTAATTGTCAGCCAAAGTATATTACATTCATACATGCATATAAGAGCAAAACTTATTTGAATATTGTTAACAATAAAAAAGTTTGTAAAATATGTTGCGTGTCAGTTTGTACATTTTTAAATCAATTATGGTTCTTTTAATAAATTTAAGGATTTTTTACTGGCTGAAGAAAAGTACGTTAGCTTACTTCAGGTCAGTGCCGCAGGAAAACTATACAATAACTATTTGCACTATATAAATAATAATAATAATAATTATTATTATTATTACTATTATATTTTTTACTCAAGCAATTTATTAAAAACACATAACTTATAACTGCAGTCTTATAACTTATACTTATAACTTTTACTGCAGACTCTTAAAGCCTGATAAAAAGTGGAGAATTAAAATAATATAAATCAAATTTACAATTATCTTACAAATACACACCGAGGTTTATAAAAATTGGTTAGTAAATGAGGGAGAAATGAATTTCCATAAGAATAACGTTAGGCAACGTACTGAGTTTGCCACCAAACAAAAAATCAATTTTCTCTGTAACCGTTTTTGACTTTAGTAATAATTCAAAATGCTACATTATTTATTTTTTCAAGCCAAATTTAATTGTTGTTTTAAATGGTTACTATGTATAGGGGGGAAAAAGTAAAAATTAAATTTGGCCTTTATCGCCCAATCCCTTAATAATTTTGGTACATTGTTAATCTATGCAACTGCATGTGTAAATGCCTTATAATTATTATGTCTACCCTATATATTTAAATTAAAACATTAAAAAGTTGATCTTTACTGTCCGATTTGTTCAGTAATTAAAAATTTCATTTTCTTAAGCAACTCCATTTGAAAAGATCTATAATAATCATATCTATTCTATATATTTGATGCGGAAAGTGAAAAGGACCTCAAGTCCCTGGAGTAATTTTTACAGTATGGGCATTTTAGTTGAATTGGGTCAAGAATATCGATTTTTAGGTTTTGATTGATATGATTCCTTAATCTTTCGAGTACATATTCATTCGGTTATTTTAGCGATAAGAATCCGAGAAATATTAAAAAATAAACGAAATGGACCTCAAGTCGCTTAAATCGGAAATAACATGGCGGGCGACTTCAGGTCCCATTTCCCGAATGTGCAAGCCCGTACTGACAGGGTTATCAGGGGCATCACAAAACTAGTCTCTCCTGACATCTATCGGCGGGTAAGTGAACTACTTCAAGTTGTTCATCGTAAAAGAATGTTGTCTAAGTCCAAAAATCGCCGTCTTTATAGTGTATTTCTCTTTTATTCTTCAGTATTCTGCCTTCCGACTTGAGGTCCCTTTTCAAACTTCTCACTTTCTCATTTTTTAAACAATTAAAATTGATTAGGTATTTGGCATCCTTAAACTAAAAATATTGTAAACGCTTTTTATACATGTGTAGGGGAGTCGCGGGAGGTATGTGCCGCATGCCGAGGTTGTCTTGGCTGCGGCTGGGTTTCAAAGGTGTTGTGTTTGCAGGGAGTCGCGGGATGTATGCGCCGTATGCCGTGGTTGTCTTCGTGCATGGCGAGTCTTTCGAGTGGAACTCCGGCAATGCTTACGATGGCCGAGCCCTCACTGGCTACGGGCATGTTATTTTCATTTCTGTCAACTATCGACTCAGTCTCTTAGGTGGGTACTGCCAGACTAATTTAAACACAATATTATCTACATTCAGATTCAGATTCAATGTCTTATTCGACAAAGCATGCAATGTACATGAATGAAACCTAAAAAAAGCAAACACAAGTTTTACAAGTTTTAAGCTTTAAATTGGTACGCTAACTAGCATGATAAATATTTATTTCATCGATAAGCTGAATCTTTTTTTTTAAACAATATCTCTATTTGTCGCTAAGCAATACAATTATCATAACAGACATTGTTAAATGTGTTACACATAGTTAAAAATTCCTTCTATGGATTACTACGGATACCACAAAAGAATTTTTGGGAATCTCTTGCATTATTATTAAGATATTTCCTTTTCTTACAAATGATTCTCAATTTCTGCGATTTTAAAATCAGTCGGGGTAGAAGTGGTTCCAACTGCTTTCGCAAATTATAATATTTTTGCTAGTACCGTAGCATCTAGTCGAAACTCATATTCTAGTCCAAACATTTTTAGCAAATATCTTATGTTTATCTGAGCTTAGGAAGGTACAGGCAGAACTAATCTAAGTGTAAGGATTTTGTAGCATAAATGTGTCTATTTAGTTTTGTGTTGATATTATAATTTATTGATAAGCATGATACGTGTTGTTGTATTCACTGGATGTTAATAAAATCAAGAATCAAGAATCAAGAATTTTTATTGCCGTTAATCTATTACATTAGAACAGAAATAGGCAACGCAATCTTATAACTACAATCACATAGGATGATATGACAATCTCAATACAACAATCACACAGGCTCATGTCAATCTTATGCTAGCACAATAATTAAAATAAGTTAAAACCTTATATCTCTTTCACAT
The DNA here is from genome assembly GCA_035578135.1 of Flexamia atlantica. Lineage (NCBI taxonomy): Eukaryota > Metazoa > Arthropoda > Insecta > Hemiptera > Cicadellidae > Flexamia > Flexamia atlantica. The sequence goes on from JAQJVK010000007.1 coordinate 19,191,080, forward strand.
GTTAAAAATTCTTTGGTGGAATAAAATGGATTGGCATTGAGCCACTCACTCAATACGACTTTAAAACGAGTCAGGGAAACAAGTCTAGCGGTATCCGGCAGCATATTAAAAAATTTAATGCAGTTGATTTTATAAGAGTTACCTGTTTTCGATAGTCTATGCTGCGGAAGGTCAATTTTGTTTTTCCCTCTGGTGTTGTGGCTATGGATTGTTTTTCTTTCATTGAATTCTGTAATGTGCAATTTAGTGTAGGTTAGTATGTGGTATATATAGAGATTAATAACTGTCATGACTTTAAGTTGACTAAAAAGTGGCTTGCAGTGTTCAGTGTAACTTGTTCTAAAAATAGTTCTAATAATTTTGTTTGTACTAGAAGTATATCATTAGTGGCACTTGAGTGGCCCCAAAGGATAAGACCATAAGAAACATGAGATTGGAAAAAAGCGAAGTAAGCTACTCTTAAATAATCAAAACTTATGAAATCCCTAAGCTTCCTCACAAGATAGGATACTCTTGAAACCTTCCTGCAGATGTACTCAATGTGGGCTTTCCAATTCAACCTGTTGTCAATATAAAAACCGAGTAATTTGACTGATTGATAATCCTCAACATGAGACAGGCTAAGCATCAAGTTTTGAGTTTTTCCTCTGTTGCACATCAGTTTATTTGCGGAAAACCAATTTTGAGCAGAGATGAAGGCACTACTGATATTCTCCTCTAGGCATACTAAATTTCTGTGTGATGAAAGCAAGGTTGTGTCATCAGCATAGATGATAACTTTAGACGGAGTACTCGATGGCAGATCATTAATGAAGACTGTAAAAAGGAAAGGACCCAAAACTGAGCCTTGTGGCACCCCAGTATTCGTGACAAGAGTAGAAGACTGACACCCATTTATTGACACATATTGGGTTCGATTGGAAAGGTATGACTGCAACAACTGTAAACAATTTTCTGAAATGTTATAAAATCGAAGTTTATTCAGGACAATGTCATGTTGGACACAATCAAATGCCTTGCTTAAATCACAAAGCTTTAGAGAGACTGATTCTTTGTTCTCAAATGACACAAGCACCTCATCAACCAGACTTGAAACAGCTGATGTTGTGGACCTTTTTGCCCTAAAACCATGTTGACAGTCACTAATAAGATTGTTTTGCTCAAAATGTGATACAAGTTGAGTGTGAATAAGAGATTCAAAAATTTTAGAAAAAATAGGCACAAGTGAAACTGGGCGATAGTTCTGTGAGAGAGATCGATCATCTTTCTTGTAAATAGGCACTACCTTTGATATTTTCAATAGATTAGAAAAATAACCATGACTGAGGCATTGATTCAAAACAAATGCCAATGGATCACAAAAATTTTCAATGGTTCTTTTGACTAATTACTTAGAAATCCAGAAAAAATCAGTACTCCTGGAATTTGAAATTTCTGAAACAGTTCTAGTTACCTCCTTCGCTGTTATTGCTGTCCAATGGAACTCAGGTGCATTGTGTGTTGAATTTTTTACTAGACCTTGCGCCAATGTGTTGGTGTGAGGGATTACCTTTTGTAAATCTGAAACTGAATTAACAAAAAAGTTGTTTAATTGATCTGGTTTTAGTGTTACTTTATTTGTGGTTGTGGTAGGTTGTGTTTCTGATGAGATTACCTCCCAAGCAGCCTTACACTTGTTGTTTGAATTTTCAATAAAATTCCCATATGCCTGTCTCTTTGCTTTATTTATATTTTTTTGTACTCTCTTTCAAAGTACAGATAGGTATTGTATGCTGCTTCTGTCTGATCCGATCTGCTTCTTTCCATACACTTATAAATATCATAATAACCTATCATCAAATTTCTACTTTTTCTTAACTCATTATTAATCCAGTTAATCTTCTTTTTTCTTATTTTTCCTCTTACTCTGAACTAAAAGTGAACAGAAATGCCAAAGGTTTACATACTTATTGAAAAAAACTATCAAACAAAGTTTTTACATCTATAGAGTTATCTAAATAGGACTGCACCATGTCCCATTTCTCACCCTTCAGCAATTCATTAAAAAGTGATACTTGTTTTTCCGTTTGACGACGGACAAATGTTTTGTCTGAGTCATTTTTACCACTATAATTATTTTGAAGGCTTAAATTAAATAAGAGGGGGTCATGGTCAGAGAGAACGTATTGCAACACTTAAAACTATATTCACACATGAAATGAAATGAAATGAAATGCAATCTTTGAAATGAAATCTTTATTGCTCCTTGACATATTCAATTACAACAATACAAATAAGCAGTATAATATACAATAATAAACTTACTAAAAAACATAAAAGTCCAAACAAAACAGTTTCAATCTTAAGGAACAATAAATTAGGTCCTGAGGTTAATAACCTGTATGGGAATCTACACAAAACCTTAGGCTATGTACACATGAGAGTGTTGCAACGCGCGACACAACGCGCGATAGATAACCCGTACCGTACACATTCACAGCGTTGACGCCGCGTTGATCCCCAGTTCAGCTATGGAAATCGAAGAGGCTGCATGTGTTTGGATTTTATACCAGGGTGTCCACATTCTGGAAAATCAGGGATAGTCAGGGAAAGTCAGGGAAATAGATTTTGGTCATGGCAAGTCAGGGAACTTGATGTTTGGTCAGGGAAAGTCAGGGAAATAAGAAGTGATGCTGCAAAATAACGATAGGATTGGCATCAATGATAGATGTTTTTTATCTGTGTACATGTTACGATTGTTTCTCTATAATTATAATTGAGTATTAATTTTCCTTAAAATAATTAATTATTAATTATCAATTAGTTTGGTCAAGTATTACTATTCAAGGTACTATTTTATTGGGTCTATTCATTTTTTAGTCACAACACACCAAGAAAAAATATTCTTAAGAGTATACTCTTTAAAAAAATTGTTAAGTTGTAATCAGTGTGTATAAAAAAATAAATAAAGATCAAGGAAGGAAAAAGAAAGTCAAGTGGGGAGGGAATTAGGCCAGCTATGGGAAATGGCTTTCTTTTTTCCTTCCTTGTTTTTGATATTTATTTTAAATATCAGAGTGGCTATGTGTCCATCTTTAACACAAGGGATATTCAAGCCTAATTGAAATTTTATATACCAGTAACTTATATTATTTTACAAGAAATAAGCAAAACCAACCACAAAAACATAAAAGGAATCTACAAAAATGGAATGAAAAATGAAACAGCTGTAAATATATCGATCAGTGAAGCTAACTACCATGCTTGCGACATTGAAAACATAAACAATGTCCATTAGAAATACACGGGGAAAATTAAAACCCCTTTAGATCCTGATCCATTGTGAGGCACCAAAGTCTAAGTAGCCTAAATCCTTCTGAGGCATGCATTGACCACTAAAGACAGGTTATTCTAAATCATTGCACCCCGAATTTTATTAAATACTAACATAGAAATTGTACTTTTAAAAAAATCTAAAATTCTATTTGAATAGATAGAATGGTATTCATACAATGTAGTACAATTTTTTTTTTATACATATAGTGGTTCCATTTGGAATATAACATGTAACAAGATCTTAGTCAGTAACAAGACTACAAGATCGCGCCACAATCATCCTTCATTCATCTGTCATTCATACTTGGCTTAAAATACATACCTGGGTAGGTCACCATTTCAAAGTAATGTATCTAATGTAACATTTTGTAGTATCATTCTAAAATGTTTGCCTAAAATTCTCGATAAAAAGTTGGTGAGTCAGGGAAACTAGTGAAAAATGGTCAGGGAAGGTCTGGGAAAGTCAGGGAAAATAATTATGAAATCTGTGTGGACACCCTGTTATACAGTTTGTACTCTTGAGCAAATGGCCCCAATAGTACACTAATTTTTATCAATGAGTAATAAAAAATCCTATTTTGGATTTAAGCATATTTTACACCTAAATTGAATATGAAAAATATATTGATCTAGTTGCATCATGACTATTTTACCACTGATCATAAAATAAACACTGTCGTGTTTAATCATTTAAGAAATAATTTTCAATATTAAAAGTGTTTAATTATTTAAGAGATAATTTTCAGTATTAAAAGTGTTTAATCATTTAAGAAGTTAGTTATTTTCAATATTAAAAGTGTTTAATAATTTAAGAATATATATTAAAAGTGTATCTTACCAAAATGTTTTAATTCCTCCTTTGAGTTACCATCTGAAGAAAACATTTAAACCATTTGCTGTCAAGCTGTTTTTTTCATAACTCTATTTTTGAATTCTACTCTTTGCATGTCCCATATAGCCGGGCGATTTTTCACTTCCTCTGTGAAGAGCTCAGTGTCAAACGATGCGATATTTTCTTCAATGATTGAAGGTAGTCACTGTTCTAAATCGCGCGGTTGATTGAACCATGTGTTCTTGACCATGGGATCTAGACCATGGGAACTCGAGCCGCCCACGGACCGTGGGAACAAGTCAGGCGTTCCATGAAGAAACTTCGAGATGCACGATAAGTCGCGTGACACGCTATCAGCGGGCGTCGCATGTGTAAACAAACTTGTTCCAGCATCTGTTCTGTAGCACTTTAAAAACGCGTGTTGCAACACGCAACACAACACGCGACAGGAAACGCTTTCATGTGTACAGGGCCTTACACTCAGCTCAAGCAGTAGATTCGGGGTTGGCTGGTTCAATAAAGTGAAGGTATTACTTAGTGAAGGCGATTATTTTTCACCCTGTTGCATCAACGCAGGTTTCTTAAAAACTGGGGAAGACCCGGCGGAGTGCTGCTTGGCCGTGTTGGACCTAGAGGCCGCTCTGCGGTGGGTGAACATCAATATTGGGGCCTTCGGAGGTGACCGCAGCCGCGTGACGCTGGTGGGCCACGACACCGGCGCCGCCCTCGCCAACGTCCTTCTGCTCCGCCCCTCTGCCAGAGGTAAACCTAACTGTCAGTGAACACCAACAGTACCACACCGGCGCCGCCCTCACCAATGTCCTGCTGCTCCGCACTTGTATTTTTTTTTGCTCCGCCCTTCTGCCAGAGGTAAATGCAAAAAAAATTACTTATCACTTGTGAAGCCAGCGTCATGCCGTCGTAGTAGCACCTAAATATATCAAGCGTTGTAAGCACAGACGGCAATAAATCTAAAGAGGTAAAAGACTAGTGAACAAAAGTGGAAGTCGGTTCACGTGTGTTCCGGCCAGGGGTGCCTACAGTGGGGGATTATGACGCCAATAGCGTCATAGAATTTTTTTGGGGGGATTTTTTTGTTTTGTTTACTGTACAGGTAAAACGTACTTCTACTAATTTTACCAATAAATCGTCAAAAATAAATTAATTGCTACACTATTTAAATTTGTGTATAGATTAAAATTAAATTAATTCTTTCAACCTGTCCTGTTTCCTATCGATAAATTATTCAACTAGGGGGGAAATGCTTGAAAAAGTAAAATTAATAATTCCCCCCAATATAGCTTTGATGATTTAAAACTTATTTTGAGGAGGGAGGGTGCATTGAAATGTATACAGTAATTACTTTTTACCGGGGAAATGTAAAAGTGACAACACAAAAATCTTCATTCAGTCATCTAATAGCAAAATGAACGTTCCCCCTCCCCTCCCCACAATACAGCATTGACGTTTTAAGGATTATTTTTAGGGGGGAAGGTTGCGTTGAAATGGACAGTTACTTTTTAGCGGGGAAATTTAAAACTGGTAACACAACAAAGTCTTCAATCGGTCACCTAATAGCAACATTAATGATTCCCCCTCAATATAGCTTTGACATTTTAAAGATCATTTTTTGGGGGATGGGTGTGTATAAATGAACAGGTCCTTTTTAGGAAGGAAATGAAAAAATGGCAATACAACTAAAACTTCAATCAGTCAACTAATGGCGAAACGAATTATCCCTCTTCCATATAGCCTTGACGTTTCACAGGTTATTTTTAGAGGGGGTCTTTGAAAAGAACCATCACATTTTAGGGGGAAAAGTAAAAAATGGTGATAAAGCAAAATTTTAATCGGTCATCCAAATAGCAAAATTAATTATTCCCCCCAATATCGCGTTGATGTTTTAAAGATTATTTCTAGGAGCGAAGAGGGCATTAAAAAGTTTTTAAATATTTAGGAGCAGGGAGCAGGGGATTGTAAAAATGGAAAACTTCAATTTAAAAATGCAGTAATAACAGCTTCATGACAGAATGACATATTTTCGCCAAAAAAGGATTAAATAATTCTTAATTTATTCCACTAAATTATCGACCAGCTATGTAATGTGAATGAACTCACAAAAATTCAGAATTTTAGTGCTTTTCGTAAGTGAGAAAAACTTGGGATAGTGGATAGTGGATAGTGGCAGGGTCAGTTGTTGTGGGTTGACATGTTGACATGTTGACATTTTGACTATGTTGACATGTTGACATTTTGTCAAGTTGCCTACTGTATAGGCCTACATGTGATGGGTTTTTATGATTAAGGGTTAGATCATGGCCTTGTAGTACAAATGAGAGCGTCAGTCGTGTATTGGACAGTGGTTTAGTGAACGGTTGGAGTGAAGCTTATGATAGAAGGAAATATTGACTTTTTTGGAGGTAGCTACCTAATGTCCTCGTTTACGTGTACATTTTAGTATTTGCGATAAGACGAAATGCCTCGAGTTTTCGGGCCGAGGCTCAAGAATGGTAAAAGGCTACACTTGTCTCCTTCCCCCAGACGATGTTCCGGAAATAACTGACAACTAATAAAATCGAAGTTTCATAAAAATAATAATTTTTAAGTAATTAATATTATTAACTTTTAGCCGTAAAAATGTTTAAGATTTGAAAGTGATGTAACTTAAATTAACCCAGATTATTTTTAATATCCTCTGCTTAAATAGGATGTCATAAATATATGTTGTGCGGAGGGGGGATATTTGATAGAGTCTGGAAATTTTTGGGGGGGATTGGCGTCATAACTCTTGGGGGGGATCGGCACCCCTGGCTCCGGCAGCCACTTGCGCGGCCAAAACTGATGATCTGTATACATACATATTCCATTGACAGTGTTGCCACTTTTCGGCTGCCATTCTACGCCAATTTATTATACGATCATACTCCTTGTGTATATTTTTAGAGCAGAAGTGAACCTTGTGAAAGAATGATATACTAAATTTTCGTATACATCTCTCAAAAATACATCATTTGGCTACCACTTCAAACTGCAGAATTTATTTGTACCAAATGTCAGGAGTTGATTTAAATTGGGATATGCATTTACGAAAAGTTATGATGGTCTCGGGCTTAGGTCTTACCATGAGACCTACGGTAACAGCTTCTTCCATATAGGAGAAATTCCCTAACAATCTTTCTAAGTAAGGTCTGTTTGTTTGTAAATAAATTACCCAAACCTCTTAATGCATTTATATAAAACTGTTGGTTTTGACCCTGTATGTACAATGATCAAACAAATCTATTCTGTAATTTAAAATTACATACTCAATTATTGTTAATTATTCATTTGAGGGATTATCAACAAAGAAGGAGAATTGGAGTGTTTATGTGCATGACAGGAAAGTATTTATGAATAAAAGAAACAGGATAACCCCTAAAACAAAGCCTCAGGGCACTTCAATGGCTTTGTAGTGTCATACAGATGAGTAGGTCTCGGCCCTATGCTAAACCCACTTCAGAGGTAAATCACCCCACTCACTCTTTATAGCGAAACGGTATATGATCGACTGTTTCAAAAACCTGGACAAGGTTGAAAAACCATATTGTTGCATTATTTTCTAGGATTAAGGTATTCTTACTTATATTATTGTCGTATCATTAGTACTTATTTATATTATAACTTGTATTTAAGTACATCATACAAAAAGTGATCTTACTGTCAGGCATTTAAAAAGGGAAAAGTGTAAAATCTCTTGGATTCCATTACCACATCACCAGTAAGGACAGGCTTAAATGCTTACATGCTGCCTAAATTTAGTCTCTGTAAATCATAATTTTCATTACGAAAGAAGTATTGATTTTCATGATTACAACCTCTGAAAAGATACTTTGGACGTTTTAAAAATATGACTGAATAATATTTATTAATAAATACCTTCCAATATTGAGACGAGCAGGAAAATGATTTCGTTCTTCACGGTTCCATTTTGCCTTTTTATTATTCAGTCGTCAGAAATTATTATGATTAGCTAATGACAGATACTTGCTAATTTACTTTGTGATTTCCACATATTATTTTAAAGATGGTATATTGTTTATTTCCAAATGAAGTCACATAGTAAGTTTTAATAAGATATGTTAAGAAGTAAGCGAGATGGGAATTTTTATTGATGCACTACAAAGCCTGTTTATAAGACGGGCGCTTGGCCGGTTACAGCCAGGTGACGTCACACGGTCGCCTCCCCGGCAGCAGGTTCTTGAGTGGAGTGGCGGAGCCACCACTCCAGGCTCTTCCCGGCCCTGGTTTTAATGATAAATTAAACATATTTATAGTCAACAGATATCAATAAATAAGGTATCAAATTAAGCAGAAAGTACATATAAATTCAAATCACATTAAATACCCCCATTGCAGCAGACCTCCATACTCAGCAAATTTCTGATGCATAGAATCACATTTCAACACAACGTAAGCGATACATGACAATTTTTTATTTTCTCCATAAGAATAACATGGGAAATGAGTATGCAGGTCTGCTGCAACAGGTATGGAAAAATATGGCGGTTTCAATTCAAAATCCAATGGATTTGAGCTGTAAGAAGCCATATACCAAGTTTTATCAAGATATGTTGAGGAATAAGCGAGATATAGAATTTTTCTTATTCCCATAACGATAGCATAGAGCAATGTACTGTGTTAACCGCTTTCAATATCTCGGTAACCAAAGGACATAGAGCAATGATTCAAAATACCAAATTGTTTGATTTTTAAGCTGAATTTAATAATGCAAACAAAAATTTGATAATTTTTATTTTTCTGTGTAAAAAACTCAAAAAAGCCATTTTTGGGGGTTTTATCCCCCTTAACCCCCCCTTCAGGTGGTCCGATCAGGCTGGTTTGTGAACTCATCCAAGTGATTACCACTTTACACGTCTGTACCAAATTTCATTAAGCGTGAACCATATTTATGCCGCTATCGTGTTCACAGACATATATAAATATAGCCTATATTCGAACGAATGGTGTTTTTTGCTTCTGGGGGCCCAAAACGAGAAGTTATCATGGTCTGGGGCTTAGATCTTACCATGAGTACTACGGTAACAGCTTCTTCCCTAAAGGGGAAATTCACTAAAATTGTCATCCATTCGGTGATCTGTCTCCCCCAGGGCTGTTCCACCGGGCGACGCTGCTGTCGGGGTCCATGCTGAGCCCATGGGCGTTGGCACGGCAGCCCGACGAGGTCCTGCGGCGGGTCCAGGAGCACGTCGGCTGCCCCGATGAGCGACTGCTGCCTTGCCTCCAGGAGGTGCCTGTACAGGCCTTGATGGCCGCGGCCATCGACATTCCAAGGTGCATAATTTTTAGTTATTAAATCAAAATATTTCGGTTACATTATTGATCATTTTTAGATTTCTACGTAAATGAATTAACACAATAAAAATAATACAACGCAATTTGGCCAAAGTTCTGTACCCGATTAATATCTTCATGATGAGCCCCAGATATTTAAATTCTTGGTATTTACATGAATTAAAATTTGACGCTGGTATATCTAAGCAGCAAATTCAAAGTAAAGAAGGATGGAACTTTCAAATGTAGTGTATTTCGACTTGTGCGATAGGTTCCTGCCCCGCTTCGGCTTGTGGTTCGGCCGCAGTGCGTCTGCGGAGATAGAGCGAGCCGGGGACACATTCATAGACAGGCAGCTGTTGTTGGGCCTCGTCTCCCACGAGAGTTACAACGACTTCGCCGTCAGCCACCTCGAGAACGGACTTGACGTCATGGAGAAAGATGACATTTTAAGGTATATCTTTGGGTATATCTCAAAAAGCTAGCGCTAGTAGCAAAAAACTATGACACAAAATATATTTTTTGATCATTCATAATTTTTATTATGCGATATAATAAACCTTTTTCTTATCTTTCCCTTTTTTATCCTTGAATGAGCTCGGACTTTTAGGGTCTAAACTGGTCACAGAGAACGTCTTAGTAGCGCTCTTAACAGCACTGACATTACCATTACCATTACCATTACCAGTAGGCGATCTTTAACCAGCAGTCTGGAGGGATCTTGTCACATTTAAAAACAACTATATACACAATTATAAACTTATATTTACATTGACTTATTTGACTTACGATGGCGGCCAGTATTACACACTGAAGTCCATGTTGTCCCCCAGATACTCTTCTATGGGGTAAAAACACTTCCGCAACAGCCACTCCTTCATGAGCTCTCGAACATTAACAGGCAGCTTGTTGAAAAAGTTATAGGCAATTTCTAGATAGCAGCTTTTCGATCTATCCAGCCTTGGAACATTGATGTCCCTCTTCGATCTCAAGTTGTAGCCATGGTACTGATCCCTTCTGATGTCCTCAAGTTTTGGATCGGATTTGACACAGAGAAGGTAGTCTAAGATGAACTGGCAGTAAATGTTGAGAATACCAAGTTGCTGAAAGAGTGGCTTACGATGCTCACGTGGGCTACTAGATGTAATGATTCTGACTGCAGCCTTCTGTAACAACAAAACTCGCTTTACACTAGGACTATGGCCCCAGAGTGTCAGCCCATAGCTTACATGGCAATGGAAAATCCCAAAATGGGTCACCAGTAAATATTCAGGAGTAATGATCAACTTAAGTTTTCTGAGAAGGAAGTTGATTCTAGATAGCTTTTTACAAAGTTCTTCTACATGAGTGGACCAATTCAACTTATCATCAATATTTATGCCAAGGAATTTTACCGGTTTGTCACTTCCACAGTTAAACCTCGGGCCGAGTCCACAAACTACAGAGAAGCTGCTGAGATTTATTTTCATTGAGCTGGAGTCCATTGAGTTTGAACCAGTTTTTGGCTTCCACAAGGCAGGCGGCTCCGCTAGTATCTATATCCTGTCATACTACTACAGTAGACGCCCTCTAGTTCGGCCACCTCGGGACCGGACCCCTGGCCGGACTACAAAATGGCCGGACCACCCGGATGTACTATCAAAATGTAAATTAACCCTATTAAATCCCAAAACCTATGTTTAATAATCAACAAAACACGCTATTTAATCATATTTACAGTGTTTAATTGCCAAAGAAAATTTAATATTTTGACGTCTCTTATGTTGAACTGTCATATTGCGTTACTGGTTTTACCGATACCGTACTGAGGATATAAAGTGAGCAGAAAAATTCTTTATTTACTGTAAAAACAAACTAGAAATTTATTTGCCGAATTAAGTTACACGTATTACTTGAATCATAACCTATAAAAATGTTAAGAAACATGTTATTTTCTTTTGTTGTATACAAGTGAAATCCAAGATCAAATCTCACTGTAAAGTCCTCATATTGAAAGAATAACATCTTTTGTTAGTTGAGGTCAAGTGTGTCCATCAATTACAAGCTTGTCCGTAATCTAAACTGACATAAATAGTTTACTTCTTCGGCCGGAAACTAAAGATTCAGGATAAATACTGTCGAAGGTCAGGCGTCCCTCGCGGTGCGGCGTGGTGATATAACGGATATGATTCACCATCCTAGGACCGGCCGGACCATCCGGCGGCCGATCCGACCGAAGCCGAACTAGAGGGCGCCTACTGTACCACGGTTCACAATCGTGGTGTCATCCGCATATATTAGGACATCACTATTATTCACTTTGAAATCATTGATTAGTACGAGGAACAGACTCGGGCCAAGGGACGAGCCCTGTGGCACGCCATTCTGTACACTCACAGCCTCAGCAGGGGCGTCGCTAAGGGGGGGGGTAGGGGAGGGAGCCTCCCCCCCTAGATTTTGGAAATCAAAAAAGTTGGGAATTTCCAGGCTGACAGTTGGGAAAAATGAATTGAAATTGAACATAAATCATATAGCAAAAACTTGAACAGTTGAAACAACAATTTTCTTCTTGTATTTTGCAGATAATAACAAAATTAAAATTACTATAATACAAAAATCCTACTAATCAAATTTCCCTACTCGTAGCTCTTAAAATTCCAACTATTGTTACCTATATCAACCTATAGTACAACTGGTCAAAATATATATTACTTAATTTGAGCATTTCATAACATTAATGCTCTTTAATATTGTGTACTATTCAATTTGTGGTTGTTAGGATTCAATTCCAAAGAATGAAGATATAACGCATGCACAGACGTATGGCTCATAACACTTTCTGCATCCAGTGAAAGTGCATGGCAATTTTGGAATACCAAATTTCCCAACTCCATAGGTTTTAAGGGTGTGTGATCAAAAATTACTTTTTAAATTAACTTGCACATTTTAAATTGAATGGTTTTAGTTGGGAAATTCCTGTCCGTGTCCGTATTGTACAAAGCAAAAAAATGAGAAATCTCCGTATTTTCAGCAGTTTTCGGCCTTTTCCCAACTTTTTCAAAATAGTTACGATGGCTGATGATAGGTTTTTTAAACATATTTTTGAATAATCGTGCTACAAAAATTTCAGGGCTAAATTATCTAGGACTGAAATAGTTTAATACCAATGTGAGGATCAAACTAGTCACTATTTTCGCCAGAATAAATGTGTGCTTAAAGTGTAAATTGTATATATTTAATATTTACAAGTAGTCAGAACCCTTTAATTTAATCAAAATCCTTAGCAGATTAAAGGTCTGCTTGAATCAGGGGCGGATCTAGGAAGTTGTTCAGGGGGGGGCGCATTCCGGGGGGCCTGGGGGGTATGGAATACCCCCCAGACAAAAGGGGGGTCCGGGGGTCCTCCCCCGGGAAAATTTTAAAATTTAGACTTAAATAATATAAGTTTTTAAGCCTTTAAGGCACTAAATTTAGAGTTTAGTTAATCATAATACAGTACGTTATTTTCTTCAGCTTACAGTATTAGAAACGTTTTAGTTCATCGCGATCGCGGGGGTTAGTGAGGTTCATTGTATGTGATGCGGAAAGTGAAAAGGGACATCAAGTCGAAATTTTCCGGTTTTGAGTTATTAACATCCTGAAATTCAGCATTAAATTACAAAAAATTTGACATATAATTTATAGTGCTATAATTTTTCGCCTTTGAGTTGTTGGCATTTTAATTTTAACTAGTTAAAACGGGTATTTTAAGTAATAAGAGCCCGGAACTACAAACGTTCCCAGAATACTTATTTTTAGCCTAGTATTTAAGAAATGAATTAGGTATCAAAATAAAGCTTAAAAGTAGATCTTTAAAACTGAACAAAAAGAGACGTGATACACTTACAATTTCATTGTTTAAAAATCAAAAAAGTGAGAAGTTAGAAAAGGGGACCTCAATTAACTCGGAAGGCAGAATACCGAGGAATAAAAGAGAAATACACTATCAAGACGGTGATTTTCAGACTTAGACAATATTCTTTTACAACGAAAAACTTGAAGTAGTTCACTTATCCGCCGATAGATGTCAGGAGAGACTAGTTTTGTAATGCACCTGACGACTCTGTCAGTGCGGGCTTGCACATTTGGGAAATGGAGCCTGAGGTCGCCCGCTTTTTTATTTCCCATTTAAGCGACTTGAGGTTCCTTTTCGTATGCTAAATAGTCATAGACTGCTAAATCGATTATTTTTAATATTTCTTGGTTTCTTATCGCTAAAATAACAGAACCGAACCGAACCGTACACAAAACAACTGCGTTGTGTTTCGTCAAATTGCCGTTTAAAGGTAGAGCACGATGCCAGAACGAAATCACCCCTCCGCGCACTACCACGTTTAGCTCCACAATTTAGTAGGAATGCAGACAGTTATTTAGTTAAAATATATAACCTCAATTAGACAATGTTGAAATGGGATGGTTGGATTGTATATTAAGAAATAACTCTAATACATTAATCTGAATAAGTGCAAGCCCTATGCATTTTTGTGTTAGTGAATCCCATTTCAGGCCCCAACTATTAAAACGTAAAACAAACTCTGGACCTGAGGGGGGGGCGATCGCCCCCCTCGCCCCCCCTCTGGATCCGCCACTGGCTTGAATTTGCAAAAATTGCCTAAAAACTAACCATTTTGCTTTAAAATTCCAAAATTTTCCCCGGACCCCCCTATTGTTGGGGGATATCCCATACCCCAAATCCCCCGGTATCCTCCCCTCATGTGTATGTATTTCGTTCTTAGAATTATGGCAGCCCTAGAAATTCGGGTCCAAGAGTTGAGAAATTCAAGTTCAAGAGTTGGGAAAATCAGGTGATCTCCCCCCCCCCCAGAATTTTCTCTCGTGACGCCACTGAGCCTCAGATGTAGCACCCTGAACAGATACCAGCTGGCGATGATTGCTAAGATAGGATTTAAAATATCCAGAACAGGCCCACCAAGACCATATCTCTGTAGTCTACTTAAGATTACTGCGTGAGACACACAGTCAAAAGCTTTCGTAGGTCTAACAGTGTTAGTAGTACCGACTCTTCACTTTCAAAAGCATGAAATATGTTTTCCACAAGGGTTCTGACTGCTGTAACGGTCGACAGGTTTTTCCTAAAACCATGTTGGGAATCATTCAGTAGGCTGTTACCTTCAAAATAGTCCATTAGTTATTGCTTGTCCATAATAGTTTCAAGAACTTTGGCCAAAACGGGAATGACACTGATGGGTCGGTAGCTGCTGATTCGGCTGGCATCACCTTTCTTAAATATATGTACTGTCTTTGATATCTTTAATTCATCAGGGAAGTAACCCTGCTCAAAACACAAATTAAGAATTAACGCCGAAGGCACAGCCAGGGATGTAATTATGCTCTATAGAAAGTTGGGGGACATTCCATAGACATCAACACAGGGCGAGGGCTTAAAATTTTTAACTACTTTCACAACGTAGTCAGGGGTGACTTTATTCCATTTTGTCCAGGAAAAGGTGCAGGATTAACATGTCTGACCGCCTCAACAGGACAGAGTGGAGTGTCCTTTACAATAGGACAAACAGAGTCAACGAAATGTTGATTGAATTGATCATCAGGAGTGGCGGGGGACTGTTTGGTGACAGCCTGTCCCCTGTTGCCATTGATAATACTCCAATCCCCTTTGAATGGATTCGCAGCCTGTTCTGTATAACTAGCATTACAAGTTCTCTTAGCTACATCTACAGCTAACTTAAACTGTTTCTTTGTTTTCAAATATAGGCTATACAACTTACTACGTTCCTCTAAGTTACTCTCTTGCTTGCATTTATTGTGCAGGAACAATACCCATGCCCTAAGAGTATTAACTTCTTTGTTTTGCGTTGCAAGTAAATTGATCTAGTCTTACGCTTGACAACTAAGGAGATTTTCTTGAAATATACAGGGTATTCAAAAAATGTGGGGCAATAATTTATGTAGTGTTTCCTTGTGTCAAAATAAGCAAAAAAGTTCATATAAACGTAGGTCCTAAACTGATTCGTTTTCCGTCTGTGTGTCTGTTTATGATTTTTACATATTTAATCATATCTCACGAACCACTTAGTATAAACTTCAAACTTGGTATATGGATAACCACTATTAAGAACTATTTTTGTAAGAAGTATCAAATTTCTACTTTGTACCATTACAAAATGGCGACTGTTTTTTGTTTTCAAAGCAAAATATCTTAAAAACCGTAAATTTTAGAAAAATTATACAAGAGACAAAAAAGTTGTAAAACTTAATTCAAGTAATGCTGATATTAAGATCATGATAATCGAACTACTAATAATGGAGAAATTTTAACTTTTCTGCATAAAAACATGGTTTCTTAGAACATTCTCTCTGAAAATTGCATGTTTTTATTTGGAAAATTTAAAATTTCTCGATTATTAGTTATCCGATTGTTATAATCTTAATATCATCGTTAATAAGATTAAATTTATCAACTTTATTTGTTTCTTGTATACTTTTTCTAAAATTTACGGTTTTTAAGATATTTAGCTTTGAAAACAAAAAACAGTCGCCATTTTGAAATGATACAAACTAGAAATTTGATACTTCTTGCAAAAATAGTTCTTATAGTGATTATCCATATTCCAAGTTTGAAGTTTATGCGTTAAGTGATTCGTGAGATATGATTAAATATGTAAAAATTATAAACAGACACACAGACGGAAAACGAAGCACTTTAGGACCTATGTTTACATAAACGTTTTTGCTTATTTTGACCCAGGGAATCACTACGTAAATTATTGCCCCACATTTTTTGAACACCCTGTATAATGTTCTATAAACCACAAGAGAACCATATTTTTGAAATAACAAGGCAAAGTTATGTTGATAAAGTCCTCAGTATAAAAAAGTAATCGATGTTACACTTGTTTCAAATAAGAAAAACCTTATACTATTGATTAAAGTGGAGCAGTACCGAATACTTTCTCGAGTGCTGAGCTATTTTAGCCATTTTCATCTCCTTAACCATCACAGGAGCCTTTCATGTATTGGTCATTTATATCATTGGTAAAACTGTAGGTTTAAAAATCCAGACAAATTATAATCAAAAATTTTAATTTTTTCAATCCATCACTAATTTTGTTCCGCAAAAAATATATGTGTGAACGTTCAGAGGGCAGAGCGTGGAGTATCGATAAAAATCGCACATTTCTTATCTTCTTTCAGAACCAGAACATTTTCTTGGCATCGTTTAGAGACCCTAAATTACATACATTAAAGTTGCACCTTAAACTACTCTCCCTAAAGACTGATCCTATAACTTGTACATAGTACAAACTTGGAAACCATGTTCTACCATGGCCTACCCATAGTACCCAACCATGGCCTACCCAATGGTAGGCCATGGGGTTGGCCTGTTATTGGGTTATTAATCAGATGCTACGCCTCCAAACACTTTCACATTATATCGGTTATTACTGGGAGCACGTAATAACGTGGGCGGCATAAACTGTAAACGCACCAAATCGTCTGATAAATCTTAGCTGAAATGACTAAATTAAATAATGTTTTTCTTGAACTGTCAATTGCAAAACGTTGTTTGCATTCTTCTGGGTATTTTACATGTGAATTCGTGTTTCTTTAACATTTGATCATCTATAGTTGATTTTCTGCCCAAACAATAACAAACAATAATTTCGCCAGCAGCGTACACCTCACCCGCCTTTTTGGTGCTCCCGATAAATATTTTTTGTGGACATCCAAACATAATATAATTTGACTTTCGTATTTATATAGGTAAAATTAAATTGATTCCCCAAACTTGTCGTGTCCTCAGAACGTTTGTGACCAACGTCTACTCGCACCACACCAAGGAGATTTTCTCAGCGGTGAGGAACGAGTACACGGAGTGGAGCGAAACTCAGGACTCGGCGCTGACAGTGCGGGACGCCGCCCTCGCCGCCCTCAGCGACGGGCACACCGCCGCTCCCCTGGTCAAGCTGGCCTACCTGCACTCGCGCCGCGGCGCCAACACCTACCTCTTCCACCTCGACCACCAGCCGGACCTCAGCGTTGTGTCATTGGTAAACAGTCAGAAACGGCCGATATGGTCCTTTTCATGCGTGGGGCCCTATTTTAGAAAGGGGTGCAAAGTGAGTTGTGAGTCACCTGACTAACAAGTGACTAGTTTGTAAGTCACCTGTCAGCTGTTATTAGCAGTATCATAGATATGAAGCAATTATTTGTTTACCACGGACCAACGCCGCGACTTAAGGCAAGTGAACGGTTGACAATTAAGGCGTTGGCGAGCTCACAAAAAAACATTATTTTACAAGAAATTATAACAAACCATAATAATTCCTTGAAAAATAACGTTTTTTGTGAGCTCGCCAACACCTTAATTTTAGACCAATTTTTATGATTGAGGTGTCAAATTACTGGAAATTTTTCCTGAATGCTGTTCATTTCCCTTTAGGTGAAAAAATCGTTTCCCCATTGGGCATCTAAGTTACCCTCAAATTTACATGTATTTCTTATGGAAGGGATATTTTTTAAAATATTAATAAAATTAGTGCTTACCTTGTAAACGGTTGGACCAAAGTAGACATATTATGTATTTTTCTTACAGGAAATTTAATTTTCTTTGATTTTCAAATTTAATAGGGAATACTAAAAGTTGATAGTTTTCAAGATATTTATGAAAAACCAAAAAATTGTACCTTTAATTAGTAGGCCCTTCCAGCCCAGCCGGCTCAAGGGCTAAGGGCGGGGACTTTTGATATGTTTTACTCCTAACTAGTCCAAACAAAGTTACAAAGTCAAAAATTGTGATCCATGCAATTCCCTCTATACCTCTTTCTGAGCATTCATTGCCTGGACTATTACCGTGATGTCCCTAAAACTCCCAGTAACTGAAGATGGACAATCAGATCAATAGTCAATAAATTAATGTATCTTATTGGTCAAGACAGTTCACTCGGACTTGAATAACGGCTGTCAATTTTTGTTTGGTTTGCTGTAGTTGACAAAAGCTCTCTGTTTCAATCTTTGGTCAGCGGAAGCCATCGCGGAAGCATTGTCGGCAAGTTGAATAAACTTATAATGGACAGGAAATTAATTTATTTCCCAAAAACCTGATACATGCTAGAGTTAATGAAAAAAATACAACTTTTGGAAAAACCTTCCCACATAGGCATAGCCTGTGTGTGGGAACTGAGCTCATAAACAGTCCATCTTGACGAGCAAAATTTCCTGCAGAATCCATTGCTAACACATAAAATGTAAATGAAGATAAATTATTCAATTTAAAAAAGTCATAAATAAAAACCTAAGATTTAATAATAATTACACAATTTTACCGTAATGCACAAGTTTAATGAGGACCTACTTAGTAAATGGTACTGAATTACATCCGGCCACTCTGTATCAAATAAGGGATAATTGGCTTGGACGTAATGTTGAAAGAAAACTTTAAATCTTATTCCACCCTACAATGTGGATTGTTGATTGCAGGGGTTGGGCAGTGTGCGGGGTGATGCCCTCTCATTCTTGCTGGGGGAGCCACTCTTGGCTTCCAAAGTGGACGCCCAACTGGCCACCATTGCCCACACGGTTCTTCGCTTCTTTACCAACTTTGCCAAGACTGGGTATTTCTCATAATAGCCATTAGGCCTAGGGTACGATATGATCGACAAGCGGCAAGCGACAACGCTAAGTTTTCGTGTAGCATTTATTTGTCAGCTGATCATTTTGAAGGCAGTGGCTGCGATTGTCCCAAGCGGAATTTAGTGGTGTTGCTCAAGGTGCCATTAGTGCAACTTGTTTCGCGAAACATTTCATGTGAAACACAAAAATAACGTCTGAAACATTTCTGCAACTTACCGAGCTACAATGTATTATTTTAGTGGGGGCCATGATTTCGCCTTTCTTGCTGAAACATTTCGCGACATTTTTTATATAGATATACTTAACATGGTTTCATGAATGTTTCGCATACAACCCTCAGTGTCGTTTTTGTCGCTGAACAGGTTCGAAAATGTTTTCGTGTCGCTTGTCGCTCACCATCATTGTTGCATTGTTTGAGGTCATCTACAATGGAAATACCATGACAATGCTTCTGTTGATGAAAAAGCGAATTCATTTTGTCAGGATGGAATTATGAGGGGGATTAATTAGTGATTTATTAATGAAATACCATTTTTTGAACGGCAGTTTAAAAGATTCGAATCTTAACCAGATGAGGTGAGTTATCGCTCACCGCCTGTCGCTTGCCGCTCGTCGCACGTATCATACATAAGGGCTTACACATTTATCAAATTTTCTGTACGAAATAGTACAAGTTTCATAAGGTTGTGTGAAACCAAAAAATGTCAGGTTTATTAACTTTCCTCCACATTTGAGGTAATCATATCAAACTTCAACTACCATCCAGACAATTATTTGAACATTCAGTCTTTACTAAAGAAGCTTAAGAGCAATTAAACCCCTAGGAATCTGACTTTTTAGAATAAACGTTTGAAATGTCTTTGTGTTTATTGAGTAAACTTGTTTTGTTTTTTAGTTTGCACATTTATTTAAATTGTTTTGTAAATATTTGTTATCAATTTAAAGCTATTTTACTCTAGTTGTGCCTCTCGCTGGTTTGGAAAACATCCCGTCAACTGACTTCGCCTTATAGGCTTTCAAAATTCCAGCAAAAATGCTATTATTGATGAACGTCTGAACTATTTCAAATTCACAATTAATTGTTTATTAACAGTTACACATGAACATATGCTGATGATTTGACATAGTTCTAAAGTTCAACAACACAGAATGTAACACTTGCAGTTTCAAATTTCTGGGAACTCTGTTGGTTCATAACTTCATTCTTCACTGTATTTTAGTCATACAGAAAAAAATAAGTTAATTTTTATATCTTGAAATAAATAGGTTTTTTTAAAGAAAAAAGGAAAGAATAAATTATTTCCACACAGAAAAATCAACTAAATATTATACCCACATCAGTAAAACCAGTGAAACAGATTTTGTTTATCATTTTGTTTTTTATTATTTATTTCTACAAATAATTTATTAATTTTCTTTCACAAAGATTTGAACAGAGACCTATCAGAAATTAGAAATTTTTAAGATTAATTTAGTATCAAAAATTCAAATTTGAATCTTGAATTTCTGATCTTTACAAGACACATTGGAGTCATTTTTCACGCAACATAGAAAGAGGGGGGCATGCATACCTTTGCCCAAGGGTTTGTCTGTTTGTCCTTATCAAATTAATTGCACTGAAACATGAACAAAAACTATTTAAATTTTCTGCGAAAACAAAAATATATATTTCTTTACGTCCCTATTATAAACTGTAATTTCCATTCCTGTTTTCTCTGATTTATTTATACTTTTTTCCTTGAATTTTTCAGCTCAATTAATAATAAAAAAATGTAACGATAATGACACTCGCACCCAGGGGCAGTAGCCTATGAGTAAGGGTTATATCATATGTAGAGGCAGTAATTGTTTAGTATTTGATTTATTCTTTGGAACAATTTGTTGAGATAAAACGGTTTTCTTGTAAAAAAATGTTTGGAAAAAAAACAAAAATTACTAACATGTTTTTTTTGTACCAACTGTTATTGAAATAAAGCTGATTTTGATTTTATTCATTTTATGGCAACTTATAATTCTAAAGTTGTAAGATATTTTTGCAAGTATTAAGTTACCAGATGAGAAGTACAGCCACTCTTAGTTTGATTTTCACAATGAATTTGCGTAAAAAAACACATATTTATATATTTTATTTTATTTTATTTATTTATTGGTCATTCAGTAATTAAACCATAATTACAATAGACTTAGTCACTAAAACTAGGTTATAAGTAACTGTTTGCTACTAAGTCACAATATTACCTAAATAAAAGAATTTAGCAAAAAAAAGGAACATGTCCTAAGCGATGTGTGGATTATCTTCACAATGAACTTTTTTCCTCTTTCTTGCACTAAGACAAGTTTATAGAAATATGTAAGCCTAGACAACACAAACCTAATAAAATAATCTAATAAACTATATAAATAAATAACAATGTGTCTAAATGTACTTGAAATAAAATTAACAACAGTGTCTAACAAAATCAACAGATAAAAAAGATTATTTGACCTACTTTGTCAAAAAATTTGATAAAATATCACAGCCTCTTATTTCTAGATCAAAAAATTCATTGATATTGTATAAAGGCCTACTTTCTAGCCAAACATGTAACTTGCTATTAATTGAATTGTCAGAAATGTTTTAAGTTCCAAGGGCACATAGGCGTAATTCGGGGGAGGCAAGGGGGGGCAGTTGCCCCCCCAAAAATTTGAAAATTAAAATTAATTTTTAGGTATAAATAACGAAAAGTGACATGGTTTTTAATCATGTTTTTTCAAGTTGTAAAATTATATTATTATTGACATAAATTTTTCATTAATATGAGTCTCTTCGACATGCCGTAAAAGTACGCTGGTGGCGTAGTTTTGTTTGAAGTCCGATTGCAAATTTGCAAGGATACGTTTAGCGAACGAATACAGACATACACGCTATCCACTATGGCGTGCCGGTCGACGAGAACCCACTCCCACGCCAAATGACACGTCCACCAATGAACTAACGCTCCACGATGGCCAACCTCTAAACTCTGTAGTGCTGCTCAGAGCCTGTCATAAGACATTGTTCACCAGGGGTGCCCAGAAGGGGGGGGAATGGCACAATTTTCGCCATTAAAGTTTTTGGGGGGGCATGATTTTTTGGGCGGGATATAGGTTTTGTGAGGAATTTTGAACCAGCGAATAAGGGAAAATTACAAAAAAATAAACTATCATAACCATACGCAACAGTTAAAAGTACTGTTTATTTATCTAACCATTTCATCAGGATTACCACTGAACTTGTCATATATTCAAGTTTGCTATGTAAACCATCCATTGAATCTCCAAGTCAATCCATGTGTTAAGTTATTTTGAAGGGCGGTTGACAATGGGTCGACTGGACTGGCAACCCTGTCTGACATCGGGCCCAGAAGACATAGTGTCAGACAGGGTCTTTTACCCGGTATTTACCCGGTTTTCGGGTATTTTGGAGGCCGTGCGCAGGGCCGGACTGGCCATAAGGGCATCCGGGATTAGTGCCGAAAAACCGGGTAAAAGTGAGGATTATCAATGGAGTTGGCGGGTAAATAATAAATGCCAAATCCTGTGTAATGCAACGCTGGACGTTAGAGATAAGAATATAGCAACAGTCAATCGCCAGTCGTATGAAGCACAGTTGGTGTGCCTGCTTTGACTGCAGGGAGGCAGTTTTACAAATAAATAGTACAATTACTGACTGAAGTTAAGGCCATAGCCAATGTTGAAAGGCCATAGCCAATGTTGAAATTGCACTTAAATGAAAGGTTAGAAAGTTATTTTTTTCACTTCCTGTAACCCCGGAGCCCAAACCCCCCAATTTTTTTCTGGTTACGGCTTTGAGTGAAGTGAATGGTGATTACAAGTTCACATTGTGTTGTGATATCGTGGTTGGATATTAACTTTAGCTAGTTAGATATAAAGAAAATAATATGCATTGGCAGTGTATATACCCCATAAATACTTTGGTATTATACGGAGGCCACTATTTTTAGAGATTTTTTTATTGATTACCAAAAATAACTTTGTAATTGGAAAGAACATGCTTTAATTGACTTACTTTCCAATTTGGACATAATTATGATAAGCGGTCTTTGTTTTCTGCTTCCCAGAAGACAGCGATGTTGGTGAGGATTGAGTTGATCGAGTCGCCGCCGCCACTAGCGACTTTACCCGATCGCCACCCTTATTCAGCGCGCTGCGGCGGTTATGTTGAGTTAGGTTATCATAAATATGTTAGTAGGACTTTCCTTGTTTCGTTATGAAACGAACGATAGCAGATGAGTCATACTTTCGCCTCTAATAAATCCCTTGACAGGTGATGCGAGCGCTCCGATCAACGACGTGACCTTGGCCTATTTCAAGGATATTTGGCGGGCAAAAGTATGACTCATCTGGTATTGTTCGATTCGTAACGAAACGAGGAAAGTACTATTAACATATTTATGATAAACTGACCTAATATAACCGCCGCAGCGCGCTGTATAAGGGTGGCCTCCGTGTAGTACTAAAGTACCAACCCATATTCTTCAGTACGAACTGCTAGTGCAAAGGGGGGGGTATATGGTGTATGCAATCAAATCAGGATGAGGCAATGACCTAGAAGATCTTGCCCCCCCCAATCGAAATGCTGAAATTACGCCCATGCAAGGGCAGTTTGTTGAACAATTTAATTCCTAATGATTTGTGGTAACTGTTTGTCAAACAGCCTATTTTTTGGAATTTCCAGTTTACATTTATTTCTGGTAGGCCTATTATGTTCATGAATCTCATTTCTTTTTGTCAATAAGTTGACATTCTTTTTTACCAGAATCAGTACTTCATAGACATACAAATTTATCACAGTCAGAATCCCAGTTTGAACAAATAAGGTTTACAATGATCTAAGCTAATTGCACCTAATAAGACTTGGATTGCCTTTTTTGTACTATAAGGACTTGTTCCATCCCAACACCATTTCCCCACACAATAAGACTATACCTAAGCAGACTTTCGAAAAAGGCAAAATATGCCATCTTTAAGTACTTATCTGATTCATGTTTTTTTAGGTTAATCAAAAGATAAATTACTCTGGACAATTGTTTACATAAATTCTGAATATGGTCTTTCCAAGACAGCCTACTATCAATACTTATTCCTAACAACTTAACAGGTGAACATTTTTCTAAGTCTACATCCCTAAAGGAAATTTGCAATTACATGTTTTGCAATTACATGTTTTCTAAAGGAATTACATGTTTTGCTTTCTTTTAGATACAAGCTGTTTGAACTAAACCAATTGACAGTCTCAGTCATGGAATTAGCTACCATCTTTTTAAGTTCTAAACTGGCATTAATAACATTCAGCAGTGTAGTGTCATCTGCATAAATAATTGTTTTACAAGATAGGTTATCAGGCAAGTCATTCATTAAAACTAAGAAAAGAATAGGCCCTATTATTGAACCTTGGGGTACTCCTTGGTTCACACAGGCAACCTGTTAGCGCTTGCCATCTATTTCTACTATGTGATTGTGGCAGGGCCGGACTGGGAAAAAATTTTGCCCCGGGCATTTATATGGTGTACCGGCCCAATTGATTTATATACTTGGCAAACATACAGTACTTAGCAAAGCCGTAGCCAGAATTTCCGACTCGGCAAAAGTGGTGACCTTTTTTTTAACTCACAAGTGTGATTTCAAAGGCCTCTTTATTGGGCTGCGTTGGGCACTTCATGAAGTGCCCAATTACAGCAAGTGGCTACGACAGATGTCACAAAATTTATGATTGTATTGACATCGGGAATCCATATTTTAATGAAGTGGGCTGATATTGTTATCTTACATCAGTATGTCGCAATCAATTGCAATTTTAATAAATTTTATTTTTTAAAGTACAGTATTAGATATTTTTTGACACTATCAAATGCAATATGGGTAAACGCTGAGATTACATACCACTGCCTGGAACATAAATGTTGAGTTTCAAGCAGTCTTCGCTCTGGTTGTGGAGTGAGGGCAGTAACCTGAGGAGCTTGAGGTAAAGAGACCTCGGCATCGTCCCCAGGGCCGCCGTCTGGTTGCTGACGTCTGGTAGCGCCTGGGGGCAGACCGGGGGGGCGGAGTCCGCCAGGTGGATGCCGGTCCATGGGGGCGGCGGCTGCGGGGGCTGGAACCGCCGGGAGCCGGTGGGCGCCGCTGCGTACGGCACACCGTAGAAGATCTCCACTGGCTCTCGGGAGCTGGAGCTTTGGATTATCTAAAAAATAAGGGGTCTTCCTTAGATGAGTGGTGTAGTGTTTAATACATTCAAGCAAGCTACAGTACAACTTGAGTTTGAAAAATCAGACCGGTAGTGACAGGTAGGTTGGCAGGCCCTTGTCGGGGGGGGGGGGGGGGGCAGCAGAATTCGTTGATAAATAGGGAGTCACCACTTGAACATGACTTCACTGGAAGGACCTAATCGTAAAAGGCATAAGAAGAATGACAGCACAAGTCAACTTGATGTAAGATCGAGAGAAATGCGGCGGCGTAGACGGGAGGCCGAAACCCCTCTGAGTTTGGTGTGGTCTAGTAAGTAGGGTGTTCTGGCCGGTTCTGCTTGAGGAGGGATGAGGAGCAACTCCCTCCCCCTCCCCATCTCTCCACCCCTCCCCCTCTCACTTATACATCCCTTCCCCCTCAACCAGGGCCGGACTGGGAAGACATTTTGCCCCGGGCATTTATATGGCGTACCGGCCCACTTGATTTATATACTTGGCAAACATACAGTACTTAGCAAAGCCGTAGCCAGAATTTCCGACTTGGCAAAAGTGGGTGACCTTTTTTTTTTACTCACACGTGTGATTTTCGGCCTCTTTATTGTCATTTCAGTCCCTTTTTGTTTCCCGGATGCCTATGCATTTGCTCGGGGGCTTTTATTTTGGAGTTGGCTCTGCGGTCGACCCCCAAGCGGCCCAGCAGCCCCTGGAAGGTAGCGGCCCACCAGCCATTTGCCCGGATGCCCTTATGGCCAGTCCGCCCCTGGATTGCGGTCAAGCAAATATGACATTAATATTGCAAGCTCTTTGTTATGGAAACCATCAAATTATAGTTTACTCAATAAAATATTGTGTTTATCACAATCAAAAGCTTTGCTCAGATCACACAAGGTGACCTGAGCTAAAGAACCTATTTCCAAAGCAGAAATAACTTGACTAACCAGAGTTTCTATGGCTTATACCGTTGATTGACCAGATCGATAACCAAACTGACTGCCACTGAATAAATTTAATGATTCAAAGTGAGCACATATTTGGACTTTTAAAATTTTTCTAAAATCTTTGAGAAAATAGGTACACAAGAAATTGCCCTATAGCTACTTGGACATGCCACTGAACCTTTTTTCTTGTAAATTGGTACAACCCTTGAGAATTTGAGAGGACAGGGAAAACCCTTTCATTTAAACAACAATTTATACACAAAGTTAAAGGTTCCAAAATACAGTATATTACAGACTTAACTAAGATACTACTTAAACCATAAAAATCTTTGCTTTTAGTACTCTTTAAAGACATTACAATTTTGCAAACTTCAATGCAAGTTACCGTAAAAAATACACACTTCTGATCTGATGGTATTATCACATTTAAAAACTGACTCGCATCAATCGCTGAACCTTTCACTTTTGAACTTATTTCCTCCACTGATGACAAGAAGTAATTATTATGCACATCTGGAGATATGGTACTTGGAGCTCTATGGGAAGACTTACCCGCTGCATACACACTGGTGTATCAAAATGTGTTTTACACTTAAAATGAAACTGCAGACCATTTTCAAGTAAGTGTTGTTTTTTAGTCATAAAGTGACACGGTCTGCTTTTCCTTATTAAAATAGTTTGTACAGTGGAAAAAGCTTTCTTGCCTGAAAGTCAAAGAAAGGGATGCCATTATTTTCAAGACTGTACCAGTAGAGAAATTTGTAGAGAGTGGTATCTTGCTCTTATTAGTAAAAATTGTATATGAGCTTCTAGGGTTTTAAAAGATTACTTTAATACCTTTTGTAAATGAATTTATTTATTTAAAAAATGTTCTCTAATTTAACCATTTTGTTTTTGTTCAATTTGTTTACATTTACATTGTTAATCTTTCACAATTTTAGTAATTTACAATGTTAATGTTACTCTATATATTGCATTTTAGTTAACATATTACCTATCAAATTTGTATCCAATACAGGGTGTTCATTAAAGTTGCCA